>OZ018402.1:47067640-47392750 GCA_963969585.1 Drosophila helvetica | reverse complement strand
AGACTGAAAAAGCGGGAAGAATCAGTCTTATACACAGGAATTCCAGTTCTTGTTGAATCTGGACTGTAAAATGTTACGACGTGAAGTTAGAGTCCACAGCAATCAGAACCCCACCTGCACGTCGAGACGAACGGTCATTTCTAAAGGTTGTGTACCGACCTGCCAAAACTTCAGAACTAAGAATTTGCGGTTTTAACCAGGTCTCTGTGAACACAATTACATGGGATGCAAATGCGACGCTATCCCGATACAGAGTGCTGAGCTTACTACGCAAGCCTCTAACATTCTGGTAGGTGATTAAGAGAGAGGAAGTTAGTTTTTTGGATGGGTGGACTGGGAAGATGAGGATGGAGCACTGGCCTGATCAGTATTAGGAGTTATTGGGGGCCTACTCTTCTTCTTTGCCTTAAACTCCTTCACCACCATGTTCTCTGGCCAAAATTTGGAGCAAATGGTGTCAAAATGAGTCGGGGAGACACTTATTTTGAAAGAAGCTACATCCCTGGCATAAGAGAAGTTAAACTTCTCCACCTTTAAACTGACGGCTTGTATATTGCTTTGAACAAAAGCAGTAACGTCATCAATAGTGGTGTAAGGGGCAAGCCGTGAGACAAAAATTTGTCGTTTAGGTGTAGGTGTGATCACCACCAAACTTGGGTTTGGCACCACAGACCTTGTTTGGACGTTGACGTGCAATGACTGCACCATCAAGTGGCCCATGGGGCACCAGCCGAATGCTGTTACGCGCGAGTCCCAGGCCGAAACGCAGCCCTCCTCCCACCCAACCGACCGAGGGGCGCTGCCGCAAAACGCGCGACTCGTTAACCGAACCGATCGCGATCATGCAGGAAAGATAGATGTTAGACTAGTATTCGAGGAAAATTAGAACTAATCTTACTAAGGGAATTAATCATGCATTAAAACTATCGTACTCCACAACTACAATTACTAACTACGAGAAAGGTATGTGAGTAATAGTAATTTAAGAAGAGGAAGGGAATTAGTTGCCGATATGATATGGTAGAGGGAATTATAATCCGAGCATAAAACTCTAAAAGGTTCATGCAAGGAATAATTCGATCTACAAATCGGAAGGAATTCTAATAGGAATCGTGAAGTTTATACGGTTTATGCTTGTACCTGTGATGGCAATACCCGGTGGTCCGGGTCGTATATTTGTTGGTGAGATCGGAATGGATGGGATAACTAGTTGGTTGGCGGACTCCACGGACATAGACGCTACAAAAGTTTCTGGCTGTATATTCTCCGAGGTGATAAATTCGGCTGCCGAATTTGCATCACCAGCAGCTGTCGTTGCCCTTGGAATAGCAAACGATATCGGCCGCTGCACAATTGGAGTGGTCGGAGTCGGTTGTTCGGCAACGGGCGGCTGAGGGACAGTTGGGGCTTGCAGATCCCGCGGAGTGACCTTTTTTCGCCTAGGAGACTCATTCAGCAGTTGAAAACTGCTAAACAAAGATTCCATGGCTAGGAGCCGATCGTACTGCTTTTTAAAGCCTACGGTCAGCTCCTTAAAGCCATTCCGCGTCTGCCCCATAAACCTGGCCATCTCTTTGTGAGCCCCCCGGCATGCCTCACAACAGTAGAACAAGCCATTATGTTTGGAAATTGCATCACCCACGAGGCCTGAGTACCCAGCGCACTTTGCGTGCATTGCTTTTCCGCAAAGATAGCTGGGGATACTCGGCTGAGCAGGGGTGACCACCTGTTTGCAGGTTTTTTTGGTACAGATAATAGGTGATTCCATTTTAAATACAATAGAGAAACAAAATTTATTTCAAAACAAATAGAAATCAGACCAGTGTGCAAACGCTTAAAGCGGAATTAGTAAAAACTGAGCGGAGAGAGGAGAGCGGTTGCAGCAGCTGTAATGAGAGAGAGAGAGCGCTACTGCACGGAAACTATTGAGAGCGAGAGAGGAAGAACAGTTATGTATGTTTGGGTTATAGGGAGAGAGTGATGCTAAAGCACAGACTACAAGATGAGAGCGGGCTAAATTCAATGTGAGAGCGTACTTACGAAAAGCAACAACAAAAACACAATGTTAACCGACGCAAAAAGGAATTATTAAATTATGTTTTACACAGTAAATAGGCATGCACTCGCGATTCAGGATAGACTTTATGTTAGCAAGTTAATTTGTTAGTTCGATAAAGGTTTATTTTGGACAAACACCGGCTGTTTATACAAAATAAGTGAAAAATGAGCGGAGCGCAAAGAAAAAACGCGTCTGAACACTACGAGAGAGATTAGACGATGATGTCCTCTTTTTTGCGCTTTAAAGCCTAGTATCTAGCACCGCGGAGAAGAAAAATTACTGCAAAACTCTATATAAAAAAAATGGGCCAGGAATTTTTCGGTTGTGTTTTACTGGCCTCAGTATCCAGCAAGCTTAACGAAATCCACATTTTATTATCGATAGTTAGCTTATCGACACGATTGTGGACTCAGAGATCAGCTGGTATTCCCGCCAGTAAAATATATGCACCTATTGTTACTGAAGTGATTGTGAAAAAATAGAGTCAACGAGGGGGAACGTTATGAGCCGCGTCTGCGCCGCGGCTCTACTTTATACCCGGTACTCAGTCAGTATATATATATGTGAGCTTGTTGTAATTTATTACATGTTAGCAAAAGGAAAAAATTTAATTTTAGCCAAAAAAAAAAAAAATGTAAGTCGAACCTTTTCGGAGATTTTGATCTATTAGATGTTTCCATATTTGTTTACATACATTTTACACATCTGCCATTTCTACATGTTTTTATCTACTTCCTACATATACATACACGGCTGTGTGCGAGAGAGAGAGGGAATCAGTCTGCGCTTGGGAGGCCACTGAAATTTCATTTGTTCCTTCTGACTATATTTATGATCCGATCTGATCCAAATTCAATACTCTGATAGATATAGTCATTTTCTATGATTCTGCGTTTTTGGTTTTCCCGTATCTTCAAAATTGTAGATTTTCATCTTTTGTGGGGGCGGAAGGGGGCGTGGCCAAATTTTAAAACAAACTCGTCTCGGTTTGATATCACAGGAGCTTGGATAGAAAGTTTGGTGGTTCTAGCTCTTATAGTCTCTGAGAACTAGGCGTCAAAAAATTCGATCAGGCATAGCGCCTACCCCTGTGTGTGAGAGAGAGCGAGAGGGAACGATGCATTTCGAAACGGTTTTCTTCATTGTGGCTATATTTATTATCCGATCTGATCCAGATTCAACACTCTGCTAGATATTGTCATTCTCTACGATTCTGCGTTTTTAGTTTTCTCGTATCTTTAAAATTGTGCATGCCACAGATTTTCGTCCTTGGAGTGGGCGGAAGGGGGCGGGGCGAAATTTCGAAATACACTTGTAACAGTGCGATAGGACAGGAGTCTGGATACGAAATAGTGTTCCTCTAGCTTTTATGGTCTTTGAGCTATAGGCGCTAATGAAGACGGACGGACGGACAGACGGACAGACGGACGGACAGACAGACATAGCTATATCGACTCGGCTATTGATGCTGATCAAGAATATATATACTTTATGGGGTCGGAAACGCTTCCTTCTGGGTGTTACACACATTAATTTTTTGCACAAATCTAATATACCCCTTTACTCTTCGAGTACCGGGTATAAAAATTGGGCGCAAAACCAGAAAGAGAGATGCAAATTTTCAACGTGAGGAGAAGATTGCTTTAATAAAAGTAGTTGAGGCAAGGCCATGACTTTGAAGGATTACGGAAAATAAGCATTTTAATAATTTTGACATTTTGGCGCCTCCGGCCACGCTGTAATTCCTCTTTTTCTTTTTTGTCAACAATATATGCCGCCCACAACACAATAAATTCGTCGTCAGAGTCAATTTTTCTCCTTTTTAATTTTAATTGAACTATCGCAATTGGCTTTGTTTACAAAACAAAGCTGATTCATGAGAGCATCGAGAGCATCATGGCATCGAGCTGCCAAGTTTTTTGGAGAGCAATAGATTAAGGCGGAGCGGGAGCGCAGAAAGCTCTCTACCTCTTGGCAAATTCGCCCCGCTTCGCCACACTAGATAAGCTAGATTTAAGATCGCATTGAAAAGAAAAAGTAAAGAGAAAGAATTCGAAAAAATCCTTGAAACCGAACACACGTCCCAATCTTGTCGTCTTTTAGTAAATTAAATTAAAAGTCATTAAAAATACAATTTCCACCACCAAACCCTCGTTTATCGAATTTGGAAAAACTATTCCAAAATTTCATGGCGCCCCCGGGTGGACTCGCAAAGTAAAATACATACATAAAGTGGAAAGACAAAGTGACAGTGACACATAAATATACATACAACATACAACAATTGTTGTTGCATAAATTAATTATTTGCCAGTAAAGTGTGAAATTGATCGCGACTCGTGTGTTTGTGAACAAACAACAAGCTGCAAATCACCGCGTCGGTCGTGTAATACCCTGTCTGCAGCTCTACCGCCGAGGGATATCCAATACATTGGGAGAACCAAGCGCCAGAAGAGGAAAGTGGATTACTTGGAAATCCGATCCAGTACAGAGGTATTTGTGCGAAAATTGGAAGCTTGAGAAAAGACATAAAGATTAAAAACTCGCAATTATTGTATTGTGCTGAAAAAATTGCACCTCGCTTTCAATTCTTGGCACATACGTATGACATTGTAGAGCTTCATTTGCATGTACTAGTTAGAGTTTGCACAATTTAATACAAATATATATTTACATACATCTAACTATCTTGGACGCAACACATTATACATATATAACTCATTTGTTACTGCAATCACTGTCGCCCCCCCTTTTCGTTTCTCATTTTCGTTGTCCGAAATATATAGTTGGGTCATTGGCCAAGCACGCATACCAATACGCAGCTGCAGCGGTGAATTTTCGTTTCGCTTTCGCACCCCACCGTTTGCTTATCGCTGTTCTTTTCGTTTGGCGCGCTTGATCCAAACCGAACACCAAGTGACGCGCTACCCTGTATTCGTCGGGTATATTCCTTTGGTATCAGTAGGATCCAACTAATAATCGGGACAAATCGTTCTTCGCCAATTAATTGGATTCAGTATTTAATCGTCGATCAGTGTGTACCATTGCACACGTATACAAACACACACCATACATACTTCAGAACTACAGCGGTGAATTCTTTTGTTTTCGCTTTCGCCTGTCACCATGGCTGTTCGTTGTTGTTGTTGTGTGGTTTTCGTTTGCGCGCTTGAGCCAAGCAACGCTATACCCTACATTTGTCGGGTGTATAGTTTTTTGAACTCGTTTGGGTATATTCGCATGCGAGCATACAACGCGATCACTAAGTGACGTGATACCCTACCTTAGCGGGTATATTTATTTTTCACTCGTTTAGGTACAAACGGCTGATTACCTTTCATTATCAGTTGCTTGTGTTGAGAGTCAATATGACCCCAAAAGCCGATCAAAAGCCCCTCCTTGAAGAACTTCAAAAGAAGCGGACCGTTTAGAAGCTGGCGATGTTCCGCTGATACTGACAGAGCTCGAGTGCAGGCTGCAAAAGCTAATCGAAAACATTGACACGGCAAGCCAACTTCAAGAAGAGATCGAACAAATAGATAATGACGATGAATTTGGAGCCGAGTTGGATGAACTCTCCATCGTAACCAAGGGGAAGTTAATGTCACTTATATGCGCCTTTAAGATAGCTGACGATAAAAAACCTTCAGTACCAGCTTCTGGTGGCCCAACTCGTGCTCGACTTCCGAAGTTAGCACTGCCGCAGCTCAGCGGAATTTTTTCGGAATTCAAAAACTTTATATGTTTATTTGAGACTCTGGTTCATAATGACGAAAGCATTCCAGTTATCGAAAAGTTCAACCATTTGCTTTCGTGTATCTCTGGTGAGGCGTTAGGAAATGTTAGGGCGTTCCAAGTAACCGAGAGTAACTACGAGAAAGCCATTGTTTAAAACGGGTCTACGATAACGATTATCTGATTTTCAAAAATCATATTGCTGCTCTATTTAATCTTCCCAAAATGACCCAGCAATGAGCATCGTCCTTAAGGAACCTAATAGATACCACCTCATCCATATATGGTTCATTGTTGCAATGCTTATTTATCTCGTCTTGAGTAGAGTCGATTCGGTGACCAAACAGAAATGGGAAGAACAGCTCAATTATGATAAGCTGCCACTTTGGACGGACTGCGAAAGTGTGCTCAATCGCAGACATCAGCATCTTTCGGCCGAAGAATCTTCAAAACCAAAGCAGGAGCAGCAAGCTGTGCCAAGCAAGCCTCATAATTGGAGCTCATTTGCGTGTTCGACTGCTAATACCAAGAGCCAACAATGCAGCTACTGCAATGCGAATGACTATTTGTTGACAGAGTGCAGTCCATTTGGTCGGCTGGCAGTAATGCAAAGGTTTGAATTCGCAAAGACTGCATCCCTATGTATCAATTGTCTGCAACCAGGCCACTCTGTAGTACGATGCAAAGCTAAGAAGTGTCGAGTGTGTGGCTGCTCACACTATTCCTTGTTGCATAGGTACACAGTGTCGAACAAAAATCTAGCGTTGCCATCACCCCCAGAGAGTTCTTCTCCTCCACCCAATCAGAGTGAACCTTCCACTTCGCATGCTCTGCATGCGACAGCTATGGACAGAGTTATTCTGGCTACGTCGATCGTAAGCGTCCAAACAAATAACGGTGAATATGTTTTGGCACGAGCTCTGCTTGACTCTGGGTCCCAAACCAATTTTATCACTGAGGACTTAGCACAGCGCTTACAGATCCGTAGGGAGGAGTCCTGTATCAACTTGCTTGGTATTGGTGAGTCCAATTCAGAAGTTAAGAATAAGATACACACGGTGGTGAATTCTGGAGTTACTGGTAGTGAGTTCTCGGTCGATTTCTGGATTCTAAGGCCTATTTCGGGGTATCACCCTGATCAAACACTTAATGTGAGTGATTGGCAAATCCCGAAGAACTTACCACTTGTAGACCCATATTTCTATAAGCCACAGAAGATAGATATGTTGATAGGTGCAGAAACATTTTTCGAACTTTTATCTGTTGGTCAAATAAGACAAGGTCCTGACTATCCAACTCTGCAGAAAACGCTTCTCGGCTGGATTGTGTCGGGCAGATACACTCCAAAGGTGACTGTCACCCAGGAAGCGATGAACTGTTTGAGTTGTCGAGAGGAGTCAGTAGTATCTATCGACAACACAATACAAAAATGTTGGTCACTGGAAGAATTGCCGTCTTCTAAAAAGTCGTTATCTCCTGAACAAAAGTTATGTGAGGAGCATTATAGAAAGACTACCCAGGTCTTGCCTTCAGGTCGGTTTGAAGTAAAGCTGCCGTTCAAATCAGATCCCAGTATCTTGGGCAACTCCTTTGAAGTAGCTAAACGGCGGTTTTTGTCGCTTGAAAAAAGATTGTCTCGTGACCCTGAGTTGCAGAAAATGTACTTGGAGTTCATGGAAGAGTACATCTCCTTAGGTCACATGTCTCCCACAGACAACACAATCCCTAAAACTCCACGTTATTTTATTCCCCATCAGTGTGTGTTGAGGCCCCAAACCACGTCGACCAAGCTCCTTGTCGTTTTCGATGCGTCTTGTAAGACGTCCTCTCAGGTGGCCTTGAACGACATATTGATGGTTGGTCCAACGATACAGGATGAGCTGTATTCTACCTTACTCCGCTTCAGACTACACAGGTACTCCTTGACAGCCGATGTTAAGAAAATGTATCGTCAAGTCTTGGTAGATGATGTAGATAGACGATTTCAGCTCATAGTGTGGAGAAGAGACCCTTCTGAGTCCTTGAGAATATACCAGCTTAACACCGTAACATATGGGACTGGGCCAGCCCCATTTTTGGCCATTCGGTGTTGGATGAGGTTGAGTGAGTCTGCAAAGCTCTCATTCCCTAAAGCTGCTGAAGTTATCGAGTCCGACTTTTACGTTGATGACATGTTGACTGGTGCTGGTTGCGTAGAGGAGCTAAAGACAATGAAATCTGAGGTGGCTCAGGTTCTTCAAACCGCTGGGTTTGAGTTGACTAAGTGGTTCTCGAACTCACCTGAGGTCACCGCATCCGAGAGCACAGTTAAACCGATTACGATCTCGGACTCAGAGTCAACTAAGGCGTTGGGAATATAGTGGCTGCCACACGAAGACGTCCTCAAGTTCCAAATTGACACGTCAGTCATGAGTCTCCGAGCGACGAAACGGAACATTTTATCGGTGACATCAAAGTTGGCTTGTTAAGTCCTTTAGTAATAAAGGGAACGATCCTACTGCAGGAGCTTTGGCTTAATAAGCTAGATTGGGATGAGTCTATTCCAATGCACTTGGAAACAGCATGGAACTTACTGAAAGAATCCTTGGGTCAGTTAGAAAAGATTACGATACCTCGATTTGTGCATACTGATCCCATGTCACCGATACAAGTACTTGCCTTTGCCGACGCATCCATGAGAGCTTATGGAGCCTGTGTCTATATCCGTAGAAAGACTGCAGAAGGTTTTAAGGTCTAGTTGTTGACTGCAAAGTCGAAAGTAGCGCCGCTCAAGATGAAAACGCTCCCAAGACTTGAGCTATGTGCCGCTCACCTTCTCGCAGACCTTTGTCACCGACTCAAATCACTGCTCAAGGCTCCAATCGAAAAAATTGTATTCTGGTCAGATTCGGAAGTAACCCTTCATTGGATCCGATCCCACCCTTCATCGTTATCAACCTTCGTTGCGAACCGAGTAGCGGAGATTCAGGAGTGGTCAGGTGACGCTACGTGGCGGCATGTGCCAACAAAACAGAACCGAGCAGACATAGTTTCGAGATGTTGTGACGTAGAGGAAATCGTGCGGTCAATCTGCTTTAGTGGACCAGAGTTTTTGAAAAATGAAGAAGGGATCTGGCCCAGAAATCCCCACTTTGAACTTTCCGAAGAAGAGCTGCTAATGGAAACCAGGAAGCAATCGGTCGGACTGACCGTGGCCGGAAGAACAAATGATTTAGTAGACATAATCGAGGGATACTCGTCACACCTCAAACTGCTAAGAGTGTTCGTTCTCGTGTTCCGCTTCATCCGAAAATGCAAAGACAGAAGTCTCAAATTTGAAAAAATTCCGTCACACCTAGAATACGACAAGGCGTTTCTAAAAATTGTCGAAATCATCCAAGAAAACGAGTATCAGGAAGATATTGAAAGTGTTCGTAAAGGCACCAGGTTAGGCCCCAATCTTCAGCGCTTGAATCCCTTCATCCATGAAGAGGCAGGGATTTGGTGCTCCTTTTCGTTGTTGCGAGTTGGGGGGCGACTAGTTAACGCTCCTATGTCATATAATGCAAATTTCCTCTGTTATTGACAAAACCCTCGCAGTTTGTGCAGACCTACGTTCGCTATCTGCCTCAAGCGAATTTTCATGCCGGCCCACGAGCACTCGTGAGTATCCTGAGACAGCGTGTTTGGATAGTGAACGCTCAGGAGGTCTGCCGGGCAACAGTCAGGTCGTGTATTCGTTGCTTTAAATGCAAGCCTCGACTCCAGACCCAAATGATGGGCAATCTACCCGCAGACCGGCTCCGTGCCCATTCGCCATATGTGGCGTGGATTTTTGTGGCCCAGTCTATACGACTCTGAAAATTCGAGGAAGGCCCCCTTATAAGTCCTACATTGCGTTATTTGTCTGTTTTGCGTCCAAGGCAGTTCATTTAGAAATTGTCTCCGATCTGACGACTAACTCCTTTTTATTGGCATTTCAAAGGTTCGTCGGTCGGCGAGGATGTCCGCAGAGAGTGAACTGCGACAACGCGACCAACTTCGTCGGAGCCAGTCGCCACTGCAACGAGCTGAGGACCAGGATAGAGGCAGAAGCGGACGCGATACGCGAATTCGTGTCAAGAAGCGGGTGCGAGTTTGCCTTCATACCGCCTCGAGCACCGCACATGGGCGGACTCTGGGAGGCAGGTGTGAAGTCTGCAAAGGGCCTACTCCTGCGGGCGGTCGGAAGCGCTCTCGTTACCGCAGAGGAGCTGGAGACCGTGCTGATCGGGATCGAGGCGGTCCTGAACTCGCGCCCGCTCGGACCCCTAAGCCCAGACCCAAGCGACGGAGACGCGCTAACGCCCGGGACTGAAGATGCCGTTCGACCTGGGTAAACCGTATGGGTACGGCTGACCGGAGTAGCATTCCTGTGGATAGGTTGTTTGAAAGAATTGGGCAAAAAGATCGGCTATTGCCTGATCAGTATTTGCCGACGTATTAAGAAATGATAGCAAGAATGGATGAGCGGACGTTTTACGCTTATTGTTTACGAAGCTGTAAAACTAATAGAACTAACTAATAGAACTAAGAACTAACTATTCCTGTCCTATTAGATCTGGGAAGCCCCCTTGGTTTACCAAAGAGTTATCCAGTCTAAAAAACTTAAAATCAAGACTTTACAAAAAATTTCAAGACCTAACAAGTTAGGTAGTTCTTATAGCACTGGGGATTAAGAACTGAAAAGTTTGACCGAGCCATTACATAGCGAGAGAGAGAAGAAGGAGAGCCAACTTCTTGAAATTTTTTGTAAAGTCTTGATTTTAAGTTTTTTAGACTGGATAACTCTTTGGTAAACCAAGGGGGCTTCCCAGATCTAATAGGACAGGAAAGTGGGACACAAAACTCAAAAAGTGAGTCAAGTGCATCGTAGAAAATGTTTGTGAATATCGTAACATCAGTGCACAAATACAAAGCGGACCAATCAAAATCCCTAATGAGGTTATTAAGCTTCGCAAACTCGGCTTTACGAAAGCAGCGGACACATCGAGGTAGCTTACCCGACCGATCCAATGCGGTTGGTTCTATATCGAGGGACACTTGAGGTGTAGGATAGTAGGCGGTATAGTGAGCGGAGTGACTCGGGTTAACAACGCTATGGTCGGATCCGTTACAAAGCACAGATCAAGCAATCGACCCAGGGAATTTTTCACATGGTTGACTTGAGACGGGGATAAGTCGAGTAAGCCGTCTATAAAGTCATGTCGTGACATGGGCACCAGGTTATTAGACTCGTTTACCGAAGACCAAACAGTTCCTGGCAAATTGAAATCGCCAAGAACTATCATATGATCTAGATCAGATAGCGAGGAAGAAACAGCGCTTAAAGCGGACAAGTGCTGCTCATAAATTGCGATATCCGAAGAAGGTGGAATATACGAGCATGTAATAAAGACTGAAAAAGCGGGAAGAATCAGTCTTATACACAGGAATTCCAGTTCTTGTTGAATCTGGACTGTAAAATGTTACGACGTGAAGTTAGAGTTCACAGCAATCAGAACCCCACCTGCACGTCGAGACTAACGGTCATTTCTAAAGGTTGTGTACCGACCTGCCAAAACTTCAGAACTAAGAATTTGCGGTTTTAACCAGGTCTCTGTAAACACAATTACATGGGATGCAAATGCGACGCTATCCCGATACAGAGTGCTGAGCTTACTACGCAAGCCTCTAACATTCTGGTAGGTGATTAAGAGAGAGGAAGTTAGTTTTTTGGATGGGTGGACTGGGAAGATGAGGATGGAGCACTGGCCTGATCAGTATTAGGAGTTATTGGGGGCCTACTCTTCTTCTTTGCCTTAAACTCCTTCACCACCATGTTCTCTGGCCAAAATTTGGAGCAAATGGTGTCAAAATGAGTCGGGGAGACACTTATTTTGAAAGAAGCTACATCCCTGGCATAAGAGAAGTTAAACTTCTCCACCTTTAAACTGACGGCTTGTATATTGCTTTGAACAAAAGCAGTAACGTCATCAATAGTGGTGTAAGGGGCAAGCCGTGAGACAAAAATTTGTCGTTTAGGTGTAGGTGTGATCACCACCAAACTTGGGTTTGGCACCACAGACCTTGTTTGGACGTTGACGTGCAATGACTGCACCATCAAGTGGCCCATGGGGCACCAGCCGAATGCTGTTACGCGCGAGTCCCAGGCCGAAACGCAGCCCTCCTCCCACCCAACCGACCGAGGGGCGCTGCCGCAAAACGCGCGACTCGTTAACCGAACCGATCGCGATCATGCAGGAAAGATAGATGTTAGACTAGTATTCGAGGAAAATTAGAACTAATCTTACTAAGGGAATTAATCATGCATTAAAACTATCGTACTCCACAACTACAATTACTAACTACGAGAAAGGTATGTGAGTAATAGTAATTTAAGAAGAGGAAGGGAATTAGTTGCCGATATGATATGGTAGAGGGAATTATAATCCGAGCATAAAACTCTAAAAGGTTCATGCAAGGAATAATTCGATCTACAAATCGGAAGGAATTCTAATAGGAATCGTGAAGTTTATACGGTTTATGCTTGTACCTGTGATGGCAATACCCGGTGGTCCGGGTCGTATATTTGTTGGTGAGATCGGAATGGATGGGATAACTAGTTGGTTGGCGGACTCCACGGACATAGACGCTACAAAAGTTTCTGGCTGTATATTCTCCGAGGTGATAAATTCGGCTGCCGAATTTGCATCACCAGCAGCTGTCGTTGCCCTTGGAATAGCAAACGATATCGGCCGCTGCACAATTGGAGTGGTCGGAGTCGGTTGTTCGGCAACGGGCGGCTGAGGGACAGTTGGGGCTTGCAGATCCCGCGGAGTGACCTTTTTTCGCCTAGGAGACTCATTCAGCAGTTGCAAACTGCTAAACAAAGATTCCATGGCTAGGAGCCGATCGTACTGCTTTTTAAAGCCTACGGTCAGCTCCTTAAAGCCATTCCGCGTCTGCCCCATAAACCTGGCCATCTCTTTGTGAGCCCCCCGGCATGCCTCACAACAGTAGAACAAGCCATTATGTTTGGAAATTGCATCACCCACGAGGCCTGAGTACCCAGCGCACTTTGCGTGCATTGCTTTTCCGCAAAGATAGCTGGGGATACTCGGCTGAGCAGGGGTGACCACCTGTTTGCAGGTTTTTTTGGTACAGATAATAGGTGATTCCATTTTAAATACAATAGAGAAACAAAATTTATTTTAAAACAAATAGAAATCAGACCAGTGTGCAAACGCTTAAAGCGGAATTAGTAAAAACTGAGCGGAGAGAGGAGAGCGGTTGCAGCAGCTGTAATGAGAGAGAGAGAGCGCTACTGCACGGAAACTATTGAGAGCGAGAGAGGAAGAACAGTTATGTATGTTTGGGTTATAGGGAGAGAGTGATGCTAAAGCACAGACTACAAGATGAGAGCGGGCTAAATTCAATGTGAGAGCGTACTTACGAAAAGCAACAACAAAAACACAATGTTAACCGACGCAAAAAGGAATTATTAAATTATGTTTTACACAGTAAATAGGCATGCACTCGCGATTCAGGATAGACTTTATGTTAGCAAGTTAATTTGTTAGTTCGATAAAGGTTTATTTTGGACAAACACCGGCTGTTTATACAAAATAAGTGAAAAATGAGCGGAGCGCAAAGAAAAAACGCGTCTGAACACTACGAGAGAGATTAGACGATGATGTCCTCTTTTTTGCGCTTTAAAGCCTAGTATCTAGCACCGCGGAGAAGAAAAATTACTGCAAAACTCTATATAAAAAAAATGGGCCAGGAATTTTTCGGTTGTGTTTTACTGGCCTCAGTATCCAGCAAGCTTAACGAAATCCACATTTTATGCAATGCTTATTTATCTCGTCTTGAGTAGAGTCGATTCGGTGACCAAACAGAAATGGGAAGAACAGCTCAATTATGATAAGCTGCCACTTTGGACGGACTGCGAAAGTGTGCTCAATCGCAGACATCAGCATCTTTCGGCCGAAGAATCTTCAAAACCAAAGCAGGAGCAGCAAGCTGTGCCAAGCAAGCCTCATAATTGGAGCTCATTTGCGTGTTCGACTGCTAATACCAAGAGCCAACAATGCAGCTACTGCAATGCGAATGACTATTTGTTGACAGAGTGCAGTCCATTTGGTCGGCTGGCAGTAATGCAAAGGTTTGAATTCGCAAAGACTGCATCCCTATGTATCAATTGTCTGCAACCAGGCCACTCTGTAGTACGATGCAAAGCTAAGAAGTGTCGAGTGTGTTGCTGCTCACACTATTCCTTGTTGCATAGGTACACAGTGTCGAACAAAAATCTAGCGTTGCCATCACCCCCAGAGAGTTCTTCTCCTCCACCCAATCAGAGTGAACCTTCCACTTCGCATGCTCTGCATGCGACAGCTATGGACAGAGTTATTCTGGCTACGTCGATCGTAAGCGTCCAAACAAATAACGGTGAATATGTTTTGGCACGAGCTCTGCTTGACTCTGGGTCCCAAACCAATTTTATCACTGAGGACTTAGCACAGCGCTTACAGATCCGTAGGGAGGAGTCCTGTATCAACTTGCTTGGTATTGGTGAGTCCAATTCAGAAGTTAAGAATAAGATACACACGGTGGTGAATTCTGGAGTTACTGGTAGTGAGTTCTCGGTCGATTTCTGGATTCTAAGGCCTATTTCGGGGTATCACCCTGATCAAACACTTAATGTGAGTGATTGGCAAATCCCGAAGAACTTACCACTTGTAGACCCATATTTCTATAAGCCACAGAAGATAGATATGTTGATAGGTGCAGAAACATTTTTCGAACTTTTATCTGTTGGTCAAATAAAACAAGGTCCTGACTATCCAACTCTGCAGAAAACGCTTCTCGGCTGGATTGTGTCGGGCAGATACACTCCAAAGGTGACTGTCACCCAGGAAGCGATGAACTGTTTGAGTTGTCGAGAGGAGTCAGTAGTATCTATCGACAACACAATACAAAAATGTTGGTCACTGGAAGAATTGCCGTCTTCTAAAAAGTCGTTATCTCCTGAACAAAAGTTATGTGAGGAGCATTATAGAAAGACTACCCAGGTCTTGCCTTCAGGTCGGTTTGAAGTAAAGCTGCCGTTCAAATCAGATCCCAGTATCTTGGGCAACTTTTTTGAAGTAGCTAAACGGCGGTTTTTGTCGCTTGAAAAAAGATTGTCTCGTGACCCTGAGTTGCAGAAAATGTACTTGGAGTTCATGGAAGAGTACATCTCCTTAGGTCACATGTCTCCCACAGACAACACAATCCCTAAAACTCCACGTTATTTTATTCCCCATCAGTGTGTGTTGAGGCCCCAAACCACGTCGACCAAGCTCCTTGTCGTTTTCGATGCGTCTTGTAAGACGTCCTCTCAGGTGGCCTTGAACGACATATTGATGGTTGGTCCAACGATACAGGATGAGCTGTATTCTACCTTACTCCGCTTCAGACTACACAGGTACTCCTTGACAGCCGATGTTAAGAAAATGTATCGTCAAGTCTTGGTAGATGATGTAGATAGACGATTTCAGCTCATAGTGTGGAGAAGAGACCCTTCTGAGTCCTTGAGAATATACCAGCTTAACACCGTAACATATGGGACTGGGCCAGCCCCATTTTTGGCCATTCGGTGTTGGATGAGGTTGAGTGAGTCTGCAAAGCTCTCATTCCCTAAAGCTGCTGAAGTTATCGAGTCCGACTTTTACGTTGATGACATGTTGACTGGTGCTGGTTGCGTAGAGGAGCTAAAGACAATGAAATCTGAGGTGGCTCAGGTTCTTCAAACCGCTGGGTTTGAGTTGACTAAGTGGTTCTCGAACTCACCTGAGGTCACCGCATCCGAGAGCACAGTTAAACCGATTACGATCTCGGACTCAGAGTCAACTAAGGCGTTGGGAATATAGTGGCTGCCACACGAAGACGTCCTCAAGTTCCAAATTGACACGTCAGTCATGAGTCTCCGAGCGACGAAACGGAACATTTTATCGGTGACATCAAAGTTGGCTTGTTAAGTCCTTTAGTAATAAAGGGAACGATCCTACTGCAGGAGCTTTGGCTTAATAAGCTAGATTGGGATGAGTCTATTCCAATGCACTTGGAAACAGCATGGAACTTACTGAAAGAATCCTTGGGTCAGTTAGAAAAGATTACGATACCTCGATTTGTGCATACTGATCCCATGTCACCGATACAAGTACTTGCCTTTGCCGACGCATCCATGAGAGCTTATGGAGCCTGTGTCTATATCCGTAGAAAGACTGCAGAAGGTTTTAAGGTCTAGTTGTTGACTGCAAAGTCGAAAGTAGCGCCGCTCAAGATGAAAACGCTCCCAAGACTTGAGCTATGTGCCGCTCACCTTCTCGCAGACCTTTGTCACCGACTCAAATCACTGCTCAAGGCTCCAATCGAAAAAATTGTATTCTGGTCAGATTCGGAAGTAACCCTTCATTGGATCCGATCCCACCCTTCATCGTTATCAACCTTCGTTGCGAACCGAGTAGCGGAGATTCAGGAGTGGTCAGGTGACGCTACGTGGCGGCATGTGCCAACAAAACAGAACCGAGCAGACATAGTTTCGAGATGTTGTGACGTAGAGGAAATCGTGCGGTCAATCTGCTTTAGTGGACCAGAGTTTTTGAAAAATGAAGAAGGGATCTGGCCCAGAAATCCCCACTTTGAACTTTCCGAAGAAGAGCTGCTAATGGAAACCAGGAAGCAATCGGTCGGACTGACCGTGGCCGGAAGAACAAATGATTTAGTAGACATAATCGAGGGATACTCGTCACACCTCAAACTGCTAAGAGTGTTCGTTCTCGTGTTCCGCTTCATCCGAAAATGCAAAGACAGAAGTCTCAAATTTGAAAAAATTCCGTCACACCTAGAATACGACAAGGCGTTTCTAAAAATTGTCGAAATCATCCAAGAAAACGAGTATCAGGAAGATATTGAAAGTGTTCGTAAAGGCACCAGGTTAGGCCCCAATCTTCAGCGCTTGAATCCCTTCATCCATGAAGAGGCAGGGATTTGGTGCTCCTTTTCGTTGTTGCGAGTTGGGGGGCGACTAGTTAACGCTCCTATGTCATATAATGCAAATTTCCTCTGTTATTGACAAAACCCTCGCAGTTTGTGCAGACCTACGTTCGCTATCTGCCTCAAACGAATTTTCATGCCGGCCCACGAGCACTCGTGAGTATCCTGAGACAGCGTGTTTGGATAGTGAACGCTCAGGAGGTCTGCCGGGCAACAGTCAGGTCGTGTATTCGTTGCTTTAAATGCAAGCCTCGACTCCAGACCCAAATGATGGGCAATCTACCCGCAGACCGGCTCCGTGCCCATTCGCCATATGTGGCGTGGATTTTTGTGGCCCAGTCTATACGACTCTGAAAATTCGAGGAAGGCCCCCTTATAAGTCCTACATTGCGTTATTTGTCTGTTTTGCGTCCAAGGCAGTTCATTTAGAAATTGTCTCCGATCTGACGACTAACTCCTTTTTATTGGCATTTCAAAGGTTCGTCGGTCGGCGAGGATGTCCGCAGAGAGTGAACTGCGACAACGCGACCAACTTCGTCGGAGCCAGTCGCCACTGCAACGAGCTGAGGACCAGGATAGAGGCAGAAGCGGACGCGATACGCGAATTCGTGTCAAGAAGCGGGTGCGAGTTTGCCTTCATACCGCCTCGAGCACCGCACATGGGCGGACTCTGGGAGGCAGGTGTGAAGTCTGCAAAGGGCCTACTCCTGCGGGCGGTCGGAAGCGCTCTCGTTACCGCAGAGGAGCTGGAGACCGTGCTGATCGGGATCGAGGCGGTCCTGAACTCGCGCCCGCTCGGACCCCTAAGCCCAGACCCAAGCGACGGAGACGCGCTAACGCCCGGGCACCAGCTGACAGGCGGGCCGCTCATCGCACCCCCAGCACCCGGACCAGGAGGGTCTGAGTTGCTTAAAGCAATGGCGGCTTGTCTCGTCAGCCAGGCAAATGTTCTGGCAGCGATGGTCTCGAGAGTATGTGATGGGCTTGCAAATAAGAAGCAAGTGGCACCAGGAACAGCCCAACATCCAGGAAGGAAGCCTCGTGGTCGTCGCCGAGGACAACCTACCCCCTCAACAGTGGCTCGTCGGTAGGGTCGTCGCCACAAACGCCGGGCAGGACGGAAAGGTGGTCGACCTAAGGACGATTAGCGGAGCCGTGTTCAGGAGGCCAATACACAAACTGGCTCTTCTACCGATCAGTTGAAGCCTTTCAGGCCTTCAACGGGGCCGGTGTAGCATCGAGCTGCCAAGTTTTTTGGAGAGCAATAGATTAAGGCGGATTCGCCCCGCTTCGCCACCCTAGATAAGCTAGATTTAAGATCGCATTGAAAAGAAAAAGTAAAGAGAAAGAATTCGAAAAAAAGCCTTGAAACCGAACGCACGCCCCAATCTTGTCGTCTTTTAGTAAATTAAATTAAAAGTCATTAAAAATACAATTTCCACCACCAAACCCTCGTTTATCGAATTTGGAAAAACTATTCCAAAATTTCAACGTACTTGGTCACACTGCTTCAGTTTCGTTCCACACCAACGAAATAAATAGCAGATTCCTGGCAGTAATTTTCCGCAGTGCTGTTTACTAGGCTTTAACGAAAAAAAAAATAATTTTTAAAAATATTTTCGAAAAAAAAACGAAAAAACTCCGTTAGGGCTCCCAAAATTTAATTAGCTTTCATTTGAGTGGTGAAACATTGAAATCAGTTGACGCCTCGAAGCTGTAGAAGGTACCACGCGTCGGAAAACGTTAAATCCTAGACTGTTCCGCCAAATCGAGTATATCTCGAGAACTACATGGGATATCGAAATATCATTTCTTCCACGTATTCTCCATAAAGCTAGGATACTAATTAGGCAAACAACAAAAATTAGATTTTTTTCGGCTGTGACGATAACCTCTCCTTAATGGAGATGATGGAACAGATGATGTTACAGATGAAGAACCGAACCACGCAGATGTTCATCAGCAACAAATTATGTCAAAGTTGCAAGATCAAAGCGCGCTAATTAAGGGTCAGGGTGACCAACAAGAGGTTATGTTGCAGATAAAAGATCAAGGTGAAGCCCAGACTCAGAGATTGGAAGCTTTGGCAAAACAGATGGAAGAAAAATGGGCCAAAGATGACAAGAAACTCTAGGAGAGCTCAGGAACAGTTAAGTGTCTGGTTAAAGAAACAGCTGGTTAAAGAAACAGAAGTCATGGAGCACAGTTTGAGAGTATTGCAATAAATATTGCGGGCAAATTCCCAGCTAGTGACGGTATGTATGTGCTCGTGATAATTGTGGTAAAGTGGCCCAAAGTATATCCGATCCAAAGTCAGGAGACATTGACAGTGGCCAACGTATCGAAATTCGGAGTTCCAATGGAATTATATTCTCACCAGGGTCGTAATTTTGAGTCTCAGGCATCCAAAACATTAGAAATTCGGAAAACACGCACGACAGCATTTCACCCCCAGTCGGATGGTGTGGTGGAATAGCATTCTGACCTGGGTCGTAATTTTGAGTCTCGCACATTCAAAGACGCATGCAAATCATTAGGAATTTTTAAAAAGTGAAAAATACACAAATGTGTTTATTTTGTTATTGCATATGACAAAATTTACGTGGAAAAGTCAACCGAGGCTAAACAATTAAAAGTCAATAAAAATTATTATAAAATATAAAATTATATTATTATTTGCTAAACATATAGAAACTCAACTAATTAAACCAATTAATATATAATTTCATTAACTTTGAGCAGAAAACCTATTAAAAAAGGCAAAAGTTCAAAAGTTCGGTATGTTTTAGTATTTTTAGTATTTGTTCCAATCTGTTTATCAATAGAAATGAATTGATTTATGGGAAAATTTGAAAAGAGTTTAAAAAAGAGGAAAAATCGTACATTTGCGACCATGAGTACGCAACCGGTCCTTAATTTAACGAGAGGGAACGTTGTGAGCTGCAGCTAAGGCTACGGATCTACTTTATATCCAGTACTCAGTCAGTATATATGTACGTGAGCTTACGATGTATGTAATTTATTATATGTTCGCAAAAGAGACGGATGAATTTTGTATATATTAGATGTTTCCATTTTGGTTTAGATAAGTTTTTTACATCTGTCTTCTCTACATGTCTACATCTACTTCCTACATATACATACATGGCTGTGTGCGAGAGAGAGAGGGAATGAGTAATCGCTCTGAAATTTCATTTGTTCCTTCTGGCTATAATAATGATCCGATCTGATCCAGATTCAAAACTCTGACAGATATCATTCTCTATGATTCTGCGTTTTTAGTTTTCTCTTATCTAACAAATTTTGCATGCCACAGATTTTCGTCCTTTTTGTGGGCGGAAGGGGGCGGTGCGAAATTTTGAAATACACTTGTAACAGTGTGATAGGCGCTCATGAAGACGTACAGACGGACGGACGGACAGTCGGACAGACGGACGGACAGACAGACATAGCTATATCGACTCGGCTATTGATGCTGATTAAGAATATATATATATATACCGATTACGGGAGGCTACTACGCATCGCTCTGCCCTTCAGCTCCAAGCGATGAACTTTCCCTCGCGTAACAAGGTGTATTCAGTGTATCTGCGTCGCGAATAGATTGTACATAGTACCTCAGCAGCAAGACCACGGAAAGCACCAAAGCGGCCACGCGATCAGCTTCCATCCAACTATTCTTTGACGATGATATTTCCAATGTCGTCATGAAAACGGCAAATGTTGTTGACAGGAGTAGCGAATTTTCAATTTGACATGATGTTGACAGGAACACCCACTTCCAATTGACGTTTTCAACCTTCGAGCTGATCTTCTAGACGATTTTCCTCTTGCCTAATTCTCTCATCTGGACGTGGGATCTCTCCATCCAAACGCTGAACTGCTTTAGAGTTTTCCTGAGTTTTTTGTCAACGTTAGCCCATTTCTCTTCAATCTACTTTGCCATAGCTGTCACCCTTTGTGATTTGGTTTCATCTTGCTTATTGACTTGCAACATGATTGACGACTGATCTTGCAACCTCGACATAACCTGTAGGTCGCCTTGAAACTTCAAATGATTTGCAGCCTTTCCATTGGCTCCGCCGGCTGGTTCTTCTCCACTGTCGACCTAGAGCCTTATTCAAGAATCCTTAACATTGTAAGCCCACTTAATCTGCCCATACTTTACAGAATTAATGTACGAATTACAACAAAAAACTTACCATGCAACAAGCTGGAATTCGGATAGTCCCGGCCCAATTATAATATAGGAAACAAAGTTTATAACTTAATTTTTGAATTATATCTGGTCCATATTTAGCATCATCTTGTAATACGACGAAATGAGTCGGGCTGACTGTACCTTGTCGAACCAATTGGGAAACTAAGAAGAAATCGTACATATGCGCTCTAGTTATTTGTTCATCAACTAAAGTTCCAGGCAATGGATTGTCAAAATGATTTGCATTTCCCTAAAAAAAAAAAATTTGTTATTGAAATTTATAAAACACATATAAATTGTAAAACACTAGTCGACACGAAATTTCCGATGTGGCCAAAAATGCCTTTTTCTGATAGAATTGGCGTAGTTTTTTTTTTAGGATTTTTTTTTATTGCTATTTTTTTCAGAGATGGTGTTAATTTTTTCACATTACTTTAGTACTTATCTTTTGGGTATGGGCGTAATTTTGATGGAACGCTTTTCAGCTGGAAAATCACATGTCGATATTCTCTTATTGTAAAACTTAACTAACAGATTTTTAGTGTTTGTGTTTAAAGCGCTCAGCATTTCCTATGTTATCTTATCCAGCCCTCCCGCTGTTTTCCTGTTTCTGTTCAGCACCACCTCAAGATCTTCTAAGGAAAAAAAGGGATTTTCATTTTTAGTTGCATACATATTAGTATCAACAGCTTTGGCCTCATTTGGTATTTGCTCTTCTAAAAAATCTATAAAGAGCCCAGCCTTATCTTGGTCAGACAAAATAGGTGTATCTAAATTAAAATTTTTGAGGTTTGTAAGCTTCCCTAGTATTTCAGTTTACATTGAGTTCCGTCAACTTTCTTGCAGAATTGGTATTTTTTGCAATTTTGACAGCTTTCTTCCATTTGATTTTAAAGTCTAAAGCACTACAGTAATTCGGAAAAGATGGTTCTAACACAGCTTTTTTTTGCGCCTCCGTGAAAACGCTGAAAAGTATGTGTCGGGTCAAACAGCATAAATATTATAATTTATAGCCAGTGGTGCGGCCTAATGTAACTTAATAATATTGTTTGTTATTTTAAATTCCCATTTTACCTAATTTTTATACACACATACATATATGTATATGCTCCCACGCCCGTTCTCTTTCGTCTTCATTATCGCTCTCTCGAGCATCGCACTCTCGTTTGCATTAGGGCACGGGCAATTCGGCCCGCCTGCCCTTGACTCAGTCGGTAACTGAGCTTCTTCGATATCGGGATAAATTAATATCCGTCAGTCAAACTAAAACATATAATAAATGATTGTTAAAATTTAAACGCTAGACTTTTTATTGAAAATATCCTCGCAACAGCTAGAGAAAAACCTCACTAGCTAAACATTTGGTTACTCCGACGTGATTGTGCAATAATTAATACATTTGTGCACTAACAAATTACTATAAACCATTAAAGCTTATAAACTAATTGCCATCTCAACAAGTGTCATCGGCTACAAAAGTGCACCTATATGCAATATACACCAGCCGCTCATGCGTATACATAGGTATTGTACATAGCTGTTGGCTTGCGGTTCTTCGCCGTCTATTGTGCGCGTTACTCTTTGCGATCATTTTCTCGCTAGGGACGTTGGCCGCCCTTACATATATGGTCTCATATAGCTGTTGGCTTGCCTTGCAGTGCTCGGTCGTTGTCGTCTATTGCGCGCGGTACTCTTCGCGATCATCTTCCCGATGGAGACGTTTATTACGCGTGGTGCTCTTTCCATCATCTTCCCGCAATAAACGTTTCCTAAGCTGCGCTGCTATGGAGATGGATGCTGCCAACGCTGCCGATGCTATGGATGCTGCTAACGCTGCCGATGCTATGGATGCTGCTAACGAAGGTCAAAAGACCAGGGATCAAACCAGGGTGTCATTTCTGAAGCTGAAGGCCACGGATTTATTGGAGAGTTTGACGAGACTAAGTGCCAGTTGGGAGGAGGAGTCATCGGTGTGTGACTATTACATGCAAGTAGTGAGGCTAGAGGAGATCGAGGAACTGCACGGCACATTTAAAACCGTGCATAGTGAGCTCGAGGAATTGGATTGCCGCGAGTTTGGCAGTGGTTTGCGCGACAGGTTTCAAACTATGTTCCGTATGCTGAAGCCTTCGATTACCCGTGAAATCGCCGGAATAGTGCACACATGCCACCTCATTCTACCTTTGCTGGAGAAAATGCTACCACTGAGTTTTCTTGCCCCCAGTTTCTACCTCGCCGTAGGCAGCTACCCTCCCTGCCGCCTATACAATTGCCAACTTTCAGCGGTGGGTATGCAGACTGGACGGATTTTTATTCAATGTTTGTTACTATCAGGTTCCAGCATTTGCGTTCCTGTCTGCGGGATGTGGCATTGGAGACTGTTCGCTCGCTGGAAATCTCGGATGGCAACCATAGCGTGGCATTAGATTTATTAAACAAATGTTTAATAATCGACGATTGATTTTTCAGGCGCACATCAACGAGATCTTGGCGTTTCTGGCTGTGGAACCTGGGTCAGTGGCTATGCTTCGGGAGCTTTCGGATAAATTTAACGCTCATATGCGTGCGCTCCAAGGCTTGGGCACTACTGAGCAGATCGCAGGATGCATCCTCGTGCAGGACCTGCTCCGGACACTTGATCCAGCGACCCAAGCAAAGTGGGAGGAGCGATTCGAGGACCCAGCGTTTGCGAACGTCATTCCGTCGTGGGAAATTATGGCCTCGTTCCTGGAGCAGCGATGCAAGTCATTGGAGACAACGGATTTTGCTAGGGCATCCTATGCGCCGAGCAGTCAGGTGGGCAAGAATAAAAAGCATAACAATTCCAGGTCAAACTTGTTTGCAACTAACCACACCTCAGGCTGCGTGCATTGCAATGATAGCACTCACGAAGTCCATTATTGCCCGAAGTTTAAAGCACTGTCCCCCGCAAATCGCCATAAAGAAGCCAAGCGGCTATCCCTGTGCATAAACTGTCTCAGAACAGGGCATCGGTCAAATCAGTGCACCTCGAGCCGCTGTCGTACTTGCAGGGGTAAGCACCATACTGCCCTGCATTTTGGCGACTCTGAGGCGACTGCAGCCCAAGGGCAATCCGCTCCAATTGATGCTCCATCTCCATACACGTCATCCCAGCATACCACTGAACCCTCTACTTCACCGTCTACCTCGTCTGCTCTAATTGCCCAAGGTCTCAGTAATGATGTTGTTCTCCTTGCCACGGCCACAGTTTTGGTCAAAAATCGTTCCGGAGTTTTAGTTCCCTGCCGAGCCTTGCTGGATTCCGGCTCCCAGTTGTATCTAATTACTTCTCATTTCGCGAATCAGCTTCAGCTTCGAAAAAGTAAATCATCTACTTCAGTTTCGGGAATAGGCGACTCCAGATTTGCCACGGAGGGATTTTCGGTCAACGTTAACCTGCACTCTCGCTCCTCGGAATACTCAACTCTCATCACTGATATTGTAGCCTCTAGCATAACTGGTAGTCAGCCTAGTTTTGGAATTGACACTCACAATTGGAACATTCCATCGAACATACCACTAGCAGATCCAGAGTTTAATAGGCCTCAGCGTATCGATCTTTTAATTGGCGCAAGTCTCTTTTACGAACTCCTTTGTGTTGGTCAGGTCAAACTACTGTCAGCGTTGCCTTCAATTCAGAAAACTCGCTTGGGATGGGTCGTGTCTGGAGGTTACTCGCATTTAAAAGGTTCTTCTCTAATGGTTGCCCGCACTCAGGCCGTAGCTGCTGAGGATAATAATCGAGAGGATTGAAGTTCTTCTTCGGAGATTTTGGGAGGTAGAGAATTGTCTCGACACAGTAGTAAAGTCAACCAAGGAAGAGCTAGATTGTGAAGCGCACTTTGTTCAACATTTCCATCGATTACCCAATGGCGATTATTGTGTTCGTCTGCCAGCTAAATATAATTTCGATCTCTTGGGAGAATCTTACAATCAAGCACGTCGTAGATTCCTATCCCTTGAGCGAAGGTTAAATCGTCGCCCTGAGATGAAATCTCAGTATGCTGCTTTCATAAATGAGTATCTTGACTTAGGCCATATGTCTCCTGTTCCTGCCCAGTCAATCTCCAACTGCAGATATTTTTTACCTCATCATTGCGTGATGAAAGAAGACAGTTCTACGACCAAATTTCGGGTCGTTTTTGATGGATCCGCTTGAACTTCATCTGGCTATTCCCTGAATGATGTTTTAATGGCCGGTCCCGTAATACAACCTAAACTTTTTCATATCCTTGCTCGATTTCGTTCATACGCAGTTGCGATTACAGGAGATATCTGCAAAATGCATCGCTGTGTACGAGTCTCACCGGAAGATAGCAGCTTGCAGTGTATTCTGTGGAGAAACTCTATGCAGGAGGAGTTGCGTGTGTTCCAACTGGACACCGTCACTTATGGGACGAAGCCTGCTTCATATGTATCTGTGCGAGCGATGCATCAGTTGGCAATGGATGAGCAGATAGATTTTCCTGTTGGAGCTGAAATTTTTCGCCGTGACTTCTACGTTGATGACTTGATATCTGGAGCCAGCTCTGAGGAAGAGGCTATCCGGATTCGTGAACAAACTGCTGGAATTTTGGCTAGAGGTCAGTTTAGACTGAGGAAATGGTGCTCAAACGTGCCCGCAGTGCTGGATGGAGTTCCTGAAGAAGATAAGGAAACTTATTTGAAGTTCGATGATGGCAGCCATTTTACTAAAACACTAGGACTCGCTTGGGATCCGGTGTCTGATCAACTTTTGTTTTCTTTCTCGGCCTTACAATCGTCTTCACATCCCTGCAGGCGTTCTGTTTTGTCAACCATAGCGCGATTCTACGATCCTCTAGGGCTAGATGGTCCTGTTATTACAAAGTCAAAAATCTTTCTCCAGCGTTTGTGCAAAGAGAAGTGGTCCTGGGATGAAAGCCTGCCAGCCTCACGGAGCACCAATTGGCAGGAAATATGCAGCAGTTTTGGCCAGATTCGTCGACTTTAATTTTCTCGGCTTGTACTCCTTCCACGCTCCTAGCTAGAAATTCACGGATTCTGCGATGCCAGCATCAAGGCTTATGGTGCATGCATTTATGTCGTGTCAAAGGGTCAGCCTTCCAGCAGTCACTTACTTTGTGCCAAATCTCGTGTTGCTGCTTTGAAGACGCTCACGGTACCAAAGTTGGAGCTTTGTGGGGCAGAATTGCTGGCTAGGCTCATATCTGAAATAGCAGGAATGAATGCCTTCAAGGGAAGGTGTTACTGTTGGTGTGATTCTGCTGTGGCCCTCTCTTGGATTCGGGACGAGCCGTCAAGATTCAATATATTTGTCGCCAATAGAGTGGCAATGATTCAGGAAATGACCGACAATATATCATGGCGTTATGTTCCCACAGGTTTAAACTCAGCCGACATTCTCTCTCGAGGGGCTCTTCCAACTGAGCTGAATGACTCGCCTCTTTGGGCTCATGGACCTCCATTTCTCTGCGGCTCCTCCGATGACTGGCCATCCACGGTGTTAGCAGATAAGCCAGCCCTTGAACTTCGCCGTAATTCTCTTCTGGTTAAATCACCCTACATGGACATAGTGGCTGATTCCAAGTATGCAAATTCATTTGCTTCCTTGCAACGCGTTTTCGGATATATTCACAAGTTTTGCAACAGAATTCGGCGCCCTGAACTCACTGTTTCAGATATTGAACATGGAGCCCAGCCATTGCTTCGATTAGTCCAGCGTAATCAGCTATGGGAGGACATGAAGTCACTGCGGGCCAGGGGAGCGGTACCCTCATCTAGCTCACTTGCATCGTTGTCGCCATTCATGGATCATTTTGGGCTACTCAGGGTTAATGGTAGACTGAAAAACTCTTCGTTGGATTTTGATGGCCGTCATCCAATCATCTTACCCAGCAGCCACCCACTGACTCTTGCAATAATCTCCCACTTTCATGAGCGGAATCTGCACGCTGGCCCTCGAGCTTAGCTTGGACTGATTCGATCCCAATATTGGCCCATTGGGGGGAGGAAGACGGTAAACAAAGCAGTGAACAAGTGCATCAGATGCTTTCGAATGAAGCCTAGAGTATTGGAACATATTATGGCGGATCTTCCAAAGGAACGGCTCGACGGTTCCCATGCTTTTGAGATCACAGGCGTGGATTTTTGTGGGCCGTTTTTCTACAAACCAGAGGTACGCAACAAGGCTCCAATCAAGTGCTACGTCTGCATTTGTTTCGCTACCAAGGCTGTTCATCTGGAGCAGATCAAGGATTTATCTACAGTTGCTTTTCTTCATGGGCTTAAGCGCTTTATATGCACCAGACGAAAGCCGCGACAAATTTGGTCCGACAACACAACAAATTTTGTCGGCGCAAGGAATGAGCTGGTCGAGTTAAAACGCCTGTTCCTCAGCGATGACCATCAGAAGGCTGTACTGGAATTTTGTTTGGTCGAGGCTATAGACTGGCATTTCATTCCTCCACGCTCCCCGCATTTTGGTGGCCTATGGGAGGCTGCAGTGAAGACGGACAAGTACCACTTCTACCGTGCGATAGGCAACTCGGTTCTTGGATTTGACGAGCTGCGGACGCTGCTATGCCACATCACGGCAGTAATTAACTCACCACCTTTAGTTTCCATTTCAGAGAGCCCTGCCGATCTTGATGTTTGAACTCCAGCACATTTCTTGAATGGTGGCCCTCCTGCTTCGTTCGCTGAGCCTGACATCGCGCACCTAAACTTCGATCGCCTGGACGGCTGGCAGCACGTTTTATATTTGCAGCAGCTTTTCTGATCCCGGTGGAAGGAAGAGTACATCACGTCACTTCAGCAGCGCTCAAAGTGGCGCACTGCGAAGCCTAGTATAGCAGTCGCATATTTGGTCCTTGTCAAAGATGAGAATCTTCCTCCCATGAAGTGGCCACTGGCGAGGGTAGTCGAGCTTTTACCTGAAAGAGATGGCGTTACCCGAGTCGCCGTGCTGAAGACTGCATCTGGAATCACCAAGCGAGCCGCCAACAAGCTGTGTCTGCTGCCCCTTAAGGATGCTGTTGAAAGTCAGGCTTCCAATGGGGGGAGTATGTCGGGTCAAGCAGCATAAATATTATAATTTATAGCCAGTGGTGCGGCCTAATGTAACTTAATAATATTGTTTGTTGTTTTAAATGCCCACTGTACATAATTGTTATACACACATACATATATGTATATGCTCCCACGCCCGTTCTCTTTCGTCTTCATTATCGCTCTCTCAAGCATCGCACTCTCGCTTGCATTAGGGCACGGGCAATTCGGCCCGCCTGCCCTTGACTCAGTCGGTAACTGAGCTTCTTCGATATCGGGATAAATTAATATCCGTCAGTCAAACTAAAACATATAATAAATGATTGTTATAATTTAAACGCTAGACTTTTTATTGAAAAAAGCCTCGCAACAGCAAGTGAAAAACCTCACTAGCTAAACAGTATGGTTATTTTTTCATCGCACCAAAGCTTCAGATATTTGTTTTTGATTTCATAAGTTGCCTCCTTAATTTCATGTTGGATTCTCATGGTAAGATCTCCTATGTTCATCTTAGGCTGCGTTTACACTGAGGCTGCGTCTTGCTTCTCTGCGTCTTCCCAGAGACGCAGTTTTTTTACATAGGTTAAGCATAGGGCCCTAGTGGTGGGAACAAAATTGCGTCGGCTTACGACGCAGTTGCGTTTATTCGATATATTCGATTGTTGTTGCGCTTAACAGCACATTTTCGCACTTTTCTGCCTGTCAGTGAAACACCACTAGCAACAACAAAAAACAGCTGATCCAAAAAATATCAACTTGCCGGCAAAAATTTCTGTTGATGGAAAAGGTATAATAGGCATATAATATAAGTAATCATTCAACATACTATAGTTTAAATCAATTGGATCGACGATTTGTGTGGACATATGGTGCCATACAAACACTGCTCGACCTGTGGGAAGAGAACATGGGTGGTTTTCGGGGAGCTAGAAAAAACTCCCATATTTATTTCTGCTGGCATATACTCGTCAGCGAGTTCAGCAGTCACTTCCCGACAAAATTCCATCAATATCCTACACACAATGGATTTCGACACAACGAATAGATTCCCTATTGTGCGATATTCCGAAGAGGATCTCAGGCAATACAGCGCTATGGCTATCATTTTCTCAAAAGTGATTGCCTGTCGAAAATTCGTATCCTGCTTTCGGAGATTAGGCAGCAGCCACACAAGAACATCGAAAGTACTCCTCTTCATGCAGAAGTTGTATTTGAAGAACGCGTCGGAGTTGTTTGCAACATCTTCCTCCCAAAATGAACCATATCGTGGCTATTGAAATTTAGAATACACGATTTAATTGAACTTAGAACAGTATATGCCTTTTACTTACAAGGGTCTAAACGCGTGGGGGTCGTTGCAGCCTATAGATAGATTGCAACTTGTCTGCAGAGGACCCCGCCGCTTCCATGCATTGCAAAAGATTATTTTCATTTTGCGCCACCGCAGATAAAAGAATAAATTTATTTCGTGTAATATTGCTCATAATTAATTTTTTTATTAAATTTGTGCAGCACAATTTTTTTTCTTGTCAGCTGTTTTCAAGACGTAAAGACGCGCGTCTCCCATTGTAAACGCCAATTCTACTTCTCTGCGTCCTGGCCGATTTTGGTGGGAAACGCACCCAATGTAAAAAGGCTATTAAACTCAACCTGCTCTAACTTTTTAAGTAGCCTGTTCTTGGCTAAAATCTTTGTTATTTTATTCCTAATTTTATAATTTTATTTCCTACTCTTTCAAAAGTTATTGGGTGATGGTGACTACCACCCAGAAAAAAAGTTTTCACATTTCCATTTCTCTATTCCGATTCCTTTGACAAAGGTTAAATCCAGAACAGACCCAGAAATGTAATCAATATTTCTGCTGAAAGTTATATTGCGATTATTTGATAGTATCCTGCAATATTCATAGGTTGTGTTGAAAGTTACCGCCACGATATTAAGTTATCGATCTCAAAACAACACTGAGCATGTACCCTACTGCTCTAAAATGTATCGATGCCCTGCTGATATGCAGTCTTTCTCGAATGTTCTTTGCGTTGAATTCGAACTCCGTATTTCATATATATATTCATTTCTGTTTATGTTGTGCCACTCAATAAAATAACTTGCACAGGTTATGGGCCCAAGTACCTAGACAGCATAAAATAGAAACAGTGAGAAACAATAAACATTGTTTGGTGCTCAGTGAAAAGCAGTGTAGAAAAATACGGCATTAACTTATTGGTGTATGTGTGTGTACAGGGAAAAGGAAAAGAAACAGTTTAACAAATTAAACAGAGATTCGCATTGTGTTTTTGATCAGAACTTTGCAGCGAGTCGGACCGTTGCCGTGGTTTACAGTCCAAAATAAAAAAAGTCCCAACGGATCAAGAAATACAAAAGCGAACGGAAACGCAAATGTGTATACCAAAAAGTTTGTATGCCAGGTCATAGAAAATCGTGCGTGTGTGTCTGAAATTCAACGGGATACATACAAGAAAAAGCGCGTGTAAAAAAAAAAGGAAAGACAGAGACAACAGTATTGTAGTCGTAGTTGCTTTGTGCATGAGACGAATGACAGATACACATTTGCACAGTGGTAAAATAACTACCAAAAATGAGTGGAAATATGAATTTAAATATTGAGAGACTGGACGAAAACAACTATAGCACATGGGAAGTTTTGATGAGAAGTGTTCTCATACAAAATGATTTGTGGACAATAGTCAGTGGGAAAACAGAACTCAGTGACAGTGCATCAATGAGCAACGTGCAGCTTTTGAACTAAAGGATTAAAAGCCGTTGGCGTCAATTTTACTTTGTGTTAAATCGACCCAACTGAGCCATGTTAAAAATTGTGTATCCTCGTCGCAGGCATGGCAAAAGTTAAAGACAATTCACAGGCCAAGCGGACCAGCAAGTGTAGTGTTGTTAATTAAACAATTTTTGTCGTTTTAAAATGTCGGAAGACATGAATGCACAGGAATATTTGCACAAATTCCAGGTGGTACATGAGGCTACAGAGGTCAGCATAAAAGTTTTGAAAATATTTTTTCAGTTGTGTTGCTAAATGGTTTGCTTAAATATTTTGAAAGTTTTGTTGCGATTGAGATGAGGGATGAATTGCCGAGCCTAAGCGTGCTAAAAATAAAAATCTCTGAAGAAGCGAATAGGCAAGGAGATTAGCAAGGAGCGCTAGCAAGGAATTCACAAGCAGTGCGGAACTACATGCTAATTACAAAAAGAAACACTTGAAGAAAAACTTTAAGAAGGGCAAAAAGTGTTTTAATTGCGGAAAAGAAGGGCATCTTAAATCAGAATGTCGTGTCAAAAGGAAGCAAGAAGAAGCAAACAAAAAGGGCGATAGTAGTTAAAGCGGTGAAAAATTAGGTATGTACATCGCTTTGTGTAACCTAAGATACCAAAGTGGAACCTAAAAAATATATACCAATTTTAAATGTAGCTAACCCAAATGACGAAATGTTAAATGCTTGGTGCATAGACAGTGGCGCAACGCATCTATGTTGTGACAAAACGGAAAACGGAAAAATGATAATAAAGGCACGTCTGGAAAATGGATTGTTTATGGTTCAGGACAATCAAGAAAAGTGTATGAACAACACAATAGGCACAACAGGTTCGGTCATGTACATTTTGACGCACTAAAGGAAATGGTTAATAAGGAGATAATTGGTCTCAAGGGCATAAACAAGCCAAAACAAGTGTCTGCAACATGCACAAAAAGTAAAATTTGCGTGCAACCATTTCAATCGAGCACAAACAGGCCAAAGGGTGTACTAGATTTAATACATAGTGATGTTTGCGGTCCTAGCAACAGCAGTCAAAAGGAGGAAATCGCATATTTCGCAACATTTATTGATGATTGTTCAAGATATGTGTCAGTACATTTTCTAAAGACCAAAGATCAGGTTTTCGAGGCTTTTAAGGCGTTTAAAAGTCAAGTTGAGTGCCAAACTGGGAGAAAGGTCAAAGTCTTACGAAGTGACAATGACCGGGAATACATATTAAACGTTTTTGATGAGTATCTGAACCAAAATGGAATAAGGCGAAACTTAACAGGGCCATATACACCGCAACAAAATGGAGTTGCAGAAAGGTCCACCAGAACATTGGGAGAAATGGCAAGAAGTATGATGTTGCATGCTGGGTTTAGTGAATTTTATTGGGCAGAAGCGATTCGAACTGCAGCGTATTTGCGAAATAGGGTGGCGCATCTCTCTGAAAGGTGTGACACCATTTGAAATATGGACAGGTAGAAAGCCAGTGGTATCGCATTTAAGAGTTTTCGGATCAGTAGCGATTGCTCTACATAAAACAAAAAAAATCAAAGTTTGCACAAAAAGGTTTAGACTATGTAATGGTGGGCTATTCAGATACAGCCAAAGCATACCGTTTGGTCAGTAAAGAAACATGAAAACTCGTAGAGAGTAGAGATGTAATTTTTGTGATTCTGAATCAGAGAGAGATAGTGAGCAGTATATAGATCCAGAAAATGAGACAGAAAATCAGGAGGAGATTAGGTTTGTAATGACATTCTTGCAAATCCAGAACCCAGAAGAGGACCAGGACGCCCAACCATCGTACGAACGGAAAGAGTATCATATGCTAAACGCGATACTGGCAGCAGTAAAAGTTCCCCAAAACTACACAGAAGCTGAATGGTCAACTGAAGGCGAGCTATGGAAAGCATCCATGAAGGACGAGTACGAATCCCTCATAAAAAATATCACGTGGTCGCTTACAAAATTGCCTAGCGAGAAAAATCGATTGGATGCAGATGGGTTTACGCTGTCAAGTCTACTCCGGGCGGAAGCGTGAACAGGCTCAAATCACGACTTGTAGCGAAAGGTTGTAGCCAACGCTACGGGATCGACTACAGGGAGACATTCGCACCAGTTGTCCGCCATGCAACTATCAGGTTGATAATTACACTTGCAGTCGAACATGGTCTCCACCTACATCAAATGGATGTTGTCACGGCTTATCTCAACGGCGAATTGGAAGATGAGGTGTTTATGAGACAACCCGAAGGCTTCGTCAGCGACGTTCACCCAAATCACGTTTTGAAGCTTCACAAAAGCATATATGGGCTACAACAATCAGGAAGAGTTTGGAACTCCATTATATACCGACTGTCAATGAACCCTGCCTTTATTCAAGCCAGGTAAAAATATGTGTCTAATAGCTGTATACGTAGATGACATTATTTTGGCGTGCAAGGACCTGGACGATATATTTCATATTAAGACAAAGATCGCAGCAGAGTTTGAAGTTGTTGACATCGGGCCTATGCAGTACTTTTTAGGTATTGAGGTGAAACGTGAAGGCAGTACTGGGGCAATTTCAATCAGCCAACGAAAGTACATTGGAGAATTGCTCGAACAGTACAACATGAAAGATTGTCGACAGACAGCCACACCGCTAGAAGCTGGTACCAGGTCATGCCACAAAGAGTGTGAAGGCGATATTCTAGCGCCCCCACAAAATATAGTTAAACGTATACTATAATTTTTGCCCGAATAAGAATGAGACTCAGCCCACTGAGCCACGCGCAAACGAACGGCGAGACAAAAGGAACGGCGGAAGAGGTTCCGCAAGTGAGGTGGTTTGCAACGATCGCTGCTGGGAGACCGAACCAAAACTAGTGGATCGAAGTAACGGAACACGGCCGAAAGCTCGGCGAAACAAGAGATCGAAATAGGCAGGCCGGCCCACGCGAGTGAAAAGACAGATCACTTAGCAGAGAACCAGAAACCTGGGCGGTCGATCCCGCGCAAGGGCCCTGAGCAGAACACGAGGAGACGGGACCGGCGATCCCTTACTTCACTTTGCCGAGAACGAGGATCGAGAACAGTCAAGTTTCAAGTGCGCGAGAATACAAAAGATCAGTAGACAGTGCGGGCCACCTAACCTTAAATCATACACACGGCAGGAAAGTTCGGTTCTGGTAAGCAAAGGGTAGTAAGATCTGGTGCAGCCTAAAGAATCAGGGTGCATCCAACCTTCACTACACGAATAAATCGAGCAATATAAGCAGAAACATTATTGGCGCTGGTTTTTATTAAATTGGATATATATATATATACAGTTCGGCACGCCGATCATTTACAGAGTGGTTATCTATGAGCCTCATCCAATTTCCCCTCGTTCTCCTGAAACCCAGACCCGAAACCCGCACTCAAGACCCAACAAGAATACCCAGCCACGTACGAACGAGGGTCCAATTAGAACATATTCAAAGTAAACCTCAGGATTCCGGGAGGCGTGCTAGTACAGACAAGAGAAGAAATCCTGAGATTCCGGAAGGCGTGCTAGTTCCATCGTGCTCTATGGTCTTTACCGAGACACGATTGTACGCGCACAGACTCATAGCCAGGGTGTGCTCTGTAGTTTTTACCGAGACACACAGCCAGGAACCCCGATCCCGACCAACCTAGCTAGAGCAGACGAGAGAAGAAATCCTGAGATTCCGGAAGGCGTGCTAGTTCCGTTGTGCTCTATGGTTTTTACCGAGACACGCAGCCAAGAACCCCAACCCCGACCAATCTAGTTAGAGCAGGCGACCAGTGAAATCTTGGGACACCGCGAGGCATGCTAGTGCAGTCGTGCTCTATGGTATTTACCGAGACACGATTATACGCGCACAGATTCGCAGACAGGGTGTACCCTATAATTACAACTGACCCATCCAATCGGGGTAGACGGCAGCCTCAGATTCTGGGTGTCGTACGAGCATAGTCGTACCCTATAGCTCCCATCGACCCTCGCGTGAACAACGCCTTTTATATCTATTCCTCCTGTTTCTCCCTAAACGTCACGAGACGCGCTTTCATCCCTCGTAGGTCTCTCTGTTTACAAATTTCTTGTAAAGGACCCTGAACAACCCTGAGTCATCACCCCAGCCTTAGGAACTACTTTACAAGTGACTGCCACAAGTTCGGCAACACATCGTTTCAAAAGCTAATTGGCGAGTTATCTTATCATGCAGTTATGACTCGTCCGGACATTGCGCATTCGGTGAACAAATTAGTACAACGCAACAAGGATCCACATTCCGAGCATACAGCGGCAGCCAAGCATATCCTTCGATATTTGGCAAAACTAATCGACTCAGGGATATACTACACAAAGCAAGGCAAGGCAATTGAGTGTTTTGTCGATGCAGATTAAGCTAATGATATGACAAACCGAAAGTCATTCACTGGCTATGTATGCACCTTGGCAGGAGGAGCGATTTCTTGGGAGTCAAGAAAGCAATTGATGGTCGCGCTCAGTTCCACGGAGGCCGAGTACCTCGCCTTATCATCTGCAGCAAAAGAGGCGATATACTTCCGTAACCTACTCATCGACTTGAAGATGGTGTCCAAGGAATCAGCAATTCAGATGTACGGCGACAACATTTGAGCACAAAAGCCCTATGTTTCATGCACGTACAAGACACATCGACGTCAAGGTTCATAATATTCAAGAGGTTCTCAAAAGAGCTGAAGTCGACATTGCGTATCTACCAACCGATGATAGAAGATGTACTCACAAAGAACTTAGCCAAAAATAAGCACTATAAATTTGTATTCGTATTTGGTTTAAAAGAAAATGTATAAGTTGCTTAACATGTAATCGAATTTTAGTTTTTGGTAACCTTCAGTATGTTTAAATATTGTAAACATGCGTTGTGTTGAGGAGTGTTCAAAGTTACCGCCACGATATTAAGTTATCGTTCTCAAAACAACACTGCGCATGTACCCTACTGCTCTAAAATGGATCGATGCCCTGCTGTTATGCAGTCTTTCTCGAATGTTCTTTGCGTTGATGTCGAACTCCGTATTTCATATATATATTCATTTCTGTTTATGTTGTGCCACTCAATAAAATAACTTGAACAAAATGTCTCCAAATCAGTGTGTCTTGCGTTAAAATCACCTGCAACAATGACGTTATTAGCATAATCAAGCTTGCTTCAATAGCTTGTTTAAAAGGTTCAAGAGAAGTAGATGGTTAAAAGTAAAATGAGAAGATGAGAAGATTCTGATTGTTGTTGGTAGTGCTGGCTATTATTATATCTTTATTAGTTTCGTATGACATTTTTTTTAGTTTTAAACCTCCCTACCCCTCCTATATCCATCATCTCTGTATTTTTCTAGAAGATTGTAATGTGCTCATTTCCTGTAGCTAAGGTCATGAGAAAAAACTTCAGACAGAATAGCTATATCGAAGTTTCCGTTGGTTAGAAAGAATTCTAGGTAATTTTTGTTGGCTTTAATTGATTGAATCGTCTAATCTCTTGCGTAGTGTTCAGAGGCGTTTTTTCTTTGCGCTCCGCTCATTTGTATAAACAGCCGGTGTTTATCCAAAATAAACCTTTAGCGAACTAACAAATTAACTTCCTAGCATAAAGTCTATCCTGAATCGCGAGTGCATGCCTATTTACTGTGTAAACATTGTGTTTTTGTTATTGCTTTTCGTAAGTACGCTCTCACATTGAATTTAGCCCGCTCTCATCTTGTAGTCTGTGCTTTAGCATCACTCTCTCCCTATAACCCAAACATAAATAACTGTTCTTCCTCTCTAGCTCTCAATACTTTCCGTGATCACACCTACACCTAAAGGAAAAATTGTTGTCTCACGGCTTGCCCCTTACACCACTATAGATGACGTTACTGCTTTTATTCAAAGCAATATACAAGTCGTCAGTTTAAAGGTGGAGAAGTTCAACTTCTCTTATAGATTCTTATAGATTCATTCAAAAAAAGCGTCTCCCCGACTCATTTTGACACCATTTGCCAAGAACTGGAATTCCAGTGTATAAAACTGATTCTTCCCGCTTTTTCAGTCTTTATTACATGCTCGAATATTCCACCTTCTTCGTATATCGCAATTTATGAGCAGCACTTGTCCGCCTTAAGCGCTGTTTCTTCCTCGCTATCAGATAAAGATCATATGATAGTTCTTGGGGATTTCAATTTGGCAGGAACTGTTTGGTCTTCGGTAAACTAGTCTAATAACCTAGTGCCCATGTCACGACATGACTTTATAGACGGCTTACTCGACTTATCCCTGTCTCAAGTCAACCATGTGAAAAATTCCCTGGGTCGATTGCTTGATCTGTGCTTTGTAACGGATCCGACCATAGCGTTGTTAACCCGAGTCACTCCGCTCACTATACCTGAAGACGCCTACTATCCTACACTTGAAGTGTCGCTCGATATAGGACCAACCGCATTGGATCGGTCGGGTAAGCTACCTCGATGTGTCCGCTGCTTTCGTAAAGTCGAGTTTGCGAAGCTTAATAACTTCATTAGGAATTTTGATTGGTCCGCTTTGTATTTGTGCACTGATGTTACGCTATTCACAAACATTTTCTACGATGCACTTGACTCACTTTTTGAGTCTTGTGTCCTACTTTCCTGTCCTATAAGATCTGGGAAGCCCCCTTGGTTTACCAAAGAGTTATCCAGTCTAAAAAACTTAAAATCAAGACTTTACAAAAAATTTCAAGAAGTTGGCCCTCCTTCTTCTCTCTCTCGCTATGTAATGGCTCGGTCAAACTTTTCAATTCTTAATTCCCAGTGCTATAAGAACTACCTATCTAGATGCAGGATACGTTTTTCTCTGGACCCTAAGCAGTTTAATAGCTTCGTAAACAGTAAGCGTAAAACGTCCGACCATCCATCTTCGCTATCATTTCTTAATACGTCGGAAAATAATGATCAAGCAATGACCGATCTTTTTGCACAATTCTTTCAAACAACCTATTCACAGGAAAGCTACTCCGGTCAGCCGTACCCCTACGGTTTACCGAGGTCAATTTTCAGTCCCTTGCTAAATGAAAGCTCACTGCTTCATGATCTCCGAACAGTAAAGCCGGTGTTTTCACCGGGTCCGGACGGAGTTCCCGGCTGTGTACTTAGGTACTGCGCCAAGTCTCTGTTGGGACCGTTGCTCAGCCTGTCCATTAAGTCTTCCTGCTTCCCCTCGATATGGAAGGAGTTGCTTATAATTCCTCTCCATAAGAAAGGTAGTAAGTCTGACGCGAAGAACTACAGAGGTATATCCAAGTTATCCGCTATTCCTAAAGTGTTTGAGAAAATTTTAACTCCGCACCTGCAACATCTTTGCAGATCACTTATATTTCCTGCCCAGCATGGATTTATAAGGCGGAGATCAACAACCACGAATTTATTGGAGTTCACCTCCTTCATCATTAAAGGCTTCCAAGGTAATCTACAGACGGATGTCATTTACACAGATTTCAGTAAAGCATTCGACTCTGTAAACCACTCTCTCCTAGCACAAAAACTTGACCTTTTAGGGTTTCCACCCAATCTCTTGAGATGGATTTCTAGCTACCTTTGTTTCAGGTCCCAAAGAGTCCTCTTCAAAAACTCCCTATCTTCTTATGGTTACTTCGGGCGTACCACAAGGCAGCCATCTAGGCCCCCTACTCTTTACACTCTTTATTAATGACCTGCCTTCGGTATTAACATACTCTCGAGTACTTATGTATGCGGATGATGTTAAGCTGTGTGTCCAGTTCAAGGACAGCTTATCTCACTCCAGGTTGCAATCCGATCTTAATAGCTTTCAGTCATGGTGTTGTGCAAATTTGTTATACCTTAATGCTTCGAAATGTAAAGTAATGACATTTCATCGCTCCAGCGCCTTTCTGGCTCCTTACACACTAGGCGGGGGTTCTCTCGAGAGAATTACCATAGTTGATGATCTTGGTGTTCTTTTAGATCCCAAGTTAAAGTTTTCTGAACACATTTCTACCATGGTTAATAAGGCCATGGGCGTGCTTGGGTTTATAAAGAGGTGGTCAAAGGAATTTGACGACCCCTATATAACAAAGACTCTCTATATATCGCTTGTTCGTCCGATATTAGAATATGGTTCTTGTGTATGGTGCCCTCAGTACAAAGTACACCAGGACCGTATAGAATCAGTCCAGAAAAACTTTTTAATTTTCGCTCTACGCGGCCTCAACTGGGATGCAAGTGTGAGACTGTCGTCTTACTCTAGTAGATCGCTTTTAATAAACCTTCCATCCTTAGTTAACCGTAGAAAGATGCTTGGTGTGATTTTTGTGCACAACTTGATCAAGGGTGACGTAGATAGCCCTGACTTGTTGAGCCGCATAAACTTCACGATTGTTTTGTTCCTTCCGATTTGTAGATCGAATTATTCCTTGCATGAACCTTTTAGAGTTTTATGCTCGGATTATAATTCCCTCTACCATATCATATCGGCAACTAATTCCCTTCCTCTTCTTAAATCACTATTACTCACATACCTTTCTCGTAGTTAGAAATTGTAGTTGTGGAGTACGATAGTTTTAATGCATGCTTAATTCCTTTAGTAAGATTAGTTCTAATTTTCCTCGAATACTAGTCTAACATCTATCTTTCCTGCATGATCACGATCAGTTCGGTTAACGAGTCGCGTGTTTTGCGGCAGCGCCCCTAGGTCGGTTGGGTGGGAGGAGGGCTGCGTTTCGGCCTGGGATTCGCGCGTAACAGCATTCGGCTGGTGTCCCATGGGCAACTTGATGGTGCAGTCATTGCACATCAACGTCCAAACATAACATAATATTATGTTGAAGAAATTTCATATTTATTTTGGGCAGTTGAATAGATCGCCATGTTATTTTCTACTAGGTCTGCTGGATTTACTATGCTTGTTGTGTTTTCTGAGTTAAAATGTTGATTAACTGTTGGATCGTAAATTTGTTTTCTTCTGAGCATTTATTTTCAAACACATGAACATGGTCGCTGGAATCATTGGTATATGAATCTCGTTTATAGTGCGGCTTCTGCACAGGTACTGTTGGGGTCTGTATTACCCTACTCGCATAGCTTTGTTTTTTTAAAACTTCATTTGTTTTCAAATCCATATTTTGAGTGTTGTTCTCATCTTCATTAAGTTTTGTAAATTTTGTTTCAAAATTGTTAAGCAAGGAAAATTTTTGATGTCAGAATAAGTGTTAAGAACCTCCTTCCTAGCAATTTTCTTGATTGTCATTATTTTATTTATGTCCTTTTTGCCATACAGGGCACATTGTTCTATCCTTAGCTGAGTGATTTGCATTTTCATTTGAATTAGGACCGTGCAGGTTCCACTACATTCTCCTGATCCACATTGGATGCATCTTCTTGCCGATTTACATCTGGCAGAGGTGTGCCAACCGCAATTAAAACATTTTCGCACTTTAGGGATGTATTGATGAAGCTTCCCATATTTTTTCTGGGATATCCGAACCTTCAAAACCAATTTTCACTGTTTTAGTAGGTATTAACTTAAAAGTAGGATTGTTGTCTTCTGTCATCGTTTTCTCCCTCCTTAAGTCTACAGAATTTAATATTCAAGCTAATATTCTTTTTTATCTCATCATCGGAGAAACCTGGTGGCACCCCTTTAACTATACCAAAAGATATTCTGATAATTTTGAACAAAAAGACTTTATTTTCTTCTTATTATCTTAAGTCAAAAATAAAATTTATTTTCAGTGTCAAGAATGACATACTGTATGTATGTAGATTACAATTTGATTCAGTGGGCAGTGAAAGCAACGAACTCTTGCTATATTCTATAGATTGCTGGGTTATATCCGGCTGCGGAATCCAACCCACATATTTACATCTGGCTGAATACCTCCCAAATGCCATTATACCGTTAAAAACTGATACAAACAGATTTCTGGTATTTTTTGGAAGAAAAATAACGGTTATATGTCGGTTAACGGAATGTATCGGAAAAACTCGGCATACAAAGGTTTGGTCAAACGGCTGCAACTTAGCCGTTTATCCATAGATTTTTACAAAAGATACGTTAAACGAAGCCTAATTAAAACCTATCTAAACCATTACTTCAGCCCAAAAAATTATTTTTTTTCGACTACGTCTACGGCGTCGACGGCCGCGGCTATGCTTTACACCCTGTACTCAGTCAGTATATATTTATGTGAGCTTGTTGTAATTCGCAAAAGGGACAAATTTAATTTTAGCCAAAAAAGAAAAAAGAAAAGAGGTCGAACCTTTTCGGAGATTTTAATCTATTAGATGTTTCCATTTTTCCATTTCTGTTTACATACGTTTTTTACATCTGTCTTTTCTACATGTCTAAATCTACTTCCTACATATACATATACGGCAGTGTGCGAGAAAGGGAGGGAATGAGTCTGCGCTTGGAAGGCCACTGAAATTTCATTTGTTCCTTAGGGCTATCCTAATGATCCGATCTGATCCAGATTCAACATTCTGATAGAAATGGTCATTTTCTATGATTCTGCGTTTTTTCCCTATCCCGTATCTTCAAAATTGTAGATTTTCGTCCTTTGTGGATAGAAAGTTTGGTCGATCTAGCTCTTATAGTCTCTGAGATCTAGCCGTCAAAAAATTCGATCATACCCATATGACATTAGACTTTGAAGGTGGACTAGCCTTATGCAAAAACATGCAGTGAGAGTGAGAGAGATTTATGCGTCCAGTTGTTTTTCCAGTTGAGCTGGGAGCAGCGCTGCGGCAGAGTTAATTGATTGCCACACTTTTTAGAAACGATTTTTCTGGCTGGCTGGCTGTGTGTGTTTGAAAACATTATTTAGTTAAAAATTGGGCCTCAGTTATTCGACTAATAGCCGGGAGTTGTGCTTAGAGACTATTACGAACATTATTTTGGATTTTTGCTATCATGCTATCTCTCTCTTCGCAGCAAATTTAGCAAAATCTAATGTCATATGGTCACCAGGCAAAGCGCCCACCCAGGTGTGTGAGAAAGAGCGAGAGGGAACGATGCATTTCGAAATGGTTTTCTTCATTGTGGCTATATTTATGATCCGATCTGATCCAGATTCAACACTCTGATAGATATGCTTATTGTCTATGATTCTGCGTTTTAGTTTTCTCGTATCTATAAAGTTGTGCATGCCACAGATTTTCGTCCTTTGAGTGGGCGGAAGGGGGCGGGTCGAAATTTTGAAATGCACTTGTAACAGTGTGATATGACAGGAGTCTAGATACAAAATACAGTTGCTCTAGCTTCTATAGTCTCTGAGCTATAGGCGCTAATGAAGACGGACGGATGGACAGACAGACATTGCTATATCGACTCGGCTATTGATGCTGATCAAGAATATATATACTTTATGGGGTCGGAAACGCTTCCTTCTGGGTGCTACACACATCCATTTTTTCAATAAATCTAATATACCCCTTTACTCTTCGAGTACCAGGTATAAAAAGGTATCGAAGCTATTGAACATCGCTGGGAAAAGTGTATCGACCTAAAAGGATCCAATGTTGAAAAATAAAAAAGAAAAGATACATTTTTGTGTTTTAGTAGTTAGGTCGGCTTTTCTGGGACGGCCCTTGTACCCCTATACTCTTCGAGTACCGGGTATAAAAATTGAACTTTTTTAAATAATTTTTTTAAATCAGTTTTTTTTTTCATAGGTAGCTCTTCTCTTTTTCACATAACTTAAGCATCTTACATCTGGCTGTATTGAAATTTGCAGTTCTGAAAACTTAACTGATAAAGCTATAAATCGTACTTTCAAATTCAAATTTGATAATTTTTTGCGGTATTTGTAGGGAAATTTTGACTTTGAAAATTCGAAAAAAAAACATCGTTCTTGGCCTGTAGTTTTGGTTTCATTTCATTTGGTTTAGCAGTGAAGCACGCGGGTTTGCTAGTTAAATATAAAATTATTTTGTATTGCGAAATTTACCATTAAAAGTTCTTTATTGATCGAAAAAATGTTTTATTTCGCTCAGAAGTTTTAAATTTAGCATGCTGAAATGGCCGAAGTAGCCACTGTGCCGTCGCACAGTATATATATACACAATATATAATAGTGCTAATACCGGGACATAATATCGTAAATGCTAGTATACTTCGTTCTGGCTACTAGTTGTGTTTGAACGCATTTAATTATTTTAATAATACATTTTAAGAGGAATAGCCTTTGATGAATCTATAGCTTTGAGTAAACAAAACTTATTCAATAATACATAAAAAACTAGTGTTAATAGAATTTTAACATAGCTTAATTAGTATGAGTATCTTACCGAAAAAATCCGAGTATTAACGCGTTTTTGCACTACGATAAACGTAATTTTTATACGACTAGCACAAACAGATGCGAATTGCGGAATTTCGTACTTAGAGCAGGTACTTAGTTGACCATCTCCAACGCCATCTCTGAAAACAAAAAAAAAATGCATAAAAATATATTCTCTTAAGAAATAATCACTAAATTTATTTGCACAGTTAGATATTTAATTTAATTGTGATTAGTAAAAAAAAAAATCCTGGCATTACTAATTACACTGGTCAACACGAGATTTCCACTGTGGCCCAAAATTACTTTTTTTGATAGATTTAGGGATTTAAAAATTGTTAAGCAATTATGTTGTTTTTTTTTTCTGCCAAATATCCTCTAGCTGAACCTCCCCCTTCTAAAACGCTGGGGGATGGCTCCCCAGAAAAACATTAGCCTCCTATGCACCTTGGGGCCAATTATAGAGGAGAAGAAGGATCAAGCACGGGTTGGGATGTCAACCCAAACGTCGCACACTGGGCAAAACAGCCAAAAAGCTTCAAATTTTTTTGTTGAATTCGATTAGCAATACTTTATTTATACCCGTATGACATTAGACTTTGAAACTGGAGTTGCTGCAAATATAAACACAGCGTTATGCAAAAAGCATGCAGTGAGAGCGAGAGATATATGCGTCCAGTTTTTTTTCCAGTTGATCTGGGAGCAGCCTCATTTCCGCCTCATTTTTACACTCAAAAGATATTGACCGAATGACCGAAAATAGACTAATCTTTATAGTGTTTTTGGTATTCATAAACTTATATATATATAATATCAGTGAAATATCAGTGATCACCCAGCTCTTAATACGTTCGGTCGTGTTTTCGCTATGCCGCTGCATCACTACTCGGAATGCAGTTCAGACATCACTGACGCTCAGCTTCGCGGTTTTGATGCTGTTTGCTACTCATCTTTGTGTCGCCGTGCGTTTCATCTGACTTGCATTGATTTGAATTCGGATGCCATTAAACTCTTAATTAATCTGCATAACTTGTTATGGCATAATTGTGTGGTTGCGAATGACTCGCACTCGAAAATCGACGAGCTCAATGACAAGGTGCTTCAGCTTGAAAGCCTTTATCTGGGCCTCAAATCTGATTTTCTGGCTGCTCTCCCCGTCCATGCTAACAAGCGGGTGAAGCCGATTACGCCTAGCAAGGAGGCCAATAAGCCGATCCCAGCGACTGACTTACCGGCTCCACGGGTAATAGCACCTCGTCCGCGCGAACTGACCCGAAATCAGCCGCGGCTCTCCCTTCTGATTTGGATGGCTTTGCTACAGTCAGAAAAAGGGGGAGAAAATGAGTCGTAACCAGAATGTTGGTGTTGCTCCGAAATGTGAGCATTTAAATGTTCTGCAGAGCAGAAAGTACCTGAATATCGGTACATTTTCTGCCGCGACGGAGCTAGAGGCGGTGGTGAAATTTCTCGCCGAAAAGCTTTGATGACAAATTCTGGCCAGTATCGGTTAGAATTTCCCGCTTTGTGCGTAGACAGAGTCCTGTAGCTGAGTTGACGGCAGTTAATCTGCCCTACCGCTGCCCTGACCAATCTTCTGGACGAGGATGGTGTGCTGCTGTTGCGGACTGCGACGTGTGGACAGGTTTCACGCATGAGCCGCGCGCCTCTTGCTGTGTGTAATGTACCTGACCCTCCTATGGATCCTACTCCCACGGCCGCTAGCCGAACTCCACCGCCACTTCCTGGGGCCATGTTGATAGACGTGGCCAAATCCATTCGCATTTTCGTCCAAAACATATCGGGTATGTGCACTAATGCTCAAGCGGTCTACTTGGAAACAACTACGTGCGATTTCGACGTTACCATCTTTGTTGAAACTTGGCTCAACGAAATATTATGGTATATTCCTCTGAATAGCAGCTATGAAATTTACAAAGCGCACACGCAGAATATTGCCATCATATATGGTAATTTACGGGACCGCCAGCATCCATGCGTGGTTGGCAACTTCGATTTGGGTTCGTTGGTGTGGTCTGCCGATCCACAGTCGTCGGCTATGATGCCGAGCAATGTGCATTTGCCACATGAGATTCTGTTTCTGGATGATTGTTTTAGTATGGGCTTAACCCAAGTCAATAATGTCTTCAATATGTTGAATAAGATTCTAGATTTAATTTTTGTTAGTTCGGATATCGATTGTTGTGTTTCGTGTTGCGTACTGCCTATTGCAGAATGTGACATGCATCATAGGCCGTTGGTATTCGTCGCTAAATTCCATTGGTACTCGCCCTGGGCGGAACCATATTCTGAATACTGTTTTAACGACGTAAGCCTGAGAGCTATACCTGATAAAATGTTAGATGTTAACTGTGCGTCTGTTCTCTCGCATCCTAGTGTTGACACTTCATATAATATTTTCCAGAATAGCATTCATCATATGCTTGCAAAAGAGTGCGAAGCTCCTATAGGCAACCGTAGTAAACGAAGAGTCTGGTTAGATACAAGAATCTACCTAATAATTTTTTTAAACGTTTTAGTAACACCCGTGACCCTGCTGATTGGGCGAGGTATGTGCAGCATAAGCATTCCTTTTTCAGCTCTAATTTTGAGCCGTGTGCAGTTTGGCGTGATTCGGATGTTTTGGACACCATCCCTTCGGTGGTCAATATTTTGACCCTTGATGTATCGGAAGCGGACATTTTGGAAACAATTTCCGATCTTGATGCTTCCAGTAAACCGGACGGAGATGGCGTTTCCGCCATCCTGCTTCGAAGATGCTATGTTGCATTTTGTGATCCTCTTAAAATTATCTTCACAAATTCTCTGCGAACGGGTCGGTTTATTGAAAAGTGGAAAAAAGCCACGATTACGCCCGTTTTTAAGAAAGGTACTAAGAACAGCATTTTCAATTACAGACCAATCGCCAAAGGCCACGTTCCTCCTGAAGTCGTATATTAGCCCTAATCGGCATGGTTTCATGCCGGGTAGATCGACGACAAACAATCTGATCGCTTTCAGTCATTTTGGAACACACGCTTTTGAATTGCATTCCTAAGTTCACGTTGTGTATACTGACTTTGCTAAGGCTTTTGATAGTCTCCCACAGTGCTTTAGTAGCCAAGCTTCACTGTTTAGGGATTCACTTCCTGCCTCCTCGGTTTGTTTGCATCATATCTTGACCGGCGAGAGTATGTTGTGATGGTAAATGGGAGGCAGTCGGACCCTTACTTGGCTACTTCCGGCCTTCATCGGGAAGTGCACTTTGTTCACTGCTGTTCGCTATATTAATTTATGATATTTGTCTCTGCATTCAATCTTCTGAGCATCTACTTTATGCTAATGACCTTTAAATTTTTCGTTCGCCCCGTTTACGAGGCTTAGCCTTTACTCATTCCTTGTGCGCTCGCGTACTTGAGTATGCATCAATGGTTTGGGACCCCACGGGGATCGTTGCCCGTATTGAAAGGTTACAAAGGAAGCTTTTGAAGTTTGCGCTCCAGCCTCTGAAGTTTTCTAGTCCGTTGCCATCTTACCAGTGCAGATGTCGCCTCGTGCATCACTCCTCTTTCGAGGATCGGAGAACCATTGTTGCTTCGAGCTTTATATTTGATCTACTACTTGGGAACATTGATTGCACAGATCTACTCCGTAGCATCGGCTTGGCTTAAACACGCCTGCCAGGAGTTTTAGGACTCATGCACCTTTTGTAGTTAATTTCCACCGGACCAACTATGGATTTAACGAGCCTATATGTAAGGCTCTTCGCCAGCATAATGCGCTGCCAGCTAGGATGCAATTTGACTTTTGGCAGACGAAAGGAGCCTTCAGACAGTTGCTTGCTTTTTTTTCTTTTTTCATAATTAATTTTGTTATTTTTTGTTATTTTTTAAGATAGTAATTAGTTAGTTTGGCCTGTTTAAAAATTAAATTTTTCCCTTTTGCGAACATACATACATTACATATATCGTGAGCTCACATACATATATACTGACTGAGTAACGGGTATAAAGTAAAGCCGAGGCCTTAGCCGCGGTGTCAAGTTGAAAGTGGCTGTTTTTGTTGCTTAAAAACTTTTAAACGTGAATTTTTACAGAAATGTGTACACATCAAAAGTGAGGGAATTCAAGGGCTATACAGTTTTCAAATTAAAAAGAAATCGTTAAAGTCGTTTTCGAGGTTTTTTCCGTTGGCGAATAAATAAATAAAAATTAAATATAAATAAAATACATCAAATACATAAAAATAAAATGTTCAGAGCAGCATCGCTGAAACCAAAAAATGTGGATATGCTGCCATTCCTCTACTTATAAGTGAAATTCAGATCTAAAAAAAAAATTATATTCGAAATTAAACGAGAGGAAACGAAATTTTTATCCTGGATGGACCTTCATCTATGATGAATTTAGGTGAAAAATTTCGGCGGTCTCTGCTAGTTTTTATACCCGGTACTCGAAGAGTAAAGGGGTATATTAGATTTGTGCAAAAAAATTATGTGTGTAACACCCAGAAGGAAGCGTTTCCGACCCCATAAAGTATATATATTCTTGATCAGCATCAATAGCCGAGTCGATATAGCTATGTCTGTCTGTCCGTCCGTCCGTCCGTCCGTCCGTCCGTCTGTCCGTCTGTCCGTCTTCATTAGCGGCTATAGCTCAAAGCCTATAAAAGTTAGAGGAACACAATTTTGTATCCAGACTCCTGTCCTATCGCACTGCTACAAGCGTATTTCAAAATTTCGCCCCGCCCCCTACCGCCCACTCCAAGAACGAAAATCTGTGGCATGCACAATTTTAAAGATACAAGAAAACTAAAAACGCAGAATTGTAGAGAATCACAATATCTATTAGAGTGTTGAATTTGGATCGGATCGACTCATAAACATAGCCACAATGAAGAAAACCATTTCGAAATGCATCGTTCCCTCTCGCTCTCTCTCACACACAGGGTTGGGCGCTGTGCCCATTCGTCCAGATGAGCGCCTAGATCTCAGAGACTATAAGAGCTAGAGAAACCAAACTCTCTATCCATGCGCCTGTGATATCACGTCAGTACAAGTGTATTTCAAAATTTGGCCACGCCCCCTTCCGCCCCCACAAAAGATGAAAATCTACAATTTTTAAGATACGGGAAAACCAAAAACGCAGAATCATAGAAAATGACTATATCTATCAGAGTATTGAATTTGGATCAGATCGGATCATAAATATAGTCAGAAGGAACAAATGAAATTTCAGTGGCCTCCCAAGCGCAGACTGATTCCCTCTCTTTCTCGCACACAGCCGTGTGTGTATATGTAGGAAGTAGATAAAAACATGTAGAAATGGCAGATGTAAAAAATTTATGTAAACAAATATAGAAAAATCTAATAGATCAAAATCTCCGAAAAGGTACGACTTAAATTTTTTTTTTTTTTTGGCTAAAATTAAATTTTTCCCTTTTGTGTACATGTAATAAATTACAACAAGCTCACATACATATATACTGAGTACCGGGTATAAAGTAGAGCCGCGGCGTAGACGCGGCTCACAACGTTCCCCCTCGTTTTTATAATCAATTTTAAAGTTCAACTTTTTTCAAGCAAAAAAACGGATTGCGCAGGGCACTTGCTCTGTTGTTGTTGTTGGTTTTTGTTGTTCTTTTTGTTGTGATTGTTGTTGTTATTGTTTAAGTTGTTTTTTGTTGTTGTTATAATCCCTAATATTAAGAAAAACTTTTGGAGCTGCGAAACTAGCTAATCATTTTCCGTCACAATTGTTGATATCAGAAATTTTGTATGTTGAAGGTGCGATCGTCATTAGTTTTTTACCTTGTTAAGAGGTGTTTTTGTTTGATATCAGAAGTTTTTAAAGGAACAATAAATGTTAGTTTTCATACATATGATTTATTTAACGCAGTTTTTGTCTTCTTTGGTCTCCATTAATCTATGTATATGCTTCGTTTCTATTTGCGTTCTTTCCGATAAGCTTTTCTGCAGTTTTGGAATTAATTTGCTCTTTTTCCGTCTCAACTGATCGATTTAATTTAATTGGTTCTTTATTTTTCTTCAGATTCAGTAGAAGGTCTTTCTCTAGTTGCGCCTATATTGTCTTTTCATCACTACCGCTATCACTACGGCGCCTTCCCATTTTTAATAAAATGAAAATTAAATCGGTTAAAACAATATATATTAGAAGTCTGCATGATTACATTCATTTCATACTCGACAGTACTGTGCAGTAGTATACTGCACTCAAAAATACTGCACTCATTTCTTGATGTACAGTATATTCTATAACTCTCGTTTTAACACATTGTACACCGAACAAAATTATGAGTGCAGATTTTGTGTTCTGTCACACAACTGTACAAATGAGTGCCTGGAGAGAATATGGGTTCAGTAGTTTGGAAAAAATTGACATGGCTTGCAAAGAAAACAACGCAGGCGCAATGAATTCACAGAAAAATTCCCTTTTTGATAAAGGGAATTCACATATGACATATCTGTTTTTTTTCTCCTTACTATTTTCACTCACTGTTGGGGCACGGGGTATTCCGAAGCAAAGAAGTAAACAAATTTGTGTAGCATTCCATTTATTTTCGTGAGATAAAATATTAGAGAGAGCTTTAAAAAAACTTTGTGTTCTTGCTTCGCGTTTTCCCTGCATTCGCCGGCTGTTTTTTTATCGTTGCCCATTCGTCATTTCGTAGTGTTGTCAATGGTGTTGTTTCTGGATGGTGGCGTTGCCGTATGCGCCTACGTGGCCGTTTGTGTTTAAATTTCGGCGGCAACACTCACTGTACAGTATGTAAACTGCACACCAATACACTGTACAGTGAATGTACTGTACACCAAAATTACTGCACTCATTAACAGCTGTACACCAACATTACTGTACTCATTAACAGCCTTTTGGATGCATTCATGCAGATGTCTAATATATATACACCCAGCGACAAAAAAGCCGCACTCTGAATATTCATAAATTTTTTACTTTTCCAGCCTGGGGTTTGCCCAAATGCTACTCGATTCGTATATTTTGTTAGTTCGGTGGCTGTTTTTGTTGCTTAAAAACTTTTAAACGTGAATTTTTACAGAAATGTGTACACATCAAAAGTGAGGGAATATCAGGGAATATCAGGGAATGAGGGCTATACAGTTTTAAATTTAAAAAGAAATTGTCAAAGTCGTTTTCGAGAAATAAAGCAAAAAGTGAAAAACTTTTTTTTTCCATAGTATTTAATCTATGGTATTTCGACAAAATTAGTTTAGAAACAGGCATAGAGTTTTAAAGCGACTTTTCAACGACTTGTAGCACAAGTCTTTAGTTTCTGTGGTTTAGGAGCTAGATTTTACCTTTTATAGCTTGAGTGTTTTTCCAAAAGTGGAAGAACTAATGTTTCTTATATCGAGCTGTTTAACACAGATAAAATGATTCCAGGACACGAAAATAACGTTTTGTATCAAACAGACAAAGATCAGGAAAAAAATGTTCATTTTTGTTAATTTTGAAAAATCTTTCAAACGGAGCACCGGATTTTAACAAATTAGGTGTCATTTGACGCGAATTTTCAGCAAAATACAACAATGCAAAAAAAATGAAACATTTTAAATATGTACTTTTACACTTTCACCGCTCTTTCTCATGAACCATTTAGATTTTCCAAAGTCTTCGTATGTTTTCTAGTTTTGGTAAGTTTTTGCAATACCTTCCGATTGGGGTATCACTCGTTATGATCGGACGGTCACAGCAGGTTTTCATTTCTTCCTGTATACCATAGTAGTCTACTTTGCACACTCTCCTGGTGCGCTTCGTCACTACGTGAGCCGCCCACAGTAATGTTTCCATTTTTGTTTACATACGTTTTTTACATCTGTCTTCTCTACATTTCTACATATACATACACGGATGTGTGCGAGAGAGAGAGGGAATGAGTAAGCGCTTCAAAGGCGTTGCGTAGGCACTGAAATTTAAGTTGTTCCTTCCGGCTATAATAATGATCCGACCTAATCCAGATTCCGCAATCTGGAAGATACGGTTATTTTCCATGATTCTGCATTTTGGTTTTCTCGTATCTTCAAAATTGTGTATTCCACATTTCCACATTGTTCGCAAAAGGGATAAATTTAGTTTTAGCCAAAAAAGAAAAAAAAAATTAAGTCAACCTTTTCGGAGATTTCTATCAATTAGATGTTTCCATTTTTGTTTAAATACGTTTTTGACATCTGTCTTTTCTACATGTCTAAATCTACTTCCTACATATACATACACGGCTGTGTGCGAGAAAGAGAGGGAATCAGTCTGCGCTTGGAAGGCCACTGAAATTTTATTTGTTCCTTCTGACTATATTTATGATCCGATCTGATCCAAATTCAATACTCTGATAGATATAGTCATTTTCTATGATTCTGCGTTTTTTGTTTTCCCGTATCTTCAAAATTGTAGATTTTCGTCTTTTCTGGGGGCGGAAGGGGGCGTGGCCAAATTTTGAAATACACTTGTACTGACGTGATATCACAGGAGCATGGATAGAGAGTTTGGTTGCTCTAGCTCTTATAGTCTCTGAGATCTAGGCGCTCATCTGGACGAATGGGCACAGCGCCCAACCCTGTGTGTGAGAGAGAGCGAGAGGGAACGATGCATTTCGAAATGGTTTTCTTCATTGTGGCTATATTTATGATTCGATCTGATCCAGATTCAACACTCTGATGGATATTGTTATTCTCTACGATTCTGCGTTTTTTAGTTTAGTTTAGTTTAGTTTTAGTTTTTTTAGTTTAGTTTTCTCGTATCTATAAAATTGTGCATGCCACAGATTTTCGTCCTTGGAGTGGGCGGAAGAGGGCGGGGCGAAATTTTGAAATACACTTGTAACAGTGTGATAGGACAGGAGTCTGGATACAAAATTGTGTTCTTCTAGCTTTTATAGCCTCTGAGCTATAGGCGCTAATGAAGACGGACGGACGGACAGACGGACGGACAGACAGACATAGCTATATCGACTCGCCTATTGATGCTGATCAAGAATATATACTTTATGGGGTCGGAAACGCTTCCTTCTGTGTGTTACACACATCAATTTTTTCAACAAATGTAATATACCCCTTTACTCTTCGAGTACCGGGTATAACAAGCTCACATATATATATATACTGACTGAGTACCGGGTATAAAGTAGAGCCGCGGCCGTAGACGCGGCTTACAACTTTCCCCCTTGTTTTTTTTGCAGCAATATTTGCCGCCACTAACATAATCAATGCATCGTCAAAGCTCTGTTTTTCCTTTTCTAATTGCAGTCCAACACAGCTTAATCATGAGAGTGACCGAGCACGTTTTATGTTCTTGGTCACACTATTTTAGTTACGTTCTACACTAACGAAATAAATAGCAGATTCCTGGCAGTAATCTTCCGCACTGCTGGAGACAGGTCTTAAATCAGGTGTGCCACAGGGAAGTCGGCTTCTGTTCATTTTATTAGTGAATGACCTACAACAAGATAATTTCTAGGAAAAGGTTCTGGATCGAATTTCTACTTCAAATGACCTTGGAGTTCTTTTTGATCATAAATTGTGTTTTAACAGCCATATAGCCGCAACAGTAAATAAAGCTAAGGATTTTTTAGCGTTCATCAAGTTCTTTGTGTGGAGCCCTCAGTATAAAGAAAAATAAGCTGTTATCAAATCTGTGCAAAAAAATTTTTAATTTTTGCCCTTTGTAATTTAAACTTGGACTCTGATAGAATCTTGCCACCTTACCGATCTAGGCTACAACTAATAGACCTTCTTTCATTGCACTATCGCATAATGTGGAATAGGGTAATGTTCGTGCTTCAGTTCCTTCTCGGTATTGTGGACTCCCAAACTCTGTAGGTTAGATTGACTTTGCAGTTCCCTCTAGACCCTACCTTACAGTCATGTGAAAAATGACGACACTTGGCTTTTTTGTAGAAAAAGGTCTATAAAATGGCTATTTTCAATTATTTTGAAGTGATCTTTTATATTTTTTTATATATGCACTTTATAATATAAAAGTAAAATACTCAAGAGTAGTGGTTAAAAAATTAATAAAAATTGTTTCCGATATGTAATATATGCACTCATAAAACATATTATATTTCGTAAAAGAACCGGTTTTCTAAGAGTTGTTTGGTTTTAAACTATGTCGAATAATTTTAGATGTAAAAACATCCATAACACAAAGAGACAAGTCATTTAAATATTCTAGTAATTAAACAAAAATATTCTATTTAGGTTAACCCTTCTAATAATATTACTAATATCTAACAATCTCATGTCAAAAAGAACCATGTAAAAATTTGTTCCTGTCGAAGAATAATGTACATAAGAGGATGATAGTCGCTGCAGAGCATGCTCACATGACCTATGAACAAAAAGAACGTTTTCATTTACAGTAAAATTTGGGCGTTAATGTTTCTCAGCATTTTTTTCCTACTGCCCCTTTTGTAACAACAAGCGCAGGTTAAAAATATAACACCGCAAATATGTACATTGTTGTCGGCGGGCAACATCAACGAAATCTGTGTTTGAGAGAACTTTATTTTTATCCTTACATAAAATAAACGGTAACAGCGGCCCGGCATAGCTGGGACTGACCTACGACAAAGACAAACGAAACGTTTATGGACGAACGAGAAGAAATCCGTACATGCCCATTTCTGATTTGGCAGACTTGTTCAGCGAACTCAGTTTAGACCTTAAAATAGAACCCGAGGGAATAGTAGAAAGAATGAACGCGGCGCACATTAAAGCCGTTATAGCTGCGGCGGTCAGCGCTGCACTGGCAACGCAAAAAGCTGACCTTGAGCAGCGTTTGCAGTTAGTAACTGACCAGCTGCAGGCTGCGAGAGTTTAGGCCCCCGAGGCCAAGCCCTACGAGCAAATCACCTTGAACCGAGCGGTGAAGCTCTGGATGCGGTAAAAACGTTTCCTGGCGTGAGGCAGCAAAAGCTGCCTATAAGGATTACAAGGGTTTTGTAGGAAGTTCAATTACCAAGCGGTCCTCGTAATCAGAATTAATCAGTTCAACATAGTGATGAACTTTGAAGCAATATTCGATCGCCTCGATTTTACATATTCGGACAAACATCCAATAAACTTGCTAGAGCAAGAGCTTGCCACGCTCCGGCAGGGGGGCTTGTCCATCACACAGTTCTGTGAAGAAGCCAACCACGATAGGCACGATATAGACAGGGCTTTAAAAAGCAACAGGGACCCAATCCAGGACTACCGGCTATGGCAAATCTTACTAATACACGTGTTCGGAGCAGAAGCTGGCAGTAGCTCTTGACAAATTTCAATTATATCTCTTATCGTATTCTCTTAAGTATGTCGCGCGAAGTCGATCGAAGATGGCCTTTGTCTTGAGGTTCAAGAATGTAATCCGGCTAGTAGCTGGATCAGCACTAACCAACACTTCACCAATTGGAGCGCCACTCGAGGGTGTGCCATCCGAGATGGACCCGATGTTTATATTGTAGTCACTTATTTTTAGCTGCGTTTAGCTTTTGATGTTTTTTATTTCACGCTAACTTTTTCCAATCTGGTTGCGCAGATCTAACGATGCGAACGTTATTGCTCTTGAATGCGGCGAATTCAGGCAGAGAGATGCACCGAAATCTGAAAGCCACGGCGACAAAATGTATATGTGTGCAAATGCACTGCACCGGCACTGAGAGCCCAAGCGACGACCGATAATGCGGCGAAGCAACGAAAGCGAAGACAAACAATGTATATGTGTGTACGTGTCCAGCACCGGCACTGAGGGCAAAAGCGACAACCGAAAACAGCTATTCTCAAGAGAACGATCGAAATTTGCGAGTTCGACAGAGAGGTTTATGTATGCAGCCGCTCACAAGCGCTGGCTAAAGCGAACGACGAAAGAGGTGCGAAGAAAACTAACGGCTTACGCGTAGAACTCTATGCAGCCAGTCTCGACAGAGCGTTGCGAAAGGGAAAACGAAATCGAATAGCGAATAGACTCCACATTTACGAAATATTAATTCTCCGTTGTTGGATTTAGTTTGTGTTTATTGTTCGATCGATTTTTATATATATTAGAATGCGTGCCCGTAACATTCGAGGTGGTTGAAAATTATGCACAAAGATTGCGTAGGCGAAAATATAAACCGTTATAGCGCTATTGTCCAGTTCCGTTAGGCGATAGGTTGATGGTAGAGAGCCATCGCGGCTTTAGCCGCTATTTTGCGTTGATGCGAATATTTAACCGACTGCCTTACGAGTATTGCCTTACGATCGACTGGGGCTGAGTTAAGCGACGTACTGCAATATAAGCAGTACGAACGGGGAACATGATTGTGTGTCGGCGTATGCACCGAGAGCGCGAAAGTAGATGAGCGTGGCAATAGATAAAGAGATAATAACAAACGAGATAATTTCAAATGTTTTAAGAGCTACTGCTAGCTGCTCCTCCGAACAATCGGCAATTGCCTGGTCATTATTTTCCGACGTATTAAGGAATGATAGCGAGGATGGATGTTTTACGCTTATTGTTTACGATGGTTGAAAGCTGTTTAGGGTCCTGAGAAAAACGTATCCTGCATTGAGATAGGTATTTCTTATAGCATTGAGCGTTAAGAACTGAGAAGTTTGACCGAGCCATTACATAGCGAGAGAGAGAGAGAAAGCCGACTTCTTGAACTTTTTTGTAAAGTCTTGATTTTGAGTTTTTTAGACTGGATAGCTCGTTGGTGAACCAAGGGGGTTTCCCACATCTAATAGGACAGGAAAGCGAGAAGCAAGAATCGAAAAGTGAGTCAAGTGCATCGTAGAAAATGTTTGTGCCTATGGTAACATCAGTGCACAAATACAAAGCGGACCAATAAATATCTATATATCTTCTTTTACATAGTTTGGTCAAATTACTAAATGACTGTTGAATAAAGTGTGATTTGGGAGAATATTTGTATTTAATTATATGAATATGACATCAAAATATCGATTAGGTATTTTTGTTGTGAATAAAAAAAAAAAAAAAACCAATCGAGTCACAAATGCATAATATTTCAGAGTGCGACTTTTTTGTTTAGCAAAAAGCCGCATTCGAACTATCCATATCCAAAATGAATTGAATGAATTCAAATGCTACGCCGATAGAGTTCGAATGAGTGAGAGTATAACTCGTACAACTGACATTGAAAAGACTTGGCACGAATCGAATGTGTTGAGTGAGGGGCTGAAATCGAATTATTCGAATGCATTATATTTTCTTTTCCTCTACATTTTGTCAGCTATCAGTGTTGTCAACACTTAAGAAGAAAAATAGCTGTTTGTGTGGTAATATGATAAAATAGCTTTTTTCTTTGTAAAAGTTTTGCACGCAGTTTCACAAGACAAAAACATGTATTGCAAAATATAACGAAATATATATATATTTAATCTTTAAGAATTCATCGAAATTAAACAATGATAATTTTGATGCAATGACATATTTTATATGCGTTTTTGGCCCAAATTTGACATTTGTTGACTAATTTTGAATTTTTTTTCTTCAAAAGCCAGAGAGAAAAAGTTTTAGTTCAGGATGAGATTTATCTGTATGTGTGCACACGTACGGGCTCTCGATGTCTCATCTGCTCACACATCGATGTCAGCATCCCCGCTGACATAGACGATGACCCGCCATACTCTGAACTGCTCACGTTAACATTGCGATTTCATAGGCGATTTCATAAATGATGATTTTCGAGAAAAATTCTGCCGAAACATACAAGAAAGAAGAAAAAATGAATATAATGTGAATTCAGCAGTAACAGCAATAACACCAGAAGCAGCAGAACAACAGCAGTAACAGCAGAAGCAGCACAATAACAGCAGAACGAGATGAACTGCAGAAACAGCAGAACAACAGCAGAGAAGAAGGGTAGCAGAGAGAAGATATAGTCAGAAGAGAATCGAATCGATCTATATTGTATTGTATTTGCCTGTCTACCGCGATTCATAATATTAATAAACTATATCCTAAATAATATTTTACATACAATTGATATTTTCATTATTTACCACGCACACAACACATATTTTTATTTAAACACTGCACTTACGGGATAATAATAGATAATATAGATATTTTTTACTAAATCACTGCAGTTTCGCTTCCAACTTTTTTGAGCAAAATTTTAACAATGTAATGTAATAGCAAATAGCGGGCGTCAACGCCTAGATGACATTTTCGATGACATTCGTCATAGCTCACTGCTTGTACTGCAGGGTATATTTTAGATCTGCCTGCTAAAGTACACACATACGCACTTTTAGACTATGTGCGTATAAATCAGGGGTCTCGGCACGGCCCTATCTAATGAGTATAGGAAAAATTCTCTGCTGCTGCGCTGCCGCTATCTTGCCATCTTGCTCTTTGGCTTCAGTTGCTCTTCAGCCGTCGACAAAGAAAGACCACGCTGCGCAATTATTTAATGAAAGACTGCGAGAAAAATTGTTCACTGAAAAGTGGGAAGACAATTTTTTTTTCAATTCAACATCTGACCAACATTTTTGCCGACTTATTGCTCATTAAAGAGTATAATGGTGACGTAGACTTGGACACTATATTATTAATGAGAAATTTTGTCATTAAGGAGCACTTGAAATTGAATTGTTTTCCAGTTTCAAAAGGAAGCTATGTTTTAATTATTTTATTTTATTGTTTGATTTTCTTTCAATTTTTATTTTGCACGACAGTTTCAGCATGAAACATTTGCAATTTAACTAAAAATAGTTTTTCCCAGCGTAAAGCAGGCATGTTCGGGTTTTTGCTACACACACCAGCGTATGCGTGCCGAGCACTGGTATAAATGCATAGAGTGCGTAGGCAAAAAATCGGATTTCTGACGCTTATCCGTCTTATTCGTTTTGTTTTGCGCACTCATTTATTCTAACTCATACAACTGAATGCTGACGACTACGAAGCCAAAACGAACTTGTATCCGTTTTGCTCTATTCGTTGTGTGCGTCGTACTTATTAAACTCAATTCAATTCGAATGCATTCTATTGGATCCAAGGACGAAAATCTGTGGCATGCACAATTTTAAAGATACGAGAAAACTAAACGCAGAATCGTAGAGAATAAAAATATCCATCAGAGTGTTGAATCTGGATCAGATCGGATAATTAGTATAGCCAGAAGGAACAAATGAAATTTCAGTGGCCTTCCAAGCGCAAACTCATTCCCTCTCTCTCGCACACAGCCGTGTATGTATATGTAGGAAGTAGATAAAGACATGTAGAAAAGGCAGATGTAAAAAATGTATGTAAACAAATATGGAAACATCTAATAGATAAAAATCTCCGAAAAGGTTCGACTTAATTACTTCTTTTTTTTTGCGAACATGTAATAAAGTACAACAAGCTCACATACATATATACTGAGTTGGAGTGGTTGGAGAGGCTCTTTTGGCGGAAGCTAGCGCCGCCATTTTAAAAAATTGTTTGAAGAAAAAAAAATTTATAAATTACTTCGTTCAATATCGGCTAGCGAAAATCCTCTAGCTGAACCCTCCACGAGGGTGCCGGCTGGGCAATGGGCAGTGCATTATCCCGGACGAGGAGCGTGCTGTCAATCAGTAAGACGGAGGAAGAAAGCCTTCTCCTCTCGCCGGAAGCAGGTAGCAGCTCCCTGCGCAGGGAAGGGCCGAAGCGTTCCAGGGAGGGGATGAAGGCCAAATCAAAGTACAAGGCGTCCCTCACGATACTAAGCCGGCTTAAGAGCAAAGCGGACATCTTTCAGGAGGAGAAAGCCAAGCTAGCCTGGGCCGAGCAGGGTGTGGAAGAGGGCAGATTGTACTACTCTCAAATGTTCCAAATGAGGGCGTCAACCGGCAAGTATGCCAAAAAGGTGGAGAAGATGCTGGCCAACAAGAGGCAACGCTCCGTCGAGAGTTCCGCTAAGGACACTCCAGAGAGCAAGCGGCAACGCGGGCCCAAGGGCGCGGCACCCCCACCAAAAACGGCTAAGCCTCTATCGAAGAAGTCCCCGAAGTCGAGAGTCGGTGACGTGTCCAAAAGACACTTGATCGTGGCGCTCATTGACCGGAGTGACGAGAACGGGAAGATGACGGCGGCGCAGTGAAAGACGGTTCACGCGCGGCTCGTCAATGCGCTCTTTACGCGGATGGAAGAGGACCCCACAGCTCCCATTCCCACCTTCGATGGTGCTGGATGGCTGAACGGGGTCAAGATCCTGAAGTGTAAGGATGATCCGACGCTCAAGTGGCTGACGCGAACGGTCAGCCACCTGGAGGCGACTAGAGGGGGCCAAGCTGGAGATGGTGGACAGGGAGATAATCCCGTCCATACCAAAAGCAAAGGCACTTTTCCCCATCGCGATCCAAGGGGACCGGGCGTTGAAGCTACTACAACGCCAGAACCCAGATGTTCCATCAAGCAACCGGAAAGTACTACATACTGGGAGCCCACTACCCAACGAGGGGGGCCAGTATGTAATACTTCAAATCAACAAGGAGGCTGAAGACCTCCTGTATCCCAGGTTCGGGAAGATGACGTGGGGAATGGGCAGTGTTTATCTGCGCCTTAAAAAACGCCACCCCGGAGATCAGGACACGCACACCCTGCAGGCAGGTGAGGTGGAGAAAGACCTAGGTCTGGAGACCATCGTGGAGGCCGCCCAAGGGTTAGTGCTAAGCGACTCGGAAGACTCGGAGGACGGAGACCTGACGTTGGTAGTCAACCCATCAAGTGCAGTTGAGCCAGCCACCAATGACACTGGATGTGCTGCAGCTCAACTTGCATAAAAGCAAGATCGCGTCAGCGGAGCTCCTCATGGCCATGGAGCAAGGACCCGCTGACATAGCTTTAGTCCTGGGGCCCTGGATTGCGTCAGGCAACTCAGTGGCCGGACTAAGGTCCTCAAATTATAACTTGTTCCACTCAACACCACTCAACAGGAACAGAACCGTCGTACTCGTACGGAAGGGAATCCACGCTCACCTTATGTCTCATTACAGCACGGACGACCTGACAGTAGTAATGCTAAAGAGTGAGGAGAAGCACCTTTTGTTAGCATCCTGCTACATGGCACACGACAGGCCCGCACCACCTGACGAACTATTCAGCCTGGTGGAAGAAGCCAACTCCAAAGACTACCAATTTCTCATTGGTACGGACGCCAATGCCCACCACAGTGTGTGGGGAAGCCCCGATATCAACGACCGAGGTGAGTCACTCTTAGACTTTATTTTATCAACTACCATAGATGTAGCAAACGTGGGGGAAGAATTCACCTGTGTAGATCCCACCTAGTCAAACGTGCTAGATCTAACCCTCTCTACGAGAAAGAGTACCTTAGTATCTGGCTGGAGGGTCCTAGACAGACCATCCTTCTCAGATCATAGGTACATTCAGTACAAGCGCGAATTCGAACACACTCCGACGTCAACAGTCTACAGAAACCCCGGAACACAAACTGGGAAAGGTTCAAAAAGATAGTTACCTCGAAGCTCGTGAACCCGGGTGCAGTGATATCCATGGAAGATATAGAAAAGTCTCTGGAGACTCTATGCAAGGTTCTACTAGATGCCTACTACGCATCTTGCCCACCCTCAAGAACAAAGAAGAGTACCAAGCCACCTTGGTGGAGCCGGGACCTCTCTATACAAAGAAATAATCTTAGGGAATTCTTTAAGCTTGCCAAACAAGCGAATGAAGAATTCATCAACGAGGAATACAAGATCCTACTCAGAAACTACAAGAAGGAAATACGTAAGGAACAGCGTAGCTCGTGGAGGAACAGCAAGACTCAGGAAGCTGCTCTCAAAGCAGCCCACCATACAGAATCAGCTCAAGTTAAATAACGGACAGTGGTCAGAGAGCAGCGTAGAAGTCCTGACAGCACTAATGGAGGCTGACTTCCCTGGATGCACTGAAGACACTGATGCTGAAACGCAACATGACCTAGCAACCGAAGAACAGAACCCCCCAACAGATCTGATAACCCACACAAAAATCCAATGGGCCATAGATTCCTTTGCGAGCACAATAGCAACTGGACTGGACGGAATATTCCCAGCCATGCTGCAGATGACCAAAGAGGTGACCACCATGGCTTTCCGCAATATACTCGGCATGTCTAAGTACAGGCTATATCCCAATCCAATGGAGGACCTCCAGAGTTGTCTTACTCCCAAAGGCAGGAAAGTGCAGCCATGTTAGTCCCAAGGATTATAGACCGATAAGCCTCACCTCATTTCTACTAAAAACACTGGAAAAGCTGCTAGATCTACACATCAGGAAGGAGGTAGGAGGACTGATGTCTACTAGCCAGCACGCTTACACCAAAGGGAAATCGGTGGAGACAGCACTGCATTCGTTAGTAGCTACTGTCGAGAAAGCTCTCAATATCAAAAAATATGCACTAGGAGTATTCGTAGATATATCCGGAGCATTTAATAACGTGGCTACGAACGCAATAATGGATATACACCCAGCAATCAACCAATGGATAAAGAACCTCCTGAGTCGTAGACCGGTGCAATCAGAGTAGGGCACCGCTTCCATGGTAAAGGGAGCACACAGAGGCACACCTCAAGGTGGAGTCCTGTCACCCCTCCTGTGGAATCTGGTGGTCGACGACCTTATCAAGAGATTCGAGAGGAAGGCCCCTAAAATAACAGCCTATGCGGATGACATAAGCATAATTATTACGGGTGTATGTCCATCGACCCTCAGCTCCATAATGGAACGAACACTCAGGGAGATATGCGAGTGGGCGTACGAAGTAGGACTCGATAACAACGCGGAAAAGACGGACTTAATCCTCTTTACAAAAGGTACAAAGTACCGGCATGGGTCCCTCCGAAAATCAACCCAACAAGGCTAACCCCAAAAACACAGGTCAAATATCTTGGGACAGTACTGGACAGCAAACTAGCATACAGACCCAATATAGTGGAAAAGGTGAAGAAGGCCACCATTGCGCTTTATGCATCCAAGAAGATTCTTAGCAGAAAATGCGGCTTGTCACCTGCTCTAATGCACTGGATCTACATCTCGGTGGTGCGACCAACTCTTCTGTATGGAGTCCTAGTGTGGTGGAAGGCTACCGAGAAGAAAACATATCACAAGCTCATGGAAAGAACTCAGCGGCAGGCTCTGCTCTGCATTACAGGGGCGCTGAGATCAACCCCAACAATGTCACTCGAAATCATACTAGGAATTGATCTCCTGGACATCCACGCTTGTCTGACTGTAGGAAAAGGCAGCGCAGCGCCTAATTGCATCAGGTAATATGTCGCCACAAGGATTCGGGCACAGTTCAATCGGAAGGGGCATGATCAGTTCTACTGATTACATGACCCCCTAAACTTGCCTCGATGTTAAAACAAACACACTTATGGGACCCGAAGACTGGAAAACAGGACGGGACCAGACTCAACACCTCAACATATATACAGACGCCTCCAAAATGGACGGAGAAGTAGGAGCGGGCCTATACTGCACAGACCCAGAAATAAAATCGTCATATAGGCTACTGGACCGATGCAGCATATTCCAGGCGGAAGTCTTCGCTATCAATAAAGCTGCAGAGGTCGCTCAACAGACCGAACGAGCGCATAACGTCGTCAATCTATTCGTTGACAGCCAAGCGGCGATAAGATCCATGCAGTCGTCCGCGGTCAGTTCCAGAAATGTCCTGGCAAGCAGGGAGGCACTAGACACAGTCAGTGCGGATCTATTGGGTTCCCAGTCACCAGGGCATCGAACGGAACGAAGCGGCGGACGTTCTGGCAAAGGAGGGCGTCGGGCTGGCAAATGTTAGAATCGAAGACGTGCCAGTTTCCGTAAGGACGCTACAAAGCGACTTGGAGAAACAGGCCGGACTGCAGACCGAAAGCAGGTGGAGAAGTTCCACCACCTGCAGAATCTCGAGAACCATGTGCAAGGAGCGCAACGGAAAACTCAGTCACTATCTACTGCACCTACCACGGAAAGACTGCAGACTGCTAGTGGGAATACTCACTGTCACTGTCTGTCGGCGGCGCATGCAGCCAAGCTGGGCATCACCAGTACAGACAGCTGCAGGAAATGCGACGAACCCGGGGCTATTGAAACCCTGGAACATCTCATATGCAACTGTCCGGCTCTCTCACGGGCAAGGAGTAGACACCTAGGCGCACCGGTGCTGGCATCAATGGAAGACGCCTCCAGGAGGACGCCAAGGGAACTCCTTGCTTTCGCGAAAAATACCTCGATTCTCGGGGACTTCCAAACCTCGACACCACACCCGTAAAGGTCCATACACCCCATCCGGATAACTAAGGGCCATACTGGCCTATGAAAGACCCCGCTGAGGGCCGTCCGGGTTAACCTAACCTAAAGTCTTTCAATATCCAACAAAACCTGCCAAAAAAGTTTTTGAAGAATACTTTATTTTGTGTCGAAAAATGTTTTTTGAAAAGTAGTTGATTTTTGGGCCTTAGAGCGGTAACCTCCCCTTAAGGAAAACTGTTCGGGCCAGCAGCATCATCATAATTATAACCCACTGTACTTAAACTTAATACAACAACACATGTAAACGCTAACGTTCGGCAGCGCTGCTGCGCTCTCTCGGTATGCTAAGGGCTCTCCGCAGCCGCCGCTTCGGCTCTAGCATTGATCTGCCGACGTTGCGGAATTTAGTTCTATGCTAATCTCTCTGCGCATTGGTTGCATATGATTGTGAACATTTATCTGGCTGGGCAAAGAGCAAGCAATCGGCTTCTGCTAGCCGCCTGTATAAATAAATATTTAACATTAAAACAATTCGTCCTCATTTTGTTTCTGGACATAAATAGGTGCCAAAAAAGCTTGGCATCTCACTCCCCCCGTTGGAAGCCAGCCTTTCAACAGACTCCCTAAGGGGCAGTAGACATAGCCGAGTAACGGCCCTCCTGATGGTTCCTGATGCGGTCTTCAAGTCCGCTACGCGGCACACGCCATCCTTGCCCTGGACGACATCGACAACTCTAGCCAGTGGCCAACGCATAGGAGGAAAATTTTCGTCCTTCACCAGAACAACATCATTCACGCAGAGGTTTTGCGTGGGAGTGCGCCACTTCGACCGCTCTTGCAAAAGGGTGAGGTACTCTTCGCGCCAACGGCTCCAGAAGATTTGCTGCAGTTGAGTGACCCGCTGCCAGCCATCCAGACGATTGTAGTTGAGCTTCGTTAGGTCAGGCTCGATGATTGTCTCATGTGGGCCACCTAGAAGCAGATGAGCCGGGGTCAAAACATCTAAGTCATCAGGATTTTCTGAAAGCGAGAGCAAAGGGCGAGAATTAACAATTGCCGTGATCTGGCAGATCAGAGTACGCAGCTCGTCGAAGCCAAGCACAGAGGGCCCAACTGAGCGGTACAGGTGATGTTTTGCAGTCTTCACGGCCGCTTCCCACAATCCGCCAAAGTGCGGAGAGCGTGGTGGGATGAAACGCCAGTCGATCGAGTCAGCCAAGCAGGATTCATGGACCTCCTTCACATGCGAGTCGCTCATGAAAAGCTTCTTTAGCTCCAGCAGCTCGTTTTTGGCGCCAACGAAGTTTGTCGCATTGTCAGACCAAATTTGACTTGGCCTTCCTCGTGTGGCAGTGAAACGCTTTAATGCGCCTAGAAACGAAGCGGTGGTCAGGTCTTTTACGAGCTCCATGTGTATTGCCTTGGAAGTGAAGCAAATGAACACACTGATGTAGCACTTGATCGGAGGCCTCGTGCGGATTTCGGATCGGTAGAAGAAGGGCCCACAATAATCCACTCCAGTGACTTCAAAGGGCCGAGATCCTTCAAAACGCTCCTTGGGCAGGTCTCCCATGATGTGCTGAACCATGCGCGGCTTAGTCCTGAAGCATCTCACACACTTGCTGACTTCCTTCGACACTGCCTTAATTCCTCCAATTGGCCAATATTCCAGCCGAATTTTGGCAAGCAGGGCGCGAGGTCCGGCATGAAGGTTCCTCTCGTGATAATATCTTATCAGAGCACAGGTTATGGGATGTCCCTTGGGCACAATAAGCGGGTGCTGAGCATCAAATCCTAGCGATGAGTTTCCAAGACGCCCTCCAACTCTAAGTAATCCAGACTGATCGATAAACGGAGAGAGCGAGCTGATGGAACTGGATTTCGTGACTTGACCGTTGCGTTGAATCTCCTTTATGTCCATCCACAAGGTTGCCAGCTGAATGTGTCGGATTAGGAGATGAGTTCCTTGCCGGATATCGGAAACGGTGAGTCCAGAGTGCCGAAGACGATGTGCAAATTTATGCATGTAGGCGAAGGTGCGCTGCATGCCAAAAAATGTATTTGCAAATTTGCATCCTGAGGTGAGATCGGTATGTGGAGACACGATCAACAATGCTCGCTTTCGGAGCTCTAACGTCGGTATTTCAGAAACAGGGAACACAGGCCATTCTTCCTTGGAGCCTACCAAAAACGATGGACCGTGAAACCACAGCTCTGACTGGATAAGGTGGTTGGGAAGTGAGCCTCTAGATAGGATGTCAGCAGGATTTAAAGCGGTGGGAACATAGCGCCATTCCATTGTTGCCGTCAACTCCTGAATTGATGCCACTCGATTTGCCACGAAAACTTGAAATTTGGCGGGCTCATCTCGTATCCAGGATAATGCTGTTGAGGAATCCGACCAGCAGTAAAACTGACCTGTAAAAATTCCAATCTCTTTTAAATTATTCATTATTTTCGCAAGCAAATGGGCTCCACTTAATTCCAGCTTGGGGATTGATAATGTTTTTAGCGGCGCCACTCGAGACTTTGAGCACAAAACATTGCTCGACACCTGCCCTTCCCTGGATACGACATATATGCAAGCGCCATATGCTTCTATGCTGGCATCACAAAATCCATGGACTTCTACAGCCGTAGTGGAATGATGAACCACGCGAGGAAAGGAAATCCTAGTGATGCTTGCCAAACTGTTTCTCAAGTCCATCCAAGTTGAATGCAACGCTGAGGGTAGGCTTTCATCCCAATCCAAATGCTCTCTCCAAAGCTGCTGAAGGAAGACCTTGCACCTGACAATGACAGGATTTATCAATCCCAGGGGGTCGTAGAAGCGAGCAATCGTGGACAAAACCGATCGCTTGGACGGCTTTAAATTTGCGTCCAGGGCAGATAAGGCGAAGAGCAGCTGATCTGAAGCGGGGTCCCATGCTAAGCCTAGAGTCTTAGTTATGTCGCTTCCATCATGAAACCTTAGGAATTTCTCTCTGTCATCTTCAGGGGTTCCATCGAGTACCTCCGGGTGACTAGAACACCATTTCCTAAGCTTGAAGTTTCCGCGAGACAATATAGCGGAAGTTTGGTGCATCTTCTCCATGACCTCGGCAACTGAGTTACCGCCAGAAATGAGATCATCTACATAAAACTCCTGTTGCAGAGCAGCTGAGCCAAGAGGGTAGGACTCACCCTCGTCGATGGCCAGCTGGTGCATTGCGCGAACTGCTAAAAATGATGCCGCCCTAGTACCGTATGTGACGGTGTCTAATGTGTAGACTTGAATCTCGGACTGGGCAGAGTCTCGCCATAGGATACACTGATAGTAGTTGTCAGGTGGAGATACTTGTACGCAACGATACATCTTGCAAATGTCCCCAGTGAGAGCAACTGGATATGTGCGAAAGCGAATTAGAATGTTAAACAATGCAGGCTGAATGACGGGGCCTGACATCATGACATCATTCAGGGAACATCCAGTTGATGTAGCAGCAGAGCCATCAAACACGACACGAAGTTTTGTCGTTGTACTGTCCTCCTTTAGGACACAGTGATGAGGCAAGAAATATTTGCAGAGGGCACGGTAATCAGGTTTGACTGGGGACATATGCTTCAAATCAATGTATTCCCTCATAAAGGCGGAGTACCGATCCCTGAGCGTTGGGTTGCGATCCAATTTGCGCTCCAAATTGATGAATCGTCGATACGCCTGAGTATAGGATTCCCCTAAGGGATCAGCATTATGTTTTAACGGGAGACGAACTGAATACTCCCCCGATGGCAACCGTGAAAAGTGGCTTACGAAGTGCGCTTCGCAATCTAATTCTTCCTTGGTATTCACACTTGCTTCCACACAATTCTCGACTTCCCAAAACATGCGAAGTGTTTTATCCAGTCTGGAATCCAGGTTAGATTCCGGCACCGGAGAATTGTGATTTCCTAAGAGCGCCGAGCTTGCTACCCTTTGTCCACCGCCAGATACGATCCAACCGAGCCGGGTCTTCTGCAGCAGAGGCAGGCCATCAGTAAGTTTGATTTGCCCTACGCAGAGGAGATCATAAAAAATGCTCGCACCAATGAGGAGATCCACTCGCTGAGGGTTGAAAAAGGCAGGATCGGCAAGCTGAATGTTCGAGGGAATACTCCAGTCGGATACATTGACTGCCAGACTTGGTTGGCAATCGGTGATTGTAGGGGCAATGAGAGCAGTAAGAGTCGTTTTGTAGCTAGATGTGCGAGAATGCATGGAAATGTTGACGGTGGATCCCTCAGTGGACACGCTGGTATCGCCTAGCCCAGAGACAAGTGCAGATGATTGAGTTCTGCTAAGCTGGAGCTGCTGGGCGAACCTGGATGTGACGAGGTGAAGTTGTGAGCCTGAATCTAGTATGGCACGACAAGGAACTAAAACGCCAGACCGATTCTTAACGAGGACCACGGCTGTAGCCAGAAGCACAACATCAGAGTGAAGACCTTGGGCAGCAAGAGAGGTAGACGCAGGTGAATGAGAGCTGCTAACAGAATCCTGAACTCCAGAAATAGCTTCCGATTGAAGCGCTAGATCCGGAGTAGATGGTGGGGAGCTTTGCGTTATGGATTGCAGATTTTCAAAATGGAGCAAACTATGATGACTTCCGTTGCAAACGCGACATTTTCCACTGTTGCATGCGCGAGTGCGATGCCCTGACTTTAGGCAATTAAAGCAGAGGGAAAGCTTCTTCACTTCCTTGTGGCGCAGCAACGGGGACAAGTTTCCGAATAATTTGCAGGAGTATATGCCATGGCCCGCTGAATGGCAAAAGGTGCATCCAGACGGGTTGGCGGAAGACTTGGAGGCAACAAACGTTTTCCTTAAATGAGGAGTAGAAAGGTTTTTTCCCACCTGAGCGCTACTAGCGGGCGTCGCTGTAGCGTATTCCAAATTCTCCATTTTCCGGCAGCGCTTATTCAAGAATTCGTAGAACTCGGCTGCGGTAGGAATGGCGTCCGACAATGTGTCCTCCCATTTCCTTTGCGTCTTAGCATCCAGCTTCTGCAGCAGAACGTGGATCACCATGCAGTCAGAGATCTCCTCATCCTTTCCCAATGTCCGCAACGCACGCATATGCAAATTGACTGCGTCCGAAAACTCCCGTAGCCTTTTCGGCGATGGCGAATCTACCCTCTTGAGCCCCAGAATCTTCTTGATGTGTGCCTGAAAAACAAGTCGTTTGTTATTAAAACGGTTATCAAGAATATCCAGAGCCGCACGATAATTGGCACTGGAGAGCTCCAATGATCGAACCGAATCCAAGGCCACATCTGCGAGACACGAGCGAAGATGCTGGAACTTCTCGATGTCGCTAAGGTCCGCATCCGATCCAATGACCGATTTGAACATCGCCATAAAATCCGAGTATTCCACGTACCCACCGGAGAACTTGGGTACCTTCAGCTCAGGCAGCCGATGCTTGTGAGCCATGATGATGGTACTGTGCCCAGAATGGCCTGGCAGGGTGGTTGAATTGGCAGCGGCGCGTGATTGGCCCATTTCGATAGCGGCAAGCAACTCAGCTTTCAGCGATATGAAGAGTGCATCGAAGTCGTCGCGCATCGAACTCCCAATCTCATCTTGATTGAGAGCTTCCAGCTCATTGTGGGACTTATTGAACTCCCCTCGCATTTCTGCCAGCATATCGATGCGAACGTCGATTTCCGCGGCGGTTAATTTGTCAACTTTATCGCCTGCGAATGATTCGCCAAGCCTTCGCATCCGATTATATACCGACTGAACTTTGCGCTTATAAAGATTCAGTCTGGTATCAACCGTCGCAATATTTCCGCCCGCGCCTGTATTCGGATCGCTGTCCATGGTAAACGGTTTGCAATGCGACGAAACGGAGAATAGAATACTGCTTAAGCGACGGTGCAGAGCGAGAGCGAGAATGAGAGACTCGAAATCCAAGAACTGTGGCTGCAGCCGAGCATGGAATGAGAGACTCGACGATTAGGCGACGGTGAACACCGAGAGCGAGAATGAGGGACACGAAAAGTCAAGAACCGTGGCCGTGGTCGAGCATAGAATGAGAGACTCGACGGTTAAAATAACGGAATCTCAGACGACCGGCACTCTCACTGACTTGCACATAAAACTGTTCTTAATTGTGCACCAAATGAATTTGTTGGTATTTAAACTGCACAGCAACGAATGTATTGTTCGTTTTATATGTTTTTTAACGAAAACGCGATTAACAAATGGCTTTAATCACGTCGGGGTCACCAATGTTTGAGATGCCAAGCTTTTTTGGCACCTATTTATGTCCAGAAACAAAATGAGGACGAATTGTTTTAATGTTAAATATTTATTTATACAGGCGGCTAGCAGAAGCCGATTGCTTGCTCTTTGCCCAGCCAGATAAATGTTCACAATCATATGCAACCAATGCGCAGAGAGATTAGCATAGAACTAAATTCCGCAACGTCGGCAGATCAATGCTAGAGCCGAAGCGGCGGCTGCGGAGAGCCCTTAGCATACCGAGAGAGCGCAGCAGCGCTGCCGAACGTTAGCGTTTACATGTGTTGTTGTATTAAGTTTAAGTACAGTGGGTTATAATTATGATGATGCTGCTGGCCCGAACAAAAACCATAACAAAAAATTGGTCAAAAAACAACCTAAAAATTTCTCCAAAGACTAAAACCGAAATTATTCGCTCCGTTTTAAAGAAGACCGCAACAGCTTCCAAAATTAAAATTGATCTGCAGCTGCCAATAACTACACGTCGTGTGCTAAAATGGAAGAAAATTAAGTCGAAACCAGCCCTCACTAAAGTCCATAAATTAGCAAGGCAGGATTTTGTAAAAAGCCATATGGCGTGGACAGAAGAGTGGGAAAATGGGAAAAATAATAATCTTGATGGCCCAGATGGATTCAATTATTATTGGAAGAAATTTCAGTCATTAGAGGAGTTACAGACTACTTTAATCAAGGAATGGGCACTTCCCCAATTTCAGAAGATTGTGCAATACATGCCAAAAATAATTTGTGAGGTAATTTCCAATGAAGGGGGTTGGATTCATTATTAATTAGCCATAAATTTATAAAAACTGCCCAATTACCATTTTTATGGTAGCTCACGATCTAGACGGACGAACTCGAGTCTCCTCAACCGCGTCGCCGACTATCCACACCGCTGCCCTCCGTGTATTAACCCATTTTTGTGAACTTTAGCGACTACGCATCGTTCTATATTCCGTCTCCGCCCTCTCCAGACCCCTCACCCCTTTTCGAACATAAGTTCAGTGAGTTTTAGCGACTACGCATTACTCCACTGAACTCCTTCGCTCTTCCCCTGAAAAAGCGATCAAACGAGCTCCAGCGACGACACCTTGCTGCGAAAGATCTTTCGCCCCGGGGTCAACAGTCTGGCAGACCTCTTACGCCGTGGTCACCCCACGCCCCTGGCATACCCCCTTTTTACTCGATACAATATCAGCGTCGAAGCAATCGCCCCATCCCGATCACGTCGCCTGTTCTTTCCCGCGCCTAAAGTTCCACTATCAACCACAAATTTATTGTAGAGGACCCTGGACAAGCTGAACTCACCCAGCCAGAAATAGGTTCCTTACAAACCGTTCTAAAAATCTCGCTAATTTGTTTTAAATTTTATAAATTGCCTTGTTAAAAAACTATTAAACCGTAAAAAATAAAATGTTTCCCTAATTTTTAATATGAAATACAAACGAAAAATTAGGTGCCTTTAATAAAATTTCGGAGAGCGTATGTACACATGTATTTATGTATCATATATGTAGGTTTCAAATAAAAATGTTTACCACATTCTAGTAAATAAATTTCATGTATTTTAATTACCTGTAAATAATTACACTTTCTGGTAGACAGCCATTTCGTTTTTTGTAAATATTAAGCGCCGCTTCAAAAGATGAAGTTAATCCATTAACAATTTCTTCACTCTTTGTTTGTACGACAGCTTTGCTATACCATTGTGTATATGAAGCATTAAGAGATGCTACAAAAGCTGCAAAATATAAATAAACTACATTTTATAACAAGAATTGACAATCTTACATTTGGATAAAATGATTCACACTGGATGAGGCAAGGTATGAGAGCGAGAGAGGGACAGAGATACAATATTTCATACATTTCAAAAAAGAATGTTATACAGATATTGCCTAGCCAATTTTAAACGTTTTTTTGCAATTTTTTAACCCAATCAACTGTACGACGCACAGTGGGACATCAGACGAAAAAAAGTGGCAAATGTCAAAAAAAATGTATGAGCGCTTTGGATAAAATGAATGCACGTTAACGTACCAAAGTACATTGGTCTCTTATACGAGTTATAAACAATCTTATCTTTGGTGTCCCCAGATTCATCTTTGGCTCCCACATAAAAAAAAACAATCTTTTCTCACACCCCACCTAAAGTGGAAAACAAACTTTTCTCGCACCCGCCCTAATTGAAAAACAATCTCGGCCCACACCCGGCTTTCGGGTAAACAATCGAACACCCGGCTTTCAAATAAACAATTGAACACCCGGCTTTCTGCAGATTCTGCATTTTTGGTAATTCACAATTCTAGATCTGGATGACCAAATCGAGTCAGTCCGTTTGTTTATAGGAAAATGGTATCGATCAGAGAACCATTGAGGTTTTATGATGTGGAGATGGAATCAGGAGAGTCAGTCTTGATCTTGGAGCAGAACAGAAAAGTTGACCTAGAACTAAAGTCGCCAAAAACGCGCCGATACCTATCCGGTTGAACATCTTACCTCGAAACTAAAATTCTTTAAGTTTTGTAAAGCTCAATAAGTTTTGTGAAATAAAGTTAAATAATTTTACTTTTTAAAAACACAAATCGCCACCGCGAATGTTTAATTGGCGCCCAACGTGGGGCCACGAGTATTCAATGCACCGAAAAACAAAAGTGTTGCGTGGGCTCGAACCCAAAGAAGGACAATTAATAAATGCAATAAATGTGAGAATCATAAAAAATTCAATTTAAGAAAGAGATAAATAAAAATAAGTAGTTATATAAGTAAAAATATGAATAAAATATTAATAGCCGATCTGGTCAAGCAGTTGATAGCAATTCAAATTTCACAAGTGAAAGAGCAAATAACACAATTAAAACGTGGGGGAACGTTGTGAGCCGCGTCTACGGCCGTGAGCTTGTTGTAATTTATTAGATGTTCGCAAAAAGGACAAATTTAATTTTAGCCCAAAAAAAAAAAATTAAGTCGAACCTTTTCGGAGATTTATATCATTAGATGTTTCTATATTTGTTTACACACTTTTTTACATCTGTCTTTTCTACATGTCTAAATCTACTTCCCACATATATATATACGGTTGTGTGCGAGAGAGAGAGGAAATGAGTCTGCGCTTGGAAGGCCACTGAAATTTCATTTGTTCCTTCTGGCTATACTAATTATCCGATCTGATCCAGATTCAACACTCTGATAGATATTGTCATTGTCTATGATTCTGCGTTTTTAGTTTTCTCGTATCTTTATAATTGTGCATGCCACAGATTTTCGTCCTTTGAGTGGGCGGATGGGGGCGGGGCGAAATTTTGAAATACACTTGTAACAGTGTGATAGGACAGTAGTCTGGATACAAAATTGTGTTCCTCTAGCTTTTATAGTCTCTGAGCTATAGGCGCTAATGAAGACGGACAGACGGACGGACAGACAGACATAGCTATATCGACTCGGCTATTGATGTTGATCAAGAATATATATACTCTATGGGGTCGGAAACGCTTCCTTCTGGGTGTTACACACATCCACTTTTGGCTCAAATCTAATATACCCCTATACTCTTCGAGTACCGGGTATAAAAACGGAACACTTGATAAAACTCTGTACTCATTATTTCAATAATTCAAATAACATTAATAATGTTAAAAAATTTAAGATTAGTGTACATTGAAATGGAAATGAGTTGTTATAAAAGTTTAATTATAGTCGATAGTCGCTAAGAAAATAATATTCTTTAGGCGGCTACACTGTCAACTGCCTACTAAACGCAATTTTGAAAAAATCTATACACTATTCCGCAAATGTCGCCTGCGCCTTAATTCGCGAATTTTTCGTCTTCTTTGCGCTTCTTATATGGCAATTAGGAATATGAAAGATATATTCAAACAAAAATATGCCAACTGATTGCCCAGAGAAAACAGCTGTTTTCATGAGAAAGTTTCGCAAAATCATCACTACCGATAACAAAAAGCTGCGAAAACCAGAGCTCACCAATTTCAATTTGTACGAATTTTTCCGAAATCGTAAATGTACAAATTTGCGATTACCGGGGCATAGCTGTATGTTACTTAATTATGACTGAAAGGTCTATTTAAACACAACATTTTATGCGCTTGCTGCTTGTACTTTCTACGCACTGATCACAAATCTTGTTTCTTGTCTTGTCACTGTTGCACGGGACAATGAAATTTGCGATAAGACAATACCAAAAGTAACAGTTGTTTGCAATCGCATAGTCTATTATGCATTTTTATTTGCTTATGCGTACCTTAAGTAGACTTAAGAGGGCAATACTCATAAGGTATAAGGTCTTTCTTTAAGAAACAAATAATGCAATGAAATTAACAAAACGTAGACAGATGTTTTTACGCGACTTTGCGTTGCAATATATCGAGTACGGTTATGAATAGGTGGGAAAAACTCTTTGGATAAGATAAATTTCATCAATTCTCCACAAAAATAAAAAATACTTAAGTGCCTACAACGACTTCAAATTCTTGGGTCTGGGTGGACCTCGTCAAAAAATGCCCGTATGCTAATTATACCCGGTACTCGAAGAGTAAAGGGGTATATTAGATTTGTGCAAAAAATTAATGTGTGTAACACCCAGAAGGAAGCGTTTCCGACCCCATAAAGTATATATATTCTTGATCAGCATCAATAGCCGAGTCGATATAGCTATGTCTGTCTGTCCGTCCGTCTGTCCGTCCGTCCGTCTGTCCGTCTGTCCGTCTTCATTAGCGCCTATAGCTCAAAGACCATAAAAGCTAGAGGAACACAATTTTGTATCCAGACTCCTGTCCTATCGCACTGTTACAAGTGTATTTCCAAATTTCGCCCCGCCCCCTTCCGCCCACTCAAAGGACGAAAATCTGTGGCATGCACAATTTTAAAGATACGAATCTAAAAACACAGAATTATAGAGAATGAGCATATCTATCAGAGTTTTGATGAGATCAGTCTGGATCAGATCGGATCATAAACAAAGCCACAATGAAGAAAACCATTTCGAAATGCATCGTTCCCTCTCGCTCTCTCTCACACACAGGGGTAGGCGCTATGCCTGATCGAATTTTTTGACGCCTAGTTCTCAGAGACTATAAGAGCTAGAACCACCAAACTTTCTATCCAAGCTCCTGTGATATCAAACCGAGACGAGTTTGTTTTAAAATTCAGCCACGCCCCCTTCCGCCCCCACAAAAGATGAAAATCTAAAATTTTGAAGATACGGGAAAACAAAAAACGCAGAATCATAGAAAATGACTATATCTATCAGAGTATTGAATTTGGATCAGATCGGATCATAAATATAGTCAGAAGGAACAAATGAAATTTCAGTGGCCTCCCAAGAGCAGACTGATTCCCTCTCTCTCTCGCACACAGCCGAGTATGTATATGTAGGAAGTAGATAAAAACATGTAGAAATGGCAGATGTAAAAAATTTATGTAAACAAATATGGAAACATCTAATAGATCAAAATAGATCTAAAATTAAATTTTTCCCTTTTCCGTACATGTAATAAATTACAACAAGCTCACATACATATATACTGACTGAGTACCGGGTATAAAGTAGAGCCGCGGCGTAGACGCGGCTCACAACGTTCCCCCTCGTTTTATTTAATATGCAATACAAGAATATAAATAGCGAATGTACAAATGTAAATATACATACAGGCAGGTCCCGGGTTTAATTTACTTCTGCGTTTTACTTTTTTAACCAATTCGTTTACTTCCCATTTTGAAGAGCTCCTGCTTATACATTTTCTTGTCATCGATATGTTGAATTTTATCATCGATTCTGACAAACCAAAACAGCTGATCTGGTTGTTTTGTAAAAACGCAGCATGCTATTTTTTAATTACTTGTTTTGATGCAAAACAACGGCAGAAACATCTCAGATGTATTTTAAAGCATTCAAATTGCACTTACATTTTGAAATAAATTTGGCGGCAAACATTAGTTTTTAGCCAACTGTTCCGTTATGCGCATGTTATTTAGTATTATTTTGTGCTGTTATGCGCAAATATGTATTTTTGTTGTCAGCTGTTGCCACGAACTCGACTATTTTTTTCTGAGTCAAATTTGAAGGTTGGGTTACAAAAAAATTATTTATAAATAAGTCACAATCTAAATTTCCATAGTAATGGTGTCAAATTTATCTTATTGGACCAATAAGTCATCTATTTTTTTCCGTTTGCAATTAAGATTCTTTTTTTGTATAAAAACCCGTTTACTTTTCATTTTGCAGAGGAGAGGGTTAATGTTTTGAAAAGTAAAAAATCGTTTATATTTTGAGCGTAAGAGCGCAAGTTTATTTGAATTCAAAAGTAAATGTAAAAATGTATACGAAAGTGAAACCCAAAACCTGCTTGAATGTATTTCACACCTTACTTCACATTAGAAAAATTGTCTGTAGGGTATTCTGCTTCACATCAGTAAGCAGCACTCAGCGAGCGAGGAAGTCTTTTGAGTTTGTAAGCGTGTACGTACAGCTGTGTTCAATAAAAAAGCAGTGCTGCATTTCACCATTTTTAATCACCACTCAAACTGTTTTTGAGATATTTCTAGTCTTCCAAACTAAACAAATGATACTTTTTTAGAAAGCCTGGAATGTAAGCGATAGAATACTAAAAAATCCTTTTACATTTACATTCCATGGTTCATTGAAATAACAGTTTTTTTTCAGGAAATAAAAAAAGCACGAAACTTAGATATTTTCAGTTGCTACAATGCCTTTGACATTCCTCCAAAAGATTTCGATGAGTTTAAGATCCAGTGACTGAGCTAGACATTGCAAATCTCTATATATTCGGATGTAACCCAATGCCTAGTGAGCTTTTGTAAGTTTTTCGGATCATTATCCTGTTGAAAGATCCTTTTAAGAAGCATTTTTCAAATGGAATATGAATATAATATATTCTAAAGCAGGACGACATGCACATTTTTTTCAAATACGCCAACATCAGAGTATGAACTAATAGCCTATATGAGCTGGTTCAGTCCAGCATGCCTAACGGTTTTGTTTTCAAGATTTTGGGTGGTAGTTGGGCCAGCCCATATGCGTTGTTTTAAACTTGAGTCGTGATCCCATGTCTTCTCGTTTCCAAATGCGAAGCTTCCATCCACAGAGACGAATGAAATGATTCAGCCGAACTCATCGCGGTCGGGAGAACTTCCATGCTGCTGTACGGCAGCGACCCTATTTGCCATGCAGACATCGAAATTCAAAGCCTCCTCTTTCAGCCACGAGGGTCCGAGGGTATTTCTAATTCTTTTAAATTTGCGTGAATTTGCGCTTTTTAGTGTGTATAAGGCGAAGGAGTCGAATACACTGTTGAGGAAGGAGAAGGTCAGGTGGTATGAGGAGATGGCACTACATGTGTTCATATCAGCGTTGAAAGGTCCGATTGTAGTGACCATTAGCAATATGGGCTAACGGATATATAACGGATATTGCCAACGCATACGAGGTAGCATGCAGAGAGAGAAACGTGTATGTGACGGAAAAAACAGAACAGGAAGGAAAGGCCAATTCAGACCCAGAGCAGGAAGGCCGAGGGTACAGTGATACAGACCCCAAGGAAACAGGAAGGGCAAACACCAGTGGGACACAGTGAAACAGGCTTTTGGCCGCAGTACCAATGGCAGGGAAACCCGCCACAGCCATTCGGCATGTCGTGCCCAATGCCCGATATGGGGGGATGGCCAGGTTTCGGGTATGTATACCCAATGGGGGGAAATCCTTTCAGGCCAGGTAGTTACATGCAGGGTAACGCGACAGGGTACATGAGAGGTTCGTATAGGAACCACCAAAACAACAACTCCAGATGGGTAAACGGCCAACAGAGCCGAGGAGGAAGACAGTGGGGCCAGAATAATCGTCAGGATCAGCTAGCGATTCAGGCACCTCAGGAAACGTACAGGAGTGGGCAAACCAGGGTGTTGAGGCTGTCCAACAATTCGGGTCACTTGTACAACTCGAACAACACTCGACAGTCTTACGGTACACATCAAACGCAGTACGCGCCCAGTACCGCGACTAGAATAGGAGGCCAAATACCAGCAGGCCAGTTGCATAATATTCAAGAGGACGAGGGAAATTTTCCCCAAGGAGCCTCGAGCAGAGTTCAGGATACTTAGGAGGAAGAGGAAACCACTCGACCCTACCATATATAGTGGTTAAGCTAACAGCAGAGAAAAATATCAAGTTGATGATCTAGTGAGGTTTTTCACCAGCTGTTGCGAAGTAAAGTTTAAATAAAGTCAAGCGTATAAATAACAAGAGTGATTTATTGTATATGTATGTAGAACAATGTGATATGACCGATGGATATTAATTTATCCCGGTGGCGACGAAGCTCAGTTACCGAATGATTGCAAAGGCTGGCGGCCTAATTGCCGTGCCCTATGAAGCAATGCTTAAAGAGAGCGAGAGAGCGCGATAAAGGCGAGAGTAAAACAGCTCGGGCTGCTGCTAAGCCGAGTCCGAAGATCGAAAGAGGCGATATAAAGAGGCGAAAGAACACCGATGCCGTGCATAAGCATATGCGGAAACAATCATTTTACAGTGGGCATTGCAAGTGACAAACAATAATCTGAATTTACTTTAGCCCGCACCACTGACTATAATTTATAATATTTAGACGACGTCATTTTGGGGTGGGAAACCCGACACTGATAGATACGGGGTCGACGTTTTCATTCATAAGACTAGAATCAGTACCCAAAGAGAAGACAACAACGCTATAAGAACCGATAAAAATAAAAACCATCATGCAGTCCCACTCGGTGCAGACGGAGACGCTCCTAAAGATGGTCAGGGAATTAGGAGGGGTAGGAGAGATGAGAATGCTTCTCTTCCACTTTCATACGTTTTTCGATGGCCTAATAGGCATCGACATTTTGGAACAGATTGGAGCAGTCATAGATGTAGAAAGCGCCAATTACGCACCCGAGGGGTAATAACTCGATTATGGTTGACCCAGTACAGAACGACAGAACTGTATACAATTGAACCAAGTACAAAAAGAGTTACAGTGCCGGTGCCGGTGCAGTTACAGAACGGAGATTTCATGATTAGCAGAACGAAGGTAAAGGCAGGCTTGGAAATTTCAGAAGGGCTATACAGAGCAGTAGAGGGTCAAAGCCTAGTGGAGGTGACAAATTACAGTGAGGAAGAACAGCAGTTATTTCTAGAAGAACCACTTGTAGTGTCCGAATTCAACCCGGATGATCATGTAGAAGTGAATAATATAGAGGGCGAAAGGAGTGCAGACAGCGGGAAGATCCCGTTCAAAAAAATCAGAACAGACCACCTCAATGAAGAGGAAATTAAAGAGCTAAGAAAGTTGTGTGCCAAGTACCCGTCAGCCTTCTATAGAGAGGATGACGACCTGTCCTTCACGAACGTGGTAAAACACCAGGTGAAGACAGCGGATGATATTCCGGTGTACTCCAGGCGGAAAGGCAGGAGGTCAGAAAACAAATTGGGAAACTGTTAGATCAAAAGATAATTAGGCACAGCCATTCTACATGGAGTGCTCCAGTATGGTTGGTCCCCAAAAAGAAGGACGCCTCAGGGGTAAGGAAGTGGAGAATGGTAGTTGATTACAGGAAGTTGAACGAGAAGTTAATAAACGACAGGTACCCGATGCCTATCATACATTATGTATTGGATGGGCTTGGCAGGGCGAAATACTTCTCAACGCTAGACTTAGCTAGTGGGTACCACCTAATCGAGGTAGAAGAACAAGACATACCAAAGACAGCTTTTTCGGCCGAGGGTAGACATTTTGAGTACGTCAGAATGCCCTTTGGGCTAAGCAATGCTCCCGCAACCTTTCAAAGGTTGATGAATAACCTTTTCGGAGAGCTGATAAGAAAATGCTGCCTGGTTTACATGGACGATATCATGGTATTCTCAGCATTCTTACAAGAACATATGTGCGATCTGAATAAAGTCTTCGAAAGGCTTAAAGAAGCGAATTTCAAGCTTCAGTTGGATAAAACGGAGTTATTGAGAAAAGAGGTAGAATACCTGGGTCATGTGGTAAACTTAGAGGGGGTGAGACCAAACCCAAAGAAAGTGGAAGCAATCAAAAGGTTCCCAATGCCGAAGACTAGACGACAAATTAAGTTGTTCCTGGGCCTTCTGGGGTACTACAGTAAATTTATAAAAGACCTAACGGCGATAACAAAGCCACTGACAAGACAGTTGAAAGGGAAGAAACAGGTACAGGTCGATGCTGAATTCGAAGAAACCTTCGAAACCTTGCTTCAATTCCGGGACTTTGAGAAACCATTCATTTTGACAACAGATGCTAGCAATTAAACCATAGGGGCTGTCCTGTCCCAGGGACACCTGGGATCGGACAGACCATTGGCGTACGCAAGCAGAACATTGTCCGATACAGAAAAAAACTATGCCACGATAGAGAAAGAGATGCTTGCCATTATTTGGGCAATAAAGCATTTCAGGCATTATTTATTCGGCCAAAAGTTGAAAATAATAACAGACCACAGGCCATTAACATGGTTAATGAGCATCAAGGAACCAGACTCCAAACTTGTTAGATGGAAGCTTCAATTGTTAGAATACGACTATGAGATCATACACAAGAAAGGGTCCCTTAATGTAGTGGCTGACGCATTGAGTAGGATTTAGCCAGAAGTAAATGTGTTAGAGAACGCATCAGAGGTAGCTACAAATGGAGAGACTATGCATTCCGCGGAGGTAGACTTGCATCTCCCGATATCGGAAAAACCACTTAACGACTATAATGTCCAAGTGGTAGTGGAAGTAGGAACCCCGGGTAGAATAAGCAAAGAGGTACCGTTTAGGAACAAGGTCAGGACAACATGGGTAGAAAATGAGTTTGAAGAAGAAAAACTGGGTCGGAGGCTTAAACAAATACTGAAGCCTAATAGGACAATCGCGATGTTTATGTCCGGACGACCTGGTAATACCCATAAAAAACGCGTATTGCAAATACTTCGCTTATACCAAGATGTATAAAGCTATAAGATGCACGACGGTGCTACCGGAGCTGAAGGAGAGGGACCAGCAAGAAAAGGCCGCGAGGGACTACCATTAGAGAAGTAATCACAGGGGAATAGAGGAAACATTGTCCCATATGAAAAGTGAAGTATACTTCCCAAATATGAAGACAGTAATTACGCAAACGATAAACAATTGCGACAGGTGCCAAGTGCTCAAGTACGACAGGAGACCACCGAAAATTAAGTATAGTGTTACGGAAACGCCAGGCAGACCGATGGAGTTAGTGCATATTGACTTGTATTTCATAAACAAGAAATATGTGCTAACTATAATAGACAAGTTCTCCAGGTATGCTTGGGGGTACACTATCCCCGCGAGAGATAGCGTAAAAGTAATAAGGTCGCTAAGGAGTTTTATGGCACTATTCGGGATACCTAAGAAAATAGTTTGCGATCAAGAGGTAGAGTTTTCCTCAAACTTATTCAAAGATTTCTGTAAGCAATATGAACTCGAGTTGCACGTGACGTCATTTCAACAGTCGTCGAGCAATGCGACGGTGGAAAGACTGCACTCGACAATTACCGAAATATATAGGATACTAGTGGAGCAGAAAAAAGAGAAGGAACTGGAAGTTAAACACGACGAGGTAGTGACAGAAGCATTGATAACATATAACAATGTAATTCACTCGGCAACAAAGTTCACGCCGCAAGAATTGTTTACGTGAAGAACACACATGCTCAGGAGTAACGTGGCCTTCAACAATGAGCACGATTATCACCAGAAAATCAACGAGTTCCAAGCAGAAATATACCATAGAGTAAAAGAGAGGGTAGAAGGACAGAAAGCTAGAAGAATAGAGGCGGCAAACGCAGACAGGCAGTAACCATTAGGGGGATACGATTTTTAGGAAGTAGAATACAAGGGATAAGTTGACACCAAGATTCAGTACACACAAGGTGGCGGTAGATAACGATTTAACGCTGACCACAACGAATCCACAAAAAGTCCATAAGGAAAAAATCCGAAGAATAACAAAAGCTAAAGAGTGATCAATTTCAGATGGATGGGGCCAGCTCGGATTATCCAAACTTATAATACCTTTGTCCACGTGGTGCAACTAAAAGAGTATAAGGAGAACATTGACCAATTGGAGGAGATGCTCGGGAAGATGCAGGAGGAAGAAGAGACGCGGGATGTAGTCAGGGCACTCCAACGAAAGTTAGACCAGGTCAGCGGAAAACTCGAGAAGATAAGCCCCAAAATAAGGAGCAAGAGGGGACTTATCTACGGCCAAGGGTCGGTAGTTAAGCCGGTAACAGAGAATATGGATGCCGAAGATGCAGAACGGCTGGAAAAGGAGATCAGGAAAGTAAATGAACAGGAGAAGAAGATGGAAGAAGTACTAGAAGTACAGGAGAGTAGAGAGAATAAGTTTAGTATGATGTTTATGAATACGACGCAGTTCATGAACGAAGAGCAGGCTAGAGTAAGCACGTTCATAAACAGGAGTAACAAGATAAGTACGTCATTCGTCGAGGAGGACAGAAGAATTTATAGAATAGAATACATAGATAAGATCCAAATGGCAGCAGCAGATATGTTAATGGTGAAAGTGAGCCATTTGGCAGAAAGCGTATTGTTAGCGAAGATAGGAGTAATACCGAGGTTCATATTAGAGGATAAAGAGGCACAAAAGATTAATCAAGAAATAGAAGAACAGGGCATTCAGATAACATCGGAAGAGCATATGTATGAATTCCTCCAGCTAAGGGCCATAATGAACAACACCGATTTAATTTTCGCGATGAGAATGCCAATCTTTAAAAATCAGCAGAATGTGAGACGAAGGACACTGGATTGCGCAGAGAAATCTGATGGAAGGAATGGCGGCAGAATGTGAGACGAAGGACACTGGATTGCGCAGAGAAATCTTCGAACCCGAGAAAGGGTATGTAGCGATCTTCAACGGCGAAAACGTTAAGGTACACACACACTGACTGCGGCCCAGAGAGGGTCGTCAATGGATCAGCAGTCATAACCTTCAGCGGATGCGGGGTAATGGTCAACAATATCCAAAATGAAACAGAGGAGCAATTGGGTGTAGAAGGGTGGAAATTGGAAATCCTTCAAACAGATGAGGTGAAACGAAACAGAACGACCCAAGAATTGGGTATCGACGAGTTAAAAATGGAGAGTATCCAAACAAATCGGGAAATCACCAGGATACAGATTGGGACGGCGATACACACTACAGCAACGTATACTGCAGTTGGGCTAATGCTGGTGGGCGTAATATGTGCCATAAGCCTATCGAGGAAAACCAGCACCTACACCACAGCTGCCCCGACTCCAACCCTCACTCCAACCATCCCTCCGTTATGGTCGGTAGTTCAGACTGGGGGGGGAGGAGTTACCACCCCAGCACCGGCCCTTGGCCGTCCCCTTCCAGAGCCCACGCGGATACCATAACCTACCACAACAAAGTAGCGGCCACCGCACTATGGGGAATTTTGCCACTTTTTCTGGCCAAAACCCATTTTCAAAAAGTCGTTAAAATGAATTTTTAACCGCTATGTACCAGAATAACATTAGTCTTCAATGTTATGTAGTCGAAATTTTAACAGAGCGAACCACTGTTAAGTTAACAGCTGTCAAAAACAGCTGTTTGCTAGCGATGTGCAAGTTTTCATAAAACGAGTAATTTTTCTCTAAGTTGAAGGAGCTAAAAAGTTAGTAACTGACCAATTTAAGTGCGATTTTTACAATGGATTCGAATCGAAGACGTTTGTAATATGTATTTTTGTTTTTGAACTGTACAAATACTCCTTATATTTCTTGTAATTGTTAATCGTTTACGGGTATCATTTTGTGACAAATATTAGTCTTTCAAGAGGCGTACAAAATGAGTCCAACCTATTCCAACCATAAGATTTAATACATATTGTAGAGATTTCAATTCTCTTTTAAATGTATATCATATCAATGTGCACTTTTGCGCACTTTCTCTGAAATTTGATATTTTAGGCCCTAACCTAAGTTTGTCAAATTCAGAGTTGTTTCCCATGCGGCCATGATTATGATCCGATCTGATCCAGATTCAAGGCTCTGATAGATATGGTCATTCTTAATGGTTCCGCGTTTTTAGTTTTATCGAATATTTAAATTTTTGGATGCCACAGATTTTCGTCTTTTGTGTGGGCGGAAAAGGGCGGGGCGAAATTTTGAAATACACTTGTAATAATGGGATATGACAGGATATTGGATAAAAAGTTTGGTTGATTTAGCGTTTATAGTCTCGCAGATCGAGGCGCTCAAAGAGTCCCTCTCTAAATGGTTTTCTTCATTGTGGCTATATTAATTATCCGATCTGATCCAGATTCAACACTTGAATAGATATAATCATTCCGTATGATTCTGCGTTTTTAGTTTTCTCGTAACTTTAAAATTGTGCATGCCACCGATTTTCGTCTTTTGAGTGGGCGGAAGGGGGTGGGGCGAAATTTTGAAATAGACTTGAAACAGTGTGGTAGAAAAGAAGTCTGGATACAAAATTGTGTTGCTCTAGCTTTTATAGTCTTTGAGATCTAGGCGCTCATGAAGTCGGTACTCTCGAGTACCGGGTATAAAAAGGGCTGCCACGCCCATTTTTTCAAAATTACTTTCTATTGCTATTACAAACTCTTATTAAAAAACCAAATCAAAAAATATTGTTTCGTTTGAAAGTTATTAATTAATGCCACACAAAGTGGCAAAATTCCCCATAGTGCACCGATACCAAACGACACTACATACAAACATCCGCTCCAATTCCATCAGTGGGTCACATTCCATGTCAGCAGATTCTCGGCCACTCGGAAATAGCTGACTCCACATATTTGTATTAGACCTAAGAACCAAAAGCAGAAATAAAGATCAGATTGGATTTAATTCTCAAATCAGACAGTTGACTTTTTATTTAAACCTCGGAAATATCATTGGCATAACCCGGATCCCAACATCTACTCAAACCCAACTCATATATTATCATAACTCGCTCATCAACGCCGTTTTGCTAAGGTGTGTAAGGTACCGTTGTAAATTCATTGTTTATGTACTCAGTACCGTTTTTTTTTCGGTTTGGCACTTTGTTTCATAATTTTTGAGGTTACTGTAGGCTTGGTCGTGCTGTATCAATCACTTCGACCATTGTCTAAAAGAGTCGTTTTTCGCATACCAACTCGTTTTGCAGTCCACTTTTTATAGTTATTTGGGTTACTCAGTCAGTATATATGTATGTGAGCTTGTTGTAATTTATTACATGTTCGCAAAAGGGACAAATTTAATTTTAGCCAAAAAAGAAAAAAGTAATTAAGTCGAACCTTTTCGGAGATTTTTATCTATTAGATGTTTCCATTTTTGTTTACATAAATTTTTTACATCTGCCTTTTCTACATGTCTTTATCTACTTCCTACATATACATACACGGTTGTGTGCGAGAGAGAGAGGGAATGAGTCTGCGCTTGGAAGGCCACTGAAATATCATTTGTTCCTTCTGACTATATTAGTCATCCGATCTGATTAAGATTCAATAATGGTATTTTCTATGATTCTCCGCTTTTGGTTTTCTCGTATCTTGAAAATTGTGGATTTTCGTCCTTTGTGGGGGCGGAAGGGGGCGTGGCCAAATTTGGAAACAAACTCGTCTCGGTTTGATATCACAGGGGCTTGGATAGAAAATTTGGTTGATCTAGCTCTTATAGTCTCTGAGAACTAGGCGTCAAAAAATTCGATCAGGCATAGCGTCCACCCTGGTGTGTGAGAGAGAGCGAGAGGGAACGATGCATTTCGAAATGGTTTTCTTCATTGCGGCTATATTTATAATCCGATCTGATCCAGATTCAACGCTCTGATAGATATGCTCATTCTCTATGATTCTGCGTTTTTATTTTTTTCGTATCTTTAAAATTGTGCATGCCACAGATTTTCGTCCTTTGAGTGGGCGGAAGGGGGCGGGGCGAAATTTTGAAATACACTTGTAACAGTGCGATAGGACAGGAGTCTGGATACAAAATTGTGTTCCTATAGCTTTTATAGTCTTTGAGCTATAGGCGCTAATGAAGACGGACAGACGGACAGAAGGACAGACGGACAGACGGACGGACAGACAGACATAGCTATATCGACTCGGCTATTGATGCTGATCAAAAATATATATACTTTATGGGGTCGGAAACGCTTCCTTCTGGGTGGTACACACATCCACTTTTTGCACAAATCTAATATACCCCTTTACTCTTCGAGTACCGGGTATAAAATGTTTTTGGCCGTTATAGCGAAAAATTTTAGGCCGTAAGTCGAAAACGTGCCTTAATTGAAGAGGGCCGTTATGGCGTAAGGCCGAATAAAGAGCTGCCGTATAGCGAGTACACAAAGTATGTTGCAAAAACATTTGGATATTTAACGAAGTTATGTATACATTTTTATACCCGGTACTCGAAGAGTAAAGGGGTATATTAGATTTGTGCAAAAAATTAATGTGTGTAACACCCAGAAGGAAGCGTTTCCGACCCCATAAAGTATATATATATTCTTGATCAGCATCAATAGCCGAGTCGATATAGCTATGTCTGTCTGTCCGTCCGTCTGTCCGTCTTCATTAGCGCCTATAGCTCAAAGACCATAAAAGCTAGAGGAACACTATTTTGTATCCAGACTCCTGTCCTATCGCACTGTTACAAGTGTATTTCAAAATTTCGCCCCGCCCCCTTCCGCCCACTCCAAGGACGAAAATCTGTGGCATGCACAATTTTAAAGATACGAGAAAACTAAAAACGCAGAATCGTAGAGAATGACAATATCTATCAGAGTGTTGAATCTGGATCAGATCGACTCATAAATATAGCCACAATGAAGAAAACAATTTCGAAATGCATCGTTCCCTCTCGCTCTAGTTCTCAGAGACTATAAAAGCTAGAACCACCAAACTTTCTATCCAAGCTCCTGTGATATCAAACCGAGACGAGTTTGTTTTAAAATTTGGCCACGCCCCCTTCCGCCCCCACAAAAGATGAAAATCTACAATTTTGAAGATACGGGAAAACCAAAAACGCAGAATCATAGAAAATTACTATATCTATCAGAGTATTGAATTTGGATCAGATCGGATCATAAATATAGTCAGAAGGAACAAATGAAATTTCAGTGGCCTTCCAAGCGCAGACTGATTCCCTCTCTCTCTCGCACACAGCCGTGTATGTATATGTAGGAAGTAGATAAAAACATGTAGAAATGGCAGATGTAAAAAATTTATGTTAACCAATATGGAAACATCTAATAGATCAAAATCTCCGAAAAGGTTCGACTTAAATTGTTTTTTTTTGGCTAAAATTTAATTTTTCCTTTTGCGAATATGTAATAAATTACAACAAGCTCACATACATATATACTGACTGAGTACCGGGTATAAAGTAGAGCCGCGGCGCAGACGCGGCTCATAACGTTCCCCCTCGTTTTTTTTTATACCCGGTACTCGAAGAGTAAAGGGGTATATTAGATTTGTGCAAAAAATTAATGTGTGTAACACCCAGAAGGAAGCGTTTCCGACCCCATAAAGTATATATATTCTTGATCAGCATCAATAGCCGAGTCGATATAGCTATGTCTGTCTGTCCGTCCGTCTGTCCGTCTGTCCGTCCGTCCGTCTTCATTAGCGCCTATAGCTCAAAGACCATAAAAGCTAGAGGAACACTATTTTGTATCCAGACTCCTGTCCTATCGCACTGTTACAAGTGTATTTCAAAATTTCGCCCCGCCCCCTTCCGCCCACTCCAAGGACGAAAATCTGTGGCATGCACAATTTTAAAGATACGAGAAAACTAAAAACGCAGAATCGTAGAGAATGACAATATCTATCAGAATGTTGAATTTGGATCAGATCGACCCATAAATATAGCCACAATGAAGAAAACCATTTCGAAATGCATCGTTCCCTCTCGCTCTCTCTCACACACAGGGGTAGGCGCTATGCCTGATCGAATTTTTTGACGCCTAGTTCTCAGAGACTATAAGAGCTAGAACCACCAAACTTTCTATCCAAGCTCCTGTGATATCAAACCGAGACGAGTTTGTTTTAAAATTTGGCCACGCCCCCTTCCGCCCCCACAAAAAATGAAAATCTACAATTTTGAAAATACGGGAAAACCAAAAACGCAGAATCATAGAAAATTACTATATCTATCAGAGTATTGAATTTGGATCAGATCGGATCATAAATATAGTCAGAAGGAACAAATGAAATTTCAGTGGCCTCCCAAGCGCAGACTGATTCCCTCTCTCTCTCGCACACAGCCGTGTATGTATATGTAGGAAGTAGATAAAAACATGTAGAAATGGCAGATGTAAAAAATGTATGTTAACCAATATGGAAACATCTAATAGATCAAAATCTCCGAAAAGGTTCGACTTAAATTGTTTTTTTTTGGCTAAAATTTATTTTTTTCCTTTTGCGAACGAACATGTAATAAATTACAACAAGCTCACATACATATATACTGACTGAGTACCGGGTATAAAGTAGAGCCGCGGCGCAGACGCGGCTCATAACGTTCCCCCTCGTTTTTTAATACATTTATTTTCAAAATTGCGTTTTTTTCGGTACTTTTTAGAAAGTACCGCACGTCGGGAAACATTGATACGAGAAAAACGCGTTTAAAGTTTTATGTAGTACAAAAATCGTCCTGTGAAATCCTGGACTGTTCCGCGAGATCGAATTTATCTCGAAAACTGCATGAGATATCGAAATATCTTTTCTCCCACGTACTCTCCATAGAATAAGAAATAAGAATTGGCAAACAAAAATTAAATTTCTTTTTCGGCTCTGACGGTAACCATCCCTTTATTTTTTTTTGCTCTTTTGCGGACACTTAATGTGCGAGCGGTCAGTTGGATCGCTCTCTATGAGTTGTTATTGAACGAGCATAACACGAACAGTTTAACTGAGAACAGTCAACCGAAAACCAAACCGAAGAGAAACGAAGTGTTCTATTCAGAGCGAGAATGCATGGTTTTTTCGGTTGTTCGTGCGCAGACCGCGAAAGGAAAACGGTCAACTGTTATTCGCGAGCTATGGATAAGATTTATAATTTTCGAGTTAGAGCGTCTTGAACACCGCACCTCCCCCGGACGCAACTCCCTACTGTCAACAAACTTTAAACACGTTTTTCTGGAAACCATGTTTTGCGTCCGAGCTTCATTCGCTGGGCTTGATCTATTGATCCGATTCTCTTCAAATAAATTGCATTTGGAAGTAAAACCTTTTTTGTATGTCTTGAATTAACAATTAGCCTACAAAAACTTATATTTTTAAAACGAGGTCAAAAGTTAAAAAAAGTTAAAAGCGAATAACAAATTTTGAGTGCCAATATTTTTGTTAAAGTTTTGTCAAAATTTGTTCTAGTTTGGTATAAGCCATACAGAATTTCATAAATTTTGATAAATTTAAGTCATTGTTTATTTCATTTTACTACAAGAGGCTGTAGACTTTAAGTTTGGGGATCTTTTTCGAGCAGAGGTCGACAAGAGCCGCCATTTTGCAGTCGCCATTTTCAATTTTGACATAAAAAAAAAACAATAAACCAATTTAACAGTAAAAACCAGAAGTTGCTATGTCTTTTCATTATCCCACAACAAATTTTCAAAGTTCGGTGTATTTTGGGCCGATTGGGATAACCTCCCCCTAAGTATCTTATTTCTGGTTGCATAGAACTTTGCACTTCTGAAAAGCTGACTAATGCAGATATAAATCCGACCCAAACACTTTGTAGTTGCTGCTTAACGCCTGGAAGATATTAAGCTTTCAAATTTAAATTTGATAATTTTTTTTTATACAAAATTTGAAATCCCGAAATCTATCAGAAAGTCTTTTTGGGACACAGCGGTAGTGTAATCTGGCTTAGTGGGAAGAAGTTCTAGCCATTGAGTAACGTTTAAGCTATGCCCCGGATGCAATTTTTCAGGACGATTCTTACGCCTTGCTACCGAGCGAATTCAGTGAATTCTTTTTTTCGTCTTTAATTTCATTCTTTCCAACTAAAAATGTGCAAACAAAACATTAATATAAGGCTTCGTTTTATTACAGCTTAATAAAGTGTTCCAAGTGTTCCACATCTCCTGAACCTCATTGAGCACCTATGGCATGCAATGAAGCTTAAAGGTGCAGAACAGAACAGGACGAGCAAGATTACTATCTGTCGTTTCTTCAAAAAAAATTGTATATCTGAAATACAAATACACTTTTATTGAACAAATTTGAAAATGTCTCGTTTTTTGTTAAATGGTCTAAAATAAAGGATATGCAAATTCCAGAAATATAGTTTTAAGTTTAAACCTTATATTTTGATTACATTTTCATAATATTAACAAAAATAATAATATTTCTTGAAGTTTACCCGAGATTTAGCATGTGAAAATACATTGTGCTCCAATGTCTGAAAGCTTAACAACACATTGTCTAGATAAAACAAATTTTAAAAAATTTGTTTGGATCATTAAAGAATGTTTAATGAGCAATTTTAAAATACAAAGTAATTTTATATAATTTATATAATTTTTGATCATGAATATTTTTTCTTAAATTTAAAAAAAAAAATTTCAGTCAGAATATATGTACATATGTGAGCTTACGATATATGTAATGTATTAAATGTTCGCAAAAAGGAAAAATTGAATTTTAGCCAAAAAATAAAAAAAAATTAAGTCGAACCCTATCCCTTTTTTTTTGCATTTGTTTTTTACATCTGTCTTCTCTACATTTCCACATCTACATACGGCTTTAATACGACTCGTGGAAATGTCTGCAAGAGAGAGAGGGAATGAGAAAGCGCTTGGAAGGCGTTGCGTGGCCACTGAAATTTCATTTTTTATACCCGGTACTCGAAGAGTAAAGGGGTATATTAGATTTGTGCAAAAAAATTATGTGTGTAACACCCAGAAGGAAGCGTTTCCGACCCCATAAAGTATATATATTCTTGATCAGCATCAATAGCCGAGTCGATATAGCTATGTCTGTCTGTCCGTCCGTCCGTCCGTCTGTCCGTCTGTCCGTCTGTCCGTCTTCATTAGCGCCTATAGCTCAAAGACTATAAAAGCTAGAGGAACACAATTTTGTATCCAGACTCCTGTCCTATCGCACTGTCACAAGTGTATTTTAAAATTTCGCCCCGCCCCCTTCCGCCCACTCCAAGGACGAAAATCTGTGGCATGCACAATTTTAAAGATACGAGAAAACTAAAAACGCAGAATCGTAGAGAATGTTAATATCTATCAGAGTGTTGAATCTGGATCAGATCGACTCATAAATATAGCCACAATGAAGAAAACCATTTCGAAATGCATCGTTCCCTCTCGCTCTCTCTCACACACAGGGTTGGGCGCTGTGCCCATTCGTCCAGATGAGCGCCTAGATCTCAGAGACTATAAGAGCTAGAGCAACCAAACTCTCTATCCATGCTCCTGTGATATCACGTCAGTACAAGTGTATTTCAAAATTTGGCCACGCCCCCTTCCGCCCCCAGAAAAGACGAAAATCTACAATTTTGAAGATACGGGAAAACCAAAAACGCAGAATCATAGAAAATGACCATATCTATCAGAGTATTGAATCTGGATCAGATCGGACCATAAATATAGTCAGAAGGAACTAAAGAAATTTCAATGGCCTTCCAAGCGCAGACTCATTCCCTCTCTCTCTCGCACACAGCCGTGTATGTATATGTAGGAAGTAGATTTAGACATGTAGAAAAGACAGATGTAAAAAACGTTTGTAAACAAAAATGGAAATAATATATATAAATCTCCGAAAAGGTTGACTTAATTTTTTTTTGTCTTTTTTGGCTAAAACTAAATTTATCCCTTTTGCGAACATGTAATAATGTAATTTATTACAAGCTTATGTGAGCTATATACTGACATATATACTGACTGAGTACCGGGTATAAAGTAGAGCCGCGGCGGTAGACGCGGCTCACAACGTTCCCCCTCGTTTCTTTCTGGCTATAATAATGATCCGACCTGATCCGGATTCGGCAACCTGGTACATACGGTTATTATCCATGCTTTTGCGTTTTTGGTTTTCTCGTATCTTAAAAATTGTGGATTTTCGTCCTTTGTGGGGCGGAAGAGGGCGTGGCAAAATTTTGAAGTGAAAAAGTACTGAAGTGATATCACAGGAGCATGCATAGAGAGTTTAGTTTCTCTAGCTCTTATAGTCTCTGAGATCTAAGCGCTCATCTGGACGAATGGGCTCAGAAGACGGGGTCGCGTGGGGGGGAGAGCGGAAGGGATGCATTTCGAAATTGTTTTCTTCATTGTGGCTATATTTATGATCCGATCTGATCCAGATTCAACACTTTGATGGATATGGTCATTCTCGTACTTCTCTGGGCGGAAGGGGGTGGGGCGAAATTTTGAAATACACTTGTAACAGTGTGATATGACAGGAGTCTGGATGCAAAATTTGGTTGTTCTAGCTTTTATAACCTCTGAGATATAGGCGCTAATGAAGACGGACGGACAGACAGACACAGCTAACTCGGCTATTGATGCTGATCAAGAATATATATATATTCTTTATGGAGTCGGAAACGCTTCCTTCTGGGTGTTACACACATCCATTTTTTCAACAAATCTAATATACCCCTTTACTCTTCGAATACCGGGTATACAAAAAGCACCATTAGCCTTTTTTTTGAGTGAATCCTCTTTATTTCGCGGCACTGCCTTTATAGAAATCACGTTTTTATTAGTTTTGACTAAGATTTCATTGTTTTTATCATAAAAGTTAAAAATAATCGTTACAATGGGACATGGAAATCACTGCAATGCCGAAAAGCGCGATCTTATCAAAAAATTGACATTGGACGGAAAAACTTACAGAGAAGTTGGTAGGATTATCCAATGAAATGATTAAAAACGCCTTAAACTATGAAGAGAAGACTAAAACACACCTACGAAAACGATCTATGACCGGAGCATGAAGGATCCTTTCAAACCTGCTACCGAGCTTAAAAAAGAGCTTAAAATAAATGTGACGGACGAAACAGTTTGCACATATCTCAGCCAACATAACTTAAAAACCTGCAGACCAAGAAAGGTTTGCCAGGAATCTTGAAAATTAGACATCCCAATACTGGACCAGATGAGTCCAAAGTGTGTATGTTTAGTGGAAAGGGATCTCGGTCATATGTTGGACGGCCAAGGAACACAGAATACAAAACCCAGTACACCACAAAAACCATGAAGCATGGAAGGTGTAGTGCAGGGGTGCCCAGGCCTATGCTCTTTGGCTCGCTTTGTTTTTGTTTTTACTCTTGGGATAGGAACTCACAGAACGTATACATGAACGGCACCAAGAATAAAAAAACCTAACACATGCAAAAATTATATGTGTGTATGCTATGCGTGGAACCGAAACCGTTACTGTTTGCTTGTGTGGATCGTCGTTGCTCGCGAACGCAAGCTGACCAACAACAATTTCGATGCTTTCGTTGTTTTCTTACTCATTTTGCTTCTGCCTTATCTTCGAGCTTGCACTGAAAAAAACCTTTTTTGTGTCCAACCTGCCGGCAAAATGTTTAATAGCACATGTTTGAGTACATTTTTTTTCGCTCAAAACTATTGTTGCGAATAGCAGTGCATTATATATCCTACAAAATTGATTTTGAATACAAAATTTAATCATTTGGTAAACCTTATTTTTCACATAAGTGAAAATGTATGCAACCATTTTTCTTCCAGTGCACAAATTGAAATACAAAAAATCGGGCGCCTCTTGGTATTAGTGTTTTTCTTTGTGAGTGTTGGTGATTGCTCTTCCGTATGCTGGCTTTGGGCACCCCTGGTGTAGTGTAATGGTATGGGCCGGATTCTCCTACTATGGAGTAGGTCCAATACAATGGATAAAAACCATCATGGATCAGCACGTGAACGTGAATATCATGGAGACAGTAATGCTACCCTTTGCAGGATACGAAATGAGGCTCATATGGTCCTTTCAACAGGAAAGTAGTGCTATTATTTTGATCGCCTAATTTGATAAATTTCGATAAAGTTCCTCAAATAATTTAAAAAAGTAAAAAAAAGATTTTTTTTCGTATTCCCAGGTTTGTAAGAGTCTTCCATTTCTAAAAATGTGCTTAAAGTTAAATATGTTAGTTGGGAAACTATTTAAAAATTGCTTGTGGTGGCGGTGCTATTATTTTTTTCACAGCTGTATGTGGCTTTCATTCTTGTGAAAAAAATAAAATTATTATATCGAAAAATTCAAGGAGAACTTTCCCTTAAGTTTTGTAAAATATAGAGGCACTACCTCTAGAAAAACATGAAAAAATACCAAATTTCAAAAATTCTTCAAAAAAACTGTGCGTAAAAATAACTAAATTTTTGAAAATAAAAATTAAAATCCCGAAATCTATCAGAAAAAGTCATTTTGGGCCACAGCGGGAAAATAAAGTTCCATTTTTATACCCGGTACTCGAAGAGTAAAGGGGTATATTAGATTTGTGCAAAAAATGTATGTGTGTAACACCCAGAAGGAAGCGTTTCCGACCCCATAAAGTATATATATTCTTGATCAGCATCAATAGCCGAGTCGATATAGCTATGTCTGTCTGTCCGTCCGTCCGTCCGTCTGTCCGTCTGTCCGTCTTCATTAGCGCCTATAGCTCAAAGACTATAAAAGCTAGAGGAACACAATTTTGTATCCAGACTCCTGTCCTATCGCACTGTTACAAGTGTATTTCAAATTTTCGCCCCGCCCCCTTCCGCCCACTCAAAAGACGAAAATCTGTGGCATGCACAATTTTAAAGATACAAGAAAACTAAAAACTAAAATCGTAGAGAATCACAATATCTATTAGAGTGTTGAATTTGGATCGGATCGACTTATAAACATAGCCACAATGAAGAAAACCATTTCGAAATGCATCGTTCCCTCTCGCTCTCTCTCACACACAGGGTTGGGCGCTGTGCCCATTCGTCCAGATGAGCTCCTAGATCTCAGAGACTATAAGAGCTAGAGCAACCAAACTCTCTATCCATGCTCCTGTGATATCACGTCAGTACAAGTGTATTTCAAAATTTGGCCACGCCCCCTTCCGCCCCCAGAAAAGACGAAAATCTACAATTTTGAAGATACGGGAAAACCAAAAACGCAGAATCATAGAAAACGACCATATCTATCAGAGTATTGAATCTGAATCAGATCGGATCATAAATATAGTCAGAAGGAACAAATGAAATTTCAGTGGCCTTCCAAGCGCAGACTCATTCCCTCTCTCTCTCGCACACAGCCGTGTATGTATATGTAGGAAGTAGATTTAGACATGTAGAAAAGACAGATGTAAAAAACGTATGTAAACCAAAAATGGAAATAATATATATAAATCTCCGAAAAGGTTGACTTAATTTTTTTTTGTCGTTTTTGGCTAAAACTAAATTTATCCCTTTTGCGAACATGTAATAATGTAATTTATTACAAGCTCACATACATATATACTGACGGAGTACCGGGTATAAAGTAGAGCCGCGGCGGTAGACGCGGCTCACAACGTTCCCCCTCGTTTTGAGTAGTGTTATTGAGAGCACACAGATCCAATTGAAGAAATAATGGAGACTCGGGTTCACTATAAGAAAAATGTAGCTTGACATCATCATTCTTAAGAACTCGAGATTTAGTTAAGATTTGGGGAATATAGTTGAAAAACAAATTAAACAAGACCAAGAGATGGTATCCCAGACGATACACAAACTGGTGAAGAGAGAGAGAGAGGAATTAAAACGCTGAGAACAATTGCAAAAATAAGCATTAATCCAGAAAAATATTTTAGTTGGAAATCCAAAAAAGGATATAGTTTATATATTTTGTATATTTGGTGACACTTACCAGCAACAGAATTTCCTCTATTAGAAGGGTCGTGATACGAATCAATCCCACAAATCATTACGTTTTTAAAAGGAATTTTAACCGTCCATAAAGAACCTCCCATTTTACAATTCATTTGTAACAGTACTTTTTGAACAACTGATCGATTTTTTGTTTCATTAAATAATGTCTTCGCATTTATAACCTGCAATTATTAATAAATGTTACACGAAATATGAGTTAATTTACTTATTAAATTACTTATTTACTCTTTAAACTTAAAGTTATAAACTAAAGCTACATGGGAGAGACGCAGCAGTAACTACTATGACTTTCGGATTATAAATTAATAAACATCGGATCCTCTTTGAAACTATATGATCAGGCAGGTTCCGGTTTCACTTACTTTTACGTTTTACTTTTTCAACCAAATAGTTTCCTTTTCATTTCAAAGAGCTCCTGCTTACACAAATTCTTGTCATCGATATGTTTAATTTTTTCATCGTTTCTGACAAACAAAAACAGCTGACCTGGCTGATTTTGTAAAAACACAGCGTGATATTTTTTCAATTACTTGTTATGAGGCAAAACGACGGCAGAAAGTGCGCGATTTAAGAAGATCAAGATATCTCAGATTCAACACCTGTGCATTTAACATGTCTGACGAACTGTGAAAAACAGCATGAAAATTAAATTGCTAATGGTCAAACAATTAATTTGTTACACTTACATTTAGAATTAAATTTTTTTTTGTTACTCATCTGTTATTAAGTATTATTTGTGCTGGGGTTTGCGCAAAAACGTATTTTTGCTAGATCCGATAGAATCGATATCCGTCAGCTAGTTCCGCGAATCCGAAAGGTGTATTTGCCTTGACCGTTTATTTTCAGAGTCTAATTTGAAAAAACTGCTGGATCTACACATCAGGAATGAAGTAGGGGGACTGATGTGAAACAACCAGCATTCCTACGCCAAAGGGAAATCGGTTATATATTAGATGTTTCCATTTTTGTTTACATACGTTTTTTACATCTGTCTTTTCTACTTCCTACATATACATAAACGGCTGTGTGCGAGAAAGAGAGGGAATGAGTCTGCGCTTTAAGGCCACTGAAATTTCATTTGTTCCTTCTGACTATATTTATTATCCGATCTGATCCAGATTCAATACTCTGATAGATATGGTAATTTTCTATGATTCTGCGTTTTTGGTTTTCCCGTATCTTCAAAATTGTAGATTTTCGTCTTTTGTGGGGGCGGAAGAGGGCGTGGCCAAATTTTGAAACAAACTCGTCTCGGTTTGATATCACAGGAGCTTGGATAGAAAGTTTGGTTGATCGAGCTCTTTTAGTCTCTTAGAACTAGGCGTCAAAAAATTCTATCAGGCATAGCGCCTACCCCTGTGTGTGAGAGAGAGCGAGAGGGAACGATGCATTTCGAAATGGTTTTCTTCATTCTGGCTATGTTTATGATTCGATCTGATCCAGATTCAACACTCTGATGGATATTTTTATTCTCTACGATTCTGCGTTTAGTTTTCTCGTATCTTTAAAATTGTGCATGCCACAGATTTTCCTGCTTGGAGTGGACGGAAGGGGGCAGGGCGAAATTTTGAATTGCACTTGTAACAGTGTGATAGGACAGGAGTCTGGATGCAAAATTGTGTTCCTCTAGCTTTTATAGTCTTTGAGCTATAGGCGCTAATGAAGACGGACGGACAGACGGACGGACGGACAGACGGACGGACAGACAGACATAGCTATATCGACTCGGCTATTGATGCTGATCAAGAATATATATACTTTATGGGGTCGGAAACGCTTCCTTCTGGGTGTTACACACGTCAATTTTTTCAACAAATCTAATATACCCCAAACTCAACTCTTATGAGCAAACTCAACTCGTATGAGTAAACTCATAGAGTTTGAGCATCTGCGCAGCCAGCAGAGCTGCCGCTGCATTTCTGATGACTTTGAAGAAGGTGAAACAGAACAAAATTAAAATACCTAATTTCATTTTACAATATATTTATTTTGTTATAATAATAATGAAATAACTAATTTTGATTAATCATTAAATTATAATATAATAATACGTTATTTATATGGCATTTATATTGACTTCATACTTAACATTATTCAATTCATAATTTTGACTCAATCTTATATTTTCATTATTGAGTTTATTCAATGCTTAGCTTCGTCGAGTGAGAAAACGTGAGCAAAACATTTCGGGTCGAAGACGTACGTTGTACACGATTGACGTGTTCGTCAACGTGAGCAAAACATTTCGGGTCGAAGACGTACGTTGTACACGATTGACGTGTTCGTCAACACGAGCTGAGTTTCATTCGACGCTGCGTTTCGATCAGTTACTCGAATTGAGTAAGAATTTTTGCGTCTTAGCGGACTCAAGGAAAGTTTGAGTTTTGCAGTTCTTTGATATACAGACGGCTCCAAGATGGAAGTAGGAGTAGAAGCGGGCTTATGCTGCACAGACCCTCACAGCTACCGGACCGATGCAGCATATTCCAGGCAGAAGTCTTCGCCATCAAGAAGGCAGCAGAGGTCGCTCAACAAACCGAACGAGCACATAATGTGGTCAACCTATTTGTTGACAGCCAAGCGGCGATAATATCAATGCAGTTGTCCGCGGTGAGTTCCAGACATGTACATGCAAACAGGGAGGCACTAGACACACTAAGCACGACAATCTCAGTACGTATCTATTGAGTTCCCAGCCACATCCCAGGCATCGAGGGAAACGAAGCGGCGGACGTTCTGGCTAAAGAGGGCTTCGGGCTGGCGAATGACTGAATCGAATACGTGCCGGTCCCTCTTAGAACGCTACAAAGCGATCTAGAGAAGCAGACCGGAATACAGACCGAAAGCAGCTGGAGAATTACGACCACCTGCAGAACCCCGACAACTATGTGCAAGCAGCGCATGGAAAACTCAGCCACTATCTAATCCACTACATCTGCCACGGAAGGACTGCAGACTGCAAGTGGGAATACTCACAGGTCACTGCCTAGCTGCGGCGCATGCAGCCAAGCTAGGCATCTCCAACCGAGACAGCTGCAGGAAATGTGATGAGCCCGGGGCTATCGAAATCCTGCAACTTCTTATATGCAACAGTCCGCCTCTTTTACGAGCAAGGAGCAGACACCTAGTCGCACCGGCGCACAGTGGGACATTGGGCCATTTCAGCTTGCTAAACAAATAACTTCTGAACATATTTAGATGTCTTCATGAAATAAACTGCATTTTAAAGATTCATCTTTCAATATTTGGCTATATAAAATACATTTTTTTAAATTTTTGTTGATCAATAAAGAACGTTTAATGGTCAAATTTACAATACAAAATAATTTTATATTTAATTTTTGAAAAAATATATTTTTTTTAATTAAAAAAAAAAATTGTATAAAAACTTGTCAACATTTTTTTTTTCAATAATAGATAATTGGAATTAGTATCTTATAAGCTAAATTTACTACGTATTTATTTTGGTACCTCCCATGTCTAATATATGAAATATATGGATGTATTAGTATATGGATCTCATTGATCATATGACTTTACAAAAAAAAGTTATAAAATTTTCCCGAGAATATTCCTTTACCTATGTTCCGAATCCCATTTTGCGATTTTGGCGTTTGGATTCTAGATCGATTTAAGTGAAGCTACCTCGCTCAAAAAACGGTCAAAACATGATTTTGTATGCGATTTAGCAAATGCAATAGCACTTTTTTTGCCTGCTTTTCGTGCGAGTTACCATTATTTTTGTATAAAAATATTAAAACCACATATTTTGTGAATATGTGTGTGACAAAATTGTTTCGATACAATACATATTTTTCGAGTTAGCGCGTCTTGAACGCACATACCTAGGACGCATGTCCCTACTTTCAACAAACTTTAGACATGTTTTTCTCGAAACCATGTTTTGCGTCCGAACTTCAATCGCAGAACTTGATCCGATTCTCTTCAAATAAATTGCATCTGGATTTAAAATCATTTTTTTATGGCTAATCCCAAAAATTAGCCTAAAATGAAAAATTATATTTTTGAGCAGGGGTCAACGACAAAAAAAAATATGAAAAAAAAAAAAAAATTTGTAGTGTCAATATTTTTGTTAATATATATATATTGCTCTAGCTCTTATGGTCTCTGAGATCTAGGCGCTCATCTGGACGAACGTGCATAGCACCAACCCCGGGTGGTGAAAGAGCGCGAGAGGGAACGATGCATTTCGAAATGGTTTTCTTCATTGTGGCTATATTTATGATCCGATCAGATCCAAAGATTTTAGTCCTTTGTGTGGGCGGAAGGGGGCGGGGCGAAATTCTGAAATACATTTGGCCCTCGCTTAACACGGACTCTTTTAGCACGAACTCGATCTTACATGGTTACAAATTTGCTTCCTTTCCCCTTTCAACACGCTAAAAAACTCGTTCTTACACGATTGCGAAATATCATTATAATTCTTTTTTGTCAATTAATGCGTGACACCTTTTTTGTATGTATCAATACGTATTTGAACCTCTAGAAAAATGAGAATCCCACATTTGAAAAGTAAAGAACCTTTTAAACTGCCACAATGTGAATTTTGTCTCGCTTAACACGATTTCGCTCAACACAAGGTTTTCAAGGAACGTAACCCCCGTGTTGAGCGAGGGCCAGATGTACACTTGTAATGAGTGTGATATGATAGGAGTCTGGATGCAAAATTTGGTTGTTCTAGTTTTCATAGTCTTTGAGATATAGGCGCTCATGAAGACGGACAGACAGACATAGCTATATCGACTCGGCTATTGATGCTGATCAAGAATATATATACTTTATGTGGTCGGAAACGATTCCTTCTGTGTGTTACACACATCCATTTGGGCAACAAAACCGGTCGTTTGCATCTGTAGCATCTGGAGGATCGCACAAAGAACAACGTGACATTTAACAACTTTTTTACAAGTCCTATACTAATGAATCGATTGTCAAACAATGGCTTCTATGCCTTGGGAAGTGCTCGTGAGAATCGCACACTGTCGAACCACATTACTGTCGAATTTCCTATGTCACATACCCCAATGGACCGCACAAAGAGATATAATTAAAAGCAACAACAAATGGTTTCAATTGAACAGCCCAACTTGGTCAACCAATACAACAGACGTATGTCATTAGACACAGCCATGGTAAATGTATGGAAATTACAGTGCCGAAAGATTGAGAAAAAGCCAATGATGGCTCAATACGAATTCCGATTGGAGGTCTGTGAATTGCTTCTGACTAAGTCGGATCATTTAATTGATAAACTCGAGAATCGTCATCAGACGGTGGGAATACGGAACATAGATATTTAAAGTGTCGGATAAGCCTAACGACAGGGCGAAAAATTCTAAGGCTCTATTAAAAAAACTTTAACTATAATACAATAAATAATAATAAAACATCAAATGAACCTTTTTTATACCCGGTACTCGAAGAGTAAAGGGGTATACTAGATTTTTTAAAAATATGGATGTGTGTAACACCCAGAAGGAATCGTTTCCGACCCCATAAAGTATATAAAGATGGAAAAAATAATATAAACGACATATTTTTTTCGTATTTTTCAAAATTTTGTTCAGTTTTTTTTTCTATACATAAAAATATAACATAAAATAATAATTTTCAAAAAACCTAAACTAAGAAAAATTAATTTTTGAATTTTTTAGGCCTGGAAAAAATAATAGAAACGCATTTAACTTTTGTTCTTCTCTTGTTTTAAATCGGTTGAAATCATGTATTACAGGTAAAATTCCATAAAATAAAGATAAAAGAAGATAAGGAATAACTATTCTTGCGGATCCAGTTTCGTTTGCTGTTGTTATTCGTTTCAGAATGGGTCGAGACGTACATTGTACGGCAATTGATAGAAAACAGATTCTAAGTCTACGAATTGAAGCCACAACATCGCCACAATTCTAAACTGTTCAAAAAAAATGGGTTTACGGCGATTCACTACAAAAAAAAACCCAAATAAACGCGATAAAACGAGCGCAACATCAAAGAAATTCGACACCCTCCTTGTTATAATATAAAAGGAAAATCCCTTTCTGTTATCGGAAGATCTGAGAAATGATCCAAATGCATACGTCAATAGCCGTACTATAATATGTAGTCTGATTGGTAGTCTTAATCAAAAGACCAAATAGCTCAAAACGTATCATACCTAAGGACAAAAAATGTCTGAAACCGAGTCAATTTGAGAAGGTGCATTTTTGTTGTCCAAATTGAAAATATTTGTTGTAGTCGAATGAAACTAAGATCAATTTGTTTGGATTTGTTCGTAAACCACATATTAGGCACATAAGGAACGCTTCCCACGACCCAAGGTACTCTATTAAAACGGTTAGGCATCTTGGTGGAAACATTGTAAAAATACGAAAAAAATCTGTCGTTTCTGTTATTTTTTCCATCACTGTATAAATTCTTGATCAGCATAAATGGCCGAGTTGATATAGCTATGTCTGTCTGTCCGTCCGTCCGTCTTCATGAGCACCTATATCTCAGAGACTATACAAGCTAGAGCAACACAATTTTGTATCCAGACTCCTGTGATATCACACTGTTACAAGTGTATTTCAAAATTTCGCTCCGCCCCTTTCCGCCAACACAAAGGACGAAAATCTGTGGCATGCACAATTTTAAAGATACGAATCTAAAAACACAGAATTATAGAGAATGAGCATATCTATCAGAGTTTTGATGAGATCAGTCTGGATCAGATCGGATCATAAACAAAGCCACAATGAAGAAAACCATTTCGAAATGCATCGTTCCCTCTCGCTCTCTCTCACACACCGGGGTGGGCGCAATGCCTGATCGAACTTTTTGACGCCTAGATCTCAGAGACTATAAGAGCTAGATCAAACAAACTTTCTATCGAAGCCCCTGTGATATCAAACCGAGACGAGTTTGTTTCAAAATTTGGCCCGCCCCCTTGCCACCCCATAGTACAACCACAATTTTTAAGATACGGGAAAACCAAAAACGCAGAATCATAGAAAATGACCACATCTATCAGAGTATTGAATCTGGAACAGATCGGATCATTAGTATAGCCAAAAGGAACAAATGAAATTTCAGTGGCCTTCCAAGCACAGACTCATTCCCTCTCTCTCTCGCACACAGCCGTGTATGTATATGTAGGAGGTTTATTTAGGAATGCAGATAAGATAGATGTAAAAAACGTATGTAAACAAAAATGGAAACATCTAATATATAACGAGAGGGAACGTTATAGGGTACTTTATACCCGGTATTCAGTCAGTATATATGTATGTGAGCTAACTATATACATACATATGTAATTTATTACATGTTCGCAAAAGGGACAAATTGAATTTTAGCCAAAAAAGAAAAAAAAATTAAGTCGAACCCTTTCCATTTTTGTTTGCATTCGTTTTTTACATCAGTCTTCTCTACATTTCCATATCTACATACATACGTCTTTACTTTGACTCGTCTTTACTACGCGCTTGGAAGGCGTTGCGTGGCCACTGAAATTTCACTTGTTCTTTCTGGCTATAATATTGATCTGACCTGATCCAGATTCGGCAATCTGGTACATACGATTATTTTCCATGATTCTGCGTTTTTAGTTTTCTCGTATCTTAAAAATTGTGGATTTTCGTCCTTTGTTGGGGCGGAAGGGGGCGTGTCAAAATTTTGAAATACACTTGTACTGAAGTAATATCACAGGAGCATGGATACAACCCGGTGTGTGAGAGAGAGCGAGAGGGAACGATGCATTTCGAAATGGTTTTCTTCATTGTGGCTATATTTATGATCCGATCTGATCCAGATTCAACACTCTGATAGATATTGTCATTCTCTACGATTCTGCGTTTTTAGTTTTCTCGTATCTTTAAAATTGTGCATGCCTTGCATGCCTTGGAGTGTAACAGTGTGATATGACAGGAGTCTGGATGCAAAATTGTGTTCCTCTAGCTTTTATAGTCTCTGAGCTATAGGCGCTAATGAAGACGGACGGATGGACAGACGGCCAGACGGACGGACAGACAGACATAGCTATATCGACTCGGCTATTGATGCTGATCAAGAATATATATACTTTATGGGGTCGGAAACGCTTCCTTCTGGGTATTACACACATCCATTTTTTCAACAAATCTAATATACCCCTTTACTCTTCGAGTACCGGGTATTAAAATCTCTAAAAAGGTTCGACTGAATTTCTTTTTTCTTTTTTGGCTAAATTTAAATTTGTCCCTTTTGCGAACATGTAATAAATTACAACAAACTCATCTTAGCCGCGGCTCACAACGTTCCCTCTCGTTTCATTCTGTTGACGAAAAAGGAAAATTTTACGCCAAAGGAAATTTTTCCATAAACAGCTGTGAAAAAAATAATAGCACCACCAACCTCTTAAAAACCTGGAAATAAAAAAAATCATCGTTATTTTTTACGTTTTAAAGTTGTTTAAGGAAATTTATTGAAATTGATAAAACTAGGTAAAAAAAAAAAAAATAGCACCACTTTTCAAAAATGGATTTAAAATTAAAAAAAATTACCAATAAGGAACATATTCATTAGTTAACAAGTTTTTACCATTAATACTAAATCTATATTTATCATTTAATACTTAGTGCAGTGTCCTTTATTGGCAATAACAGCTGCGCAGCGTCCTGGCATCGTTTTAGGGGGATTTTGGACTAGGACTATAATCTCTTCCCAAAGTGATCCAATATTGGTTGGCTTGGAAACAGCAACTGCCTTCTTGATGTCGGACCACAGATTTTCGATGGGATTCAGGTCAGGCGACTGAGCAGGCCACTCCAAAACGTTGATAGAGTTTGCCCTGAACCATTCCTTTGCTTTCTTGCTGGTGTATTTGGGGTCATTGTCCTCTTGAAAGATCCATTGGAGTGGCATTTCGCATTCTGCAAACGGTAGCATAACAGTCTCCATGATATTCACGTAGACGTGCTGATCCATTATGGTTTTAATCCAATGTATTGGACCTACTCCATAGTAGGAGAATCCGGCCCATACCATTACACTACACCCTCCATGCTTAATGGTTTTTGTGGTGTACTTGGGTTATATTCTGTGTTCCTTGGACGTCTAACGTATGATCGAGATCCCTTTTCACCAAACATACACGCTTTGGACTCATCTGACCATAGAAAATTCTTCCATTGTTGGGATGTCTAATTTTCATGATTCCTGGAAAACTTCATGCGCTGAGTAATATGTGTCGCGTTTAAAAGTGTTACCTTTCTTGGGCTACAGGTTTTTAAGTTATGTTGGCTGAGATATGTGCAAGCTGTTTCGTCCGTCACATTTATTTTAAGCCCTTTTTTAAGCTCGGTAGCAGGCTTGAAGGGTTCCTTCTTTCTCTGACGAATCAGTCTTTTCACATGAAGAGGGGTCATAGATCGATTTTGTCCGCGTGTTTCAGTCTTTTCTTGATAGTTTCAGGCGTTTTTAACCATTTTATTAAGTTTTTCCGTCCTAAATCTATTTTTTTATAAGATCGCGCTTTTCCGCATTGCAGTGCTTTCCATGTTCCATTGTAACGATTATTATTAACTTTTATGATAGAAACAATGAAATCTTAATCAAAACTAATAAACACGTGCCTTCAGCAAAGGCAATTCTGCGAAATATAGGGGATTCCTTAAAAAAAGGCTAATGGTGCTATTTTTTTTTTCGGTGTTTTTGAGGGCTTTTTTCTTAAAATCCGAAAAAAAATATATAGACAGAAATTTGAAGCATGGTAACACTGTTTTTGTTTATGTAGAATACTAAACAATATAAAAAAATTCAAAATTTAAAAAAATCGCAACAGTAATTGCTTTTTTTTATATCAAGAATAAAATGTGTTGTAGTGGTGCTATTATTTTTTTCGCAACTGTACACTGACAAGCAAAACTGTAACACGAGTTCAATGTACTCACTTAAACGGTCTGTATTTTCTCTTCTATGTACTTTATGAATGCTTAAGATCTTAATCTTGTTTTGTTAGTGCAATATGCAATTTTTGAATAATGAGTCCACAGCCCCTTTGATTTTTGGAGTTCATCTATGCGATTTGGCATACTTTGGGTGTTGTGTGGCACCATTTCAGGAGGAATCGCGTACCAGACGCCTTGGTCCTCTCCCACAGCTCCATCATACCACTTGGAGGGACCACTTATTTCGCAAGCTGCGATTAAACATGGCTCCACAGATTTTCAATGGGGTTCATGTTTGGAGATTGCGGTGGCCATTTCATGGACTAATTTTTTTCCAAATGGGACGTGTGCTTCAGGTCATTGTCAAGCTGAAAAATGAATTTTAGCAGCAAGACCCATATTTCCGATGACTTCTGCTAGATGCTGTTGCAGAATGCTTAGATTTTGCTCTGACGGGTTTCCCCACTGTATTCGGTGACAGGATTGTGGGATCTCTAGTCCATTCCAGCAATTTTTTTCAAAGTAATATGGTCAGATGAAACAAAGGTCAAACGTTTCGAGTCAGACGGACGATCCTGGTCATCCCACATATCCCAATTTATCCAAAACTGTTGTTCAAGGCCCAAATATACGTTACTTCTTACCTGACTTAATTTTCAAAAAACTTCTCTCTGGCACTGTTAACACACATATCCAATAAAACTTTTTTGTTTTTTTTTTCACTACTTTTTTATTATGCCAGTGCCACTAAAATGGGTCTGGAAACCGACAAGCTTATCTTTCAACAGGACAATGATCCGAAACATACGGCCTGGAAAGTCAAAATGTGGCTGATGCACAACACCAAACAGATACAAACGCCTCCACAGAGTCCTGAGGTAAACCCTATTGAAAATCTTTGGGCCCATCTTGAACTAAAAGTCCAGGAGCAAAATATTTCCTCAAAAACTAAACTAAAACGGGTACTGCTTGAGAAATGTTCAAATATACCCGAACTAAAATGCGGAAAATTGGTGGAGACAATGCCGAGACGCTTATTAGCTATCAAAGAAAACAAAGGTGTTAAGACCTTAAAAGAAAAGTCGAAACACTTGCGAGTTGAGTTGTAAATTGAAACTGTTTTATTTTCAAAACTTATGCACTATATATAGGAAAATATAAGGTAATTAAAACTAAGACCAACGCTAAGAAAAGGAGGGATGTGCGGCACTTGTTCCCACGCTCATCCCTTCTAATGACACCTACTACATGCAGACAACATGTGTTAATAGATTTGGGTTCGACGTGCCCATGCATATGATTTTATGGTCGAAATCTATGTGTTCTTTTTCTCAAGTGGCCTCCTTCAAGTGGACTGTATTGTTTATTGGTTGGCCTTTGTCGGTTCCTGTTCATGTTTTATGAACACACACCCTAGCAGTCATAAATTACTTATTTTATGTACGTTATATATAGCTCAGTTCAGTATGATACAATAATTATGTTCTGCTTGAACAAAAGGCTTGCACACAAAATACTGAATATAAGAATATACTTTGTTATTTAATGTCGGAACAGAAAAACGAATACTTTTGTGACGCTACTTTCTTTAGTTTTTATGATTTCCAAAGAAAAAAGCAGCAATGAAGCTAGTTTTTTAAAAATTGTTTGTATAATCTGAATGTTCAAAAAGTGTATTACACTAAATAATGAATAAAAAAAACAGTTTGCTATTTAGTCATTAAAAAAATTACATTTATCTGAATACTTTTGTGACTAACTGTATAATATGGTACGAAAAGCACCTCTAGATCATGTGGCTTTGTGAGAACTTGACGGTTTTAACGATGCAGTTTTCCTTGTAATGTTCTCCATCGGAGCGTCGCATGTACAGCAAGTTGTCGGCACATAGCAGGATAAATTTACTTTTATCTGACCAAATTACATTTCGCCATTGCTCAACTGTCCAGATGTTATATTTTTTAGCCCAATCTAAAACTTTTTTTCTCATTTTTGGCGTTAATAATGGCTTTTTTGAAGGACGTCTTTCGTATAATCCAGCTTCCCGTAATCGTCTCCGTACAGTTTCCTCACATATTTTTACACCATGATGTTCTTCCAGCTCTGCTCTTATGGCAACAGCACTTATAAACCGATTTCTTAAGCTGATCCTCCCAATTAAGCCATCTGTTCTCATGCTCGTTCAGTACCACATCCTTCTTGTCGCTACAGGGAACCCGACGTATCCTTTTTTCTTAAAATACGCACCACAGTCGAATGAGAGCAACCTATTCTCTCAGGAATTTTCCGGTAAGAGAGACCCTGAGTCACCAATGCTACAATAGTGACTTTTTGGTCACATGTCAATTGCTTATATTTTCCACTCATTTCACACTTTTTTGACAAAAAACCGTCCTACTTCAAGAAAACGCACATAATTAACCAATTTTTTTTGTAAACACACTGGCAATACATTAATTTGGGAAATCCCCTATTTCAAAGAAGGCAAAAAGCTATGAATGCTGAAAAATTGGTCATTCAATAAGGGGGTTCACAGTGGTGCGCTTTCTAAGACCGCTGGTGAAAGTATTGTAAAAAAAGAAGGACTATCTCTGAGAAATAAATAAAAATACAGAACAGATTTAAAAAAATCGTAAAACAAACCATACGCCTACGAAAAAAAAACTATAATATCTTAACAAGTTTTACATTTCCAAATCGATCAGAAAAAGTCATTTTTGGCCTCAGCGGCAGTGTTGCCAATTCAGCCTTTTCCGGACAGATCTGTCCCTTTTTAAAATCTATACTTTTTCTGGGTTGAGTTAACATTTTTCCGCATTTAATTTTTTACTTGAATTTGGGTACTTATATCCGTATGACTTTATGACCATATGACACTAGAGACTTTGCTAAATTTGCTGCGAAGAGAGAGCTAGTCCAGCTTCAAAGTCTAATACCCATATGACATAAGACTTTGAAGCTGGACTAGCTTGAAAAATAGAGACAGCCTTATGCAAAATGCATGCAGTGAGAGCGAGAGAGATATGTGCGTCCAGTTGTTTTTCCAGTTGAGCTGGGAGCAGCGCTGCGGCAGAGTCGAGCCCTTTCCACTTTAGTTTACACTTGATTTTTACATCTGTCTTCCCTACATTTCTAGATCTACACTTTTTTTTTAAATGCTCACAGCTACTACACAAAAACACGCATATATTGGTTTCGTTATCAGCACAAAGACTTCAAATTGTCAACCAACACGACTCCTCATACTCAGATCAGTAGCTTCTGCTTGCTGTCCAAGTTTACATGGGGGTGCCTGTAACTGGGGAGTGCCTACTGCTGTAGGCATGTTTCCCCTACTTTTGAATAATTCATTAATCGTTCAAAACAGTTCATTAATGGTTCAAAACAATTTAGTAGTTTTCGTTTAAAAAAAAATCCCGAAAATAGTCAATCCCCAAAAAGTCATCGACGCTTCCAAAATCCTTAAGCTCAAAGACAATTTACCCAATGAAACAGGCCTCATTATACTCACATTCGATACAACAACGCTGACTCAATATATGTATAGTGATAGGATACGAACGGTCACAAAAACCTCGCCTCCTCAAATGCCATAACTGTCATCCAGGAAAAAACTGTAGATTCGCTAAGATCTGTACAATTTGCTCCGAAGTACACCATGCAGATGACGAGCTATGGTCAAAAAAAAAAACCAAAGTTTTGCAGCAACTGTAAATTGCACACCAGTGTACAGAACAACCACAGCCCACTAGACACTAAATGCCCCGAGATGCTCAAACAAAAGCAAATAAAAATAATCAAATAAATAGAAATAGTTTATTTCATGACCGCAAAAAAATATAATACCAAAACCCCATGACACACATACACCTACTCCGTCATCACACAACACCCAAAACCAAACTCAACAAAGAAGACCAATCACAAACTACGGAAGTCACATCAAACACGCATCCTATCAATTCCATGCCTACTTCATACCAACAACACTCCCCCAACTCACAAGAAGCAATGGATATGGACACATACACGTTACAAACGGTCAAACCTACCACCAGCTCGAAAAGAATCCCAGTAAACGACCGGTAATTTATTATTATGATCAAAATAATCTAATGGAACACTCACAGATACAAGAGTAACTATATAGAACTACAAACCCTCGTGAAAGCACACAAACCTCAAATTATAGCCTTACAAGAAACCCACAGATCTAACCCCAGCTCACTCCCAATCCCTATCAACTTTAGCCTATATATCAGCAATAACATCATAAATGCTTTTGGAGGCAGAGCTCTCCTCATATACAACTCCATCTCCCATACCCAAATTCCACTCAACACAGACTTTGACTCAGTAGGTATCACCATAAGCTCCAAATCAAAGCTAAGCATTATTTCCGCCTACATCTCCCCCATTAACATAACCCCCATTAACCCACAAAACATTTACACACATCGACCTCTCACTGGCAACAGCCAGTATCGCTAAAAGATCTTCTCTGGGAAGTGATAGATGACTTTCCCTATTCTCCCCCAAACTTTATCTCAAAACCTCCTTCAAACTAAAAAACGCCGACTGGGACCTCTACAGAAAATATAATCGATTACAATTCCACTACTCAACCAACTGACAATGTCGACAGGGAATACGCACTATTCAAACAAATAAGTTACTAATTTGTTGTTTATTTGTTCTAAGCGGATTGTTACAATAATACGTGACACAAATATGCAGTTCTGTGGAATCACTAGTCAGTCTTGACATCCGTGTAGAGAACTGATTCCGAGAGCGAACTTCATGAGACCAGTGTTGCCACACGTCCATTTACACACACATAAATAAAACTTACTATCAAACAAAAGACCACCTTTTCCCTCCCCCGTACTGTTCCCTGGTGGAACAAAGAACTGTCACTCCTCAGAAGGGATGAAGTCTCAAAATGGAATATAGTCGTACTCAAGCGGAACATAAACAACTATAGCATCATAGAATTCAAGAAAGCAAATGCCATATACGAGAGAGCAATCATAGAAGCCAAACTAAAACCTATTTATGACCCATTCAGACCCATCCACAGCATGCTCTAACATCCGATGTCTCTGCGGCCTGTACCCCCCTAAAACTATCCATGCCATGTATAATGTATGCCTTACACCCAAACACACACCCCCAATCAAACAGAAATATCCAACTCCTTCGCCCAGTCATGGTCGGAAGAAGCTGATGATCTAAATTTCTCTCGAACATTCCGCTCAAATTAATCCCATATACATTCCATCACCACCTACACCCCAACCCCATCAGCATTATAAATCGAGAGGGATATATCTCTCATAGAATTCATATCAGCACTGTACTCCTTGAAAGTCTAGTCCTTCCCACCTTAAAACAAAAACGAGGGGGAACGATTTGAGCCGCGGCAAAGGCCGCGACTCTACTTTATACCCACTACTCAGTCAGTATATATGTGAGCTTACGATATATTTAATTTATTATATGTTCGCAAAAGGGACAGATTGAATTTTTGCAAAAAAATAATATTTTAAAATATTAAGTCGAACTCCTTTGGATATTTTTATTTATTATATGTTGTCTGTTTTCATTTTTGTTAATATTTATTTTTTACATCTGTCTTCTCTAAATTTATACATCTACGTTTTTACTAAGACTCGTGGAAATGTGTGCGAGAGAGAGAGGGAATGAGTTAGCGCTTGGAAGATGTTGCTTAGTCACTGAAATTTTATTTGTTCATGCGAATTCGTATTTACTCTTTTGTAGTGTTCAGACGCGTTTTTTCATTGAGCTCCGCTCATTTTTCACTTATTTTGCATAAACAGTCGGTTTGTTCAAAATAAACATTTGTCAAACTAACAAATTAACCTACTATCATAAAATCTTTCCTGAATCGCGAGTGCATGCCTATTTTTTGTGTAAAACATAATTCAAAAATTCTTGTTTGCGTCGGTTAGTAGTGTGTTTTTGTTGTTGCTTTTCGTAAGTACGCTCCCACATTTAATTTAGACCGCTCTTATCTTGTAGTCTGTGCTTTAGAATCACTCTCTCCCTATAACCCAAACTTAAATAACTGTTCTTTCTCTCTCGCTCTCGGTTACTTTTCGTGCAGTAGCGCTCTTTTTTTCATTGCAGCTGCTGCAACCGCTCTCCTCTATCCGCTCAGTTTTTACTGTTTCCGCTTTAAGCGTTTGTCTGGCACACTGGTCTAATTTCTATTCGTTTTGAAATACATTTTTTTTTTCTTTATTGTATTTAAAATGGAATCCCCTATAATCTGTACCAAAAAACCTTGCAAACAGGTGGTCACCCCTGCTCAGCCGAATATCCCCTGCTATATCTGCGAAAAAGTAGCGCATGCAAAGTGCGTTGGGTATTCAGGCCTCGTGGGTGATGCCATTTCCAAACATAATGGCTTGTATTACTGTTGCCAGGCATGCCGGGTGGTTCATTTTGAAATGGCCTGGTTTATGAGGCAGACGCGGAATGGCATTAAGGAGCTGACCGTTGGCTTTAAAAAGCAGTATGATCAGCTCCTAGCTATGGAGTCTCAATACAGCAGCTTGCAACTGCTGAATGAGTCTCCTAGGTGCAAAAAGGTCACTCCGCGGAATCTGCAAGCACCCTTAGCCGCCCGTCGCCGAACAACCGACTCCGACCACTCCAATTGTGCAGCAGCCGATATCGTTTGCTATTCCAAGGGCAACGACTGCTGCTGGTGATGTAAATTCGGCTGCCGAATTTATCACCTCGGAGAATATACAGCCAGAAACTTTTGTAGCGTCTATGTCCGTGGAGTCCGCCAACCAACTAGTTATCCCATCCATTCCGATCTCACCAACAAATATACGACCCGGACCACCGGGTATTGCCATCACAGGTACGAGGCCTGTGGTGCCAAAACCAAGATTGGTGGTGATCCCACATAAACGACAAGTTTTTGTCTCACGGCTGGCCCCTCACTTCACTATTAATGATGTGACTGCTTTTATTCAAAGCAAAATAACAGCCGTCGGTTTAAAGGTGGAGAAGTTTAATTTCTCTTATGTCAGGGAGATAGCTTCATTCAAGATAGGCGTCTCCCCGACTCAATTTGACACCATTTGCTCTGCCAAATTTTGGCCAGAGAACATGATGGTGAAGGAGTTTAAGGCTAAGAAAAAGAATAGGCCCCCAATAAATCTTAATACAAATCAGGCCAGTGCTCCATCCTCATCTTCCCAGTCTACCTCCACCCGTCCAAAAAACTAACTAGCTTCGCATTTGTATCCCATGTAATTGTGTTCACCGAGACCTGGTTAAAACCGGAAATTCTTAGTTCTGAAGTTTTGGCAGGTCGGTACACAATCTTTAGAAATGACCGTTCGTCTCGACGTGCAGGTGGGGTTCTGATTTTTCATTTTTCAGTCCAGATTCAACAAGAACTGGAATTCCTGTGTGTAAAACTGATTCTTCCCACTCTTTCAGTTTTTATTACACGTATTCCACCTTCTTCGGATATCGCAATTTACGAGCAGCACTTGTCCGCCTTAAACGCTGTTTCTTCCTCGCTATCTGATAAAGATCATATGATAGTTCTTGGCGATTTCAATTTGCCAGGAACTGTTTGGTCTTCGGTAAACGAGTCTAATAACCTGGTGCCCATGTCACGACATGACTTTATAGACGGCTTACTCGACTTATCCCTGTCTCAAGTCAACCATGTGAAAAATTCCCTGGGTCGATTGCTTGATCTGTGCTTTGTAACGGATCCGACCATAGCGTTGTTAACCCGAGTCACTCCGCTCACTATACCTGAAGACGCCTACTATCCTACACTTGAAGTGTCGCTCGATATAGGACCAACCGCATTGGATCGGTCGGGTAAGCTACCTCGATGTGTCCGCTGCTTTCGTAAAGTCGAGTTTGCGAAGCTTAATAACTTCATTAGGGATTTTGATTGGTCCGCTTTGTATTTGTGCACTGATGTTACGATATTCACAAACATTTTCTACGATGCACTCGACTCACTTTTTGAGTCTTGTCTCCCGCTTTCCTGTCCTATTAGATCTGGTAAACTTAAAATAAAGACTTTTCAAAAAATTTCAAGAAGTTGGATCTCCTTCTTCTCTCTCTCGCTATGTAATGGCTCGGTCAAACTTTTCGGTTCTTAATTCCCAGTGATATAAGAACTAACTATCTAGATGCAGGATACGTTTTTCTCAAGACCCTAAGCAGTTTTACAGCTTCGTAAACAATAAGCGTAAAACGTCCGCACATCCATCCTCGCTATAATTTCTTAATACGTCGGCAAATACTGATCAGGCAATAGGCATTGCTAAATGAAAGCTCTCTGCTTCATGATCTCCGGAAAGTTAAGCCGGTGTTTTCACCGGGTCCGGACGGAGTTCCCGGCTGTGTACTTAGGTACTGCGCCGAGTCTCTGTGTGGACCGTTGCTTAAACTATTCAGCCTGTCCATTAACTCTACATGCCTCCCCTCGATATGGAAGGAGTCGTTTATAATTCCTCTCCATAAGAAAGGTAGTAAGTCTGACGCGAAGAACTTCAGAGGTATATCAAAGTTATCCGCTATTCCTAAAGTGTTTGAGAAAATTTTAGCTCCGCACCTGCAGCATCTTTGCAGATCACTTATATCTCCTTCCCAGCATGGATTTATAAGGCGGAGATCAACAACCACAAATTTATTGGAGCTCACCTCCTTTATCATTAAAGGCTTCCAAGGTAATCTACAGACGGATGTCATTTACACAGATTTCAGTAATGCATTCGACTCTGTAAACCACACTCTCCTAGCACAAAAACTTGACCTTTTAGGGTTTCCACCTAATCTCTTGAGATGGATTTCTAGCTACCTTTGTTCCAGGTCCCAAAGAGTCCTCTTAAAAAGCTCCCGGTCTTCACCAGTTATGGTTACTACGGGTGTACCACAGGGCAGCCATCTAGGCCCCCTACTTTTTACACTCTTTATTAATGACCTGCCTTCGGTATTAAAATACTATCGAGTACTTATGTATGCGGATGATGTTAGGCTGTGTGTCCAGATCAAGGATAGCTCATCTCACTCCAGGTTGCAATCCGATCTTAATAGCTTTCAGTCATGGTGTTGTGAAAATTTGTTATACCTTAATGCTTCGAAATGTAAGGTAATGACATTTCATCGCTCCAGCGCCATTCTGGCTCCTTACACACTAGGCGGGGGTTCTCTTGAGAGAATTACCCTAGTTGATGATCTTGGTGTTCTTTTAGATCCCATGTTAAAGTTTTCTGAACACATTTCTACCATGGTTAATAAGGCCATGGAAGTGCTTGGGCTTATAAAGAGGTGGTCAAAGGAATTTGACGACCCATATATAACAAAGACTCTCTATTTATCGCTTGTTCGTCCGATTTTAGAATATGGTTCTTATGTATGGTGCCCTCAGTACAAAGTACACCAGGACCGTATAGAATCAGTCCAGAAAAACTTTTTAATTTTCGCTCTACGCGGCCTCAACTGGGATGCAAGTTTGAGACTGCCGTCTTACTCTAGTAGATTGCTTTTAATAAACCGTTTAGTTAACCGTAGAAAATTGCTTGGTGTTATTTTTGTGCACAACTTGATCAAGGGTGACGTATATAGCCCTGATTTGTTGAGCCGCATTAACTTCACTATTCCTGTTAGAAACACTAGAAACTATATACCGTTGTTCCTTCGAATTTTTCCTTGCATGAACCTTTTAAAGTTTTATTCTCGGATTATAATTCTCTCTACCATATCATATCTACAACTAATTCCCTTCCTCTTCTTAAAACACTATTACTCACATACCTTTCTCGTTATTTAGAAATTGTAAGTGCACGATAGTTTTATAGTTCCGTTAGTAAGATTAGTTCTAATTTTCCTCGAATATTAGTCTAACATCTATCTTTCTGCATGATCGCGATCGGTTCGGCTGGTGTCCCATGGGCCACTTGATGGTGCAGTCATTGCATATCAACGTCCAAATATAATAATGATCCGACCTGATTCAGATTCGGCAATCTGGTACATACGGTTATTATCCATGATTCTGCGTTTTTGGTTTTCTCGTATATTAAAAATTGTGGATACCACCAATTTTCATCCTTTGTGGGTGCGGAAGGGGGAATGGTAAAATTTTGATATCACAGGAGCATGGATAGAAAGTTTGGTTGCTATAGCTCTCATATACTGTGTTTATGCTAGGCCCATTGTTCAAGCAGAACATAATTATTGTATCTCACTGAACTGATCTATATATAAAGTACATAAAATAAGTAATTTATGACTGCTAGGGTGTGTGTTCGTAAAACATGAACAGGAACCGACAAAGGCCAACCAATAAACAATACAGTCCACTTGAAGGAGGCCACTTGAGAAAAAGAACACATAGATTTCGACCATAAAATCATATGCATGGGCACGTCGAACCCAAATCTATTAACACATGTTGTCTGCATGTAGTAGGTGTCATTAGAAGGGATGAGCGTGGGAACAAGTGCCGCACATCCCTCCTTTTCTTAGCGTTGGTCTTAGTTTTAATTACCTTATATTTTCCTATATATAGTGCATAAGTTTTGGAAATAAAACAGTTTGAATTTACAACTCAACTCGCAAGTGTTTCGACTTTTCTTTTAAGGTCTCAACATTTTGGTCCTTCGAGACTCTCCGTTGTTTCCCCCCTGTGGTAAGAGCACGGAGTTAAACCAGCTCCTTAAAGACTGCAGAAGTGTCAAGTAAACCTACAGCTAAAGGTAGCACAAATAAAAAACTCTGGTTTTCCCTCTTGTAGTAAGAAACCGAGTATAAAATTAATGAAACGTAAGTTTCAATTAATAAACAAAAATATATGTTATACAGGCAGTATTTTTAATAGATTATAAAAATATCTATTTTTTGTCGTGTAAAACAAAACATTACGCGAAAGTGGAGTGTTCGAGGCTTGAAATATCGCACAAAAACTTAAAAAAAAAAAAACAACGACCAACAGCAGCATCCCCGGCAGCGTCAACTACGGCATCAAGCAGCAGCAGCACCAGCAGAAGTCCTCAGTTAAGTCAGAAATTTTTTTTTATATATAGATGTAAAGGGCAGGGTTTCAAGTAGCTAACACTATCCTGTCTAATTAACATTTACACTTAAGATACCATCGATAAGACCTAACCGATATTTAAAAGACCTAACCGATATTTATAAGACCTAGCTGATAAGCGATCATCGATACTAGACAGTCGGTTTTTGGAAGCAGCAGCGAAAATTAGAGCTAAAGTTGAACGAACGTTTTGGTTATTTACATACACTTTGAACTGTTATTCGATCTTTAAATAATTAATAAACCATATCCTATTATAAATCTTACATTTGGGGGCTCGTCCGTTTCGAATACAGAGCTCAGAGTGTGTGACCAAAAAGAGGAAGTTGGCTGATGCCAGAAGAGGATCGTTGAAAAGCTGTAAAAGTTGTTGTTTGTAGCTACACAAAGTTGTAAAGTTGTCCCAGTGGCTATAAACATTAAGTTGAACGATCCAAATTCTGTGAGCAGAGCAGTAGACAGAAATTGAAGAGTCTGTTGTTTAATTCGGTTGCGAAAAGTTGTGAAATTCGAAGTCGCGCCGTAGAGTCGCCTTGTCCGTGCGCGGTACGTACATACACAGAGAAATACGCAGAGACGCACAGAAAAAAGACACGCACAGACACGTTGTGTGTGGTACACACATAAGCAGAAAAGACACGCATAGACGCGCTTAAGTGGGGTACACATACACAAGCCGAAAAGAACCGTAAAGATGATGCAAACACCGCCGCCGTTGCATTGGAAGGAGAAAGAGAAGGAGAAGGAAGAAGTACCAGGAACGTCGCATGAGAGTAAAAACGAGATGGAAGATGTTGTAGATGAGGGAAACAGGACTGACGACAAAATTGATCAGATGATAAAGCTGCTAAGTTTGAAATTGCTTCGTGATGAGCAACGAGAAGTCCAAATGAAAATGGCCTCAGATAATTTTGGTAAAATTGTGAGTGAATGCGATGGAAGATCGGTTCCAATAGAAAAATGGTTCGAGATCTTCGAAAAAAATGCCGACGCATATGAGCTTACTGAGAAGCAAAAGTATGTACATGCCAGAGGAAAAATGACCGGTGCAGCCAAGCTGTTTCTAGAAGCTGAATGCGTGTGCACCTATGATGAACTCAAGATCATATTAGTGGATGAATTCACATGTAGCTATAATAGTGCGGACATCCATCGGCAGCTACAAGAAAGAAAGAGGAAGAGTGACGAATCGCTGCACGAGTACCAGCTGCAGATGAGAAAAATAGCAGCAGTTGGACATGTTGAAGAAACGGCTGTCATAAGCCATATTGTGAATGGTTTGGATATAAAAAACGATTATAAGTATGCCATGTTTCGCTGTAAAACCTTCAGGGCTTTGAAAGAAGAGTTCGATGTCTATGATCGTTTGGAAATATCAGAAAAGAAGAGCAATAAAGAACAGCATAAAGCCAATTTCAAACAACAAAGTGGGCAAGGTGCTAAAAAGGAATATTGCTATAACTGTGGATCAGGAGAACACAAGCGCAAAGATTGTAAAGCTGAAACGAAGTGTTTTAAGTGCAATCAGAATGGTCATATTTCGCGTAACTGTCTTTATAAAGCCGATAAAGTTCTCTCGATCTCTGATCGCTGTCGCATGAAAAAAATGCAGATAAACGGCATTGAAGTTGACTGTCTAGTGGATACAGGGTCTGATGTAACCATAATCAAAGAGAGTGTGTTGAAGACCATGATGAACGTTGAACTTTTCAAAAGCACAACTATGTTGCGCGGTCTGGGTCATACATCAACGAAGCCTGTCGGATACTTTCATGCTGAGGTTACGGTGGATAATTTGCAGACCAACCAGAAGTTCTTAGTCGTCCCCAGTAACCAGATTGATTTCGACGTACTGGTGGGGCACGATTACATTAAAAAGTTTCGTTTCGTCGCTGATAGGCAAGGATACACGTTTTTGAAGCTCGATGCTGATCCTGTGCCAACAGATGAGTATGCTCTTATATATAATGTCACTGAAGAATCATCATTCGTAGCTCCGCCTCAATATTGCAAAGAAGTTGAACAGATGATAAAAAGCAGTTACCAGAAGCCCACAGGAGTTGCAAAGCAGTGCCCCATCCAACTGAAGATAGTTCCCGACGGCATAATCAAGCCGTTTCATCACTCACCGAGTCGTTTAGCAGCAGAAGAAGCCAGCGCCGTAAAGAAGCAAGTAGAGGAATGGATCGAACAAGGAATTGTGCGCAAATCATCGTCAAACGTGGCCAGCAGAGTTGTCGTCGTGAAGAAAAAAGATGGTACACTTAGAGTATGCGTAGACTACAGGAAATTAAACAGCATGGTATTAGTGGACTGTTTCCCAGTCCCGATCATAGAGGAAGTCTTGGAAAAGCTGCAGTCGGCTAAGTGGTTCACCATAATGGACCTTGAAAACGGATTTTTCCACGTACCTATGGAAGAACAGAGCAAGTCGTATACAGCCTTCGTCACAAAGGAGGGATTATTTGAATTTAATAAAGCGCCTTTCGGATTCAAGAACTCGCCAGCTGCGTTCATTCGGTTCGTAAACTATATTTTTCAAGAATTAATCAACTCTGATGTTATGCAGCTTTATATGGACGATATAATTGTTTACGCCGCGTCGCCCGAGGTATGCATGAAGAAGACGAAGTTGGTTCTGGAAACAGCTGCGCAATATGGCCTGAAGATCAAGTGGAAGAAATGTAGCTTCATGCAACCACGTATACACTTTCTGGGTCATATCATAGAGGACGGCCGAATCTGGCCCGGCAAAGAGAAGACAGCAGCAGTCAGTCGGTTTGCTACGCCCAAAGACATCAAAGGAGTTCAAGCATTTCTGGGACTCACCGGATTTTTCAGAAAATTCATCCCTGGATACGCAAAAGGTGCACGGCCGCTAACGAATCTACTCAGGAAGGAGACGGTTTTCAACATTGGAGAAGCAGAGCAACAGTCGCTACAAACCCTAAAAAAGCTGTTTGTAATCGCACCGGTATTACATATATACTCACGAGAAGCAGCAACAGAACTCCACACGGATGCATCCAAAGACGGTTTCGGAGCTGTTTTGTTGCAGCAGTTTGATGGCAGTTTCCACCCGATTTACTATTGGAGTAAAAAGACTACAGAATCTGAGTCCAAACGTCACAGTTACTATTTGGAGGTCAAAGCAGCATATCTCGCACTCAAGAAGTTTCGTCATTACCTGTTGGGGATCAAATTTGATCTTGCCACTGACTGTGCGGCGTTTAAGCAGACAACAACGAAAGCAGACATACCGAGAGAAGTTTCCCAATGCATTCTGTACATGGAGGACTTCACATTCAAAACAGTGCACCGACCAGGGGAACGAATGAGACACGTGGACTGTCTCAGTCGTTTTCCGCAGACGTGCATGTTCGTGACGACTGAGCTAACAGCTCTGATAAAGAAGGCACAGCAGGAGGACGATTTCATCAAAACGATAGTTGAGATCGTGAAGCAGCAGCACCCATACCAAGACTACAAACTAAAAGGAGGTCTTCTCTTCAAAGCTGTGAATGGCAATGACGTATTGGTTGTTCCAAGGCTGATGGAAAGGGAAATCATTCAAGGATCTCATGAAGTTGGCCATTTCTCAACAGCGAAGACAATGCACTCAATTCAGCAGCAATACTGGATTCCACACCTTGAAAGGAAAGTAACAAAGTCGATTGCTAATTGTATCAGTTGTATCATTTTTAGCAAAAAGTTAGGCAAACAGGAGGGCTATCTCCATTGCATTGACAAGGGTGACACGCCACTACACACGCTGCACGTTGATCATCTGGGACCAATGGACGCGACAGCCAAGCAATACAAATACATTTTTGCTGTGGTGGATGCGTTCTCCAAGTTTGTGTGGCTGTTTCCAACCAAGTCAACGGGACACGAAGAAGTTGTAAAGAGGCTGAGCGATTGGTCATTTGTGTTTGGATTTCCCAAGCGCATAGTCAGCGACAGAGGCGCAGCGTTTACATCCAACGCATTCAGCGAGTTTCTCAACGAGAACAAAGTTGAACATGGGTGGACAACGACAGGCGTGGCTAGAGGCAACGGTCAGATTGAGCGGGTGAACCGTTCGATTTTGGGCATCATCGCAAAACTATCGATTCAGGAGTCAACGAAGTGGTACAAGTATGTGCCGCAGGTCCAGATGGCGATTAATTCGCATGTGCATTCAACGTTGAAGTCGTCGCCATTCGAGGTCATGTTTGGGATTAAGATGCACAGAAAAGCTGAGAGGCGCCTATTGGAGGTACTCAACGAGGAATTGGTTACACAGTTTAACAACGAGCGTCAAGAGCTGCGTGACCAAGCTAAACACAACATCGAGAAGGCGCAAGAGGTCTATAAGCGCAATTATGATAAAAAACGTCGAGCTGAGCACGGCTACAGAGTGGGAGACATGGTGGCGATCAAGAGGACACAGTTCGTCGCAGGACGCAAGTTGACCAGCGAGTATTTAGGCCCATATCAAATCACCAAGGTGAAGCGTAACGGTCGTTATGATGTCAGAAAGGTGGCACAAGTCGAGGGGCCAAACATCACCGCAACGAGCAGTGACAACATGAAGCTATGGCGTTATGTATCCGAGAACGATGAGTTATTATCATCTGGGACAGATGAAGATGAGCAGGAGGGCCGAATGTAAAGGGCAGGGTATCAAGTAGCTAACACTATCCTGTCTAATTAACATTTACACTTAAGATACCATCGATAAGACCTAACCGATATTTAAAAGACCTAACCGATATTTATAAGACCTAGCCGATAAGCGATCATCGATACTAGACAGTCGGTTTTTGGAAGCAGCAGCGAAAAGTAGAGCTAAAGTTGAACGAACGTTTTGGTTATTTACATACACTTTGAACTGTTATTCGATCTTTAAATAATTAATAAACCATATCCTATTATAAATCTTACATAGATATTACTTTTAATTTACTTAATAAGATGTTGTCGGATAAAATCATTAAGCTACTAGAGGCTCAGGCCATAGTAGCAAATGAAGTTAAAGGTATTGAAGCTGGTATATTGACCAGTGACGTAATCTGAAGGCTAGGAGAGCTTAAAAAAAAGGCTGCAGCAAATCACACTGCATTATTGCTATGTGGAGTAGTCGATCATGACTACTACAAGTAAAATCAATTTGTTAAAATGATGAAAAATATAGAGGACATAGAAAAGAGCTATGATGAAACTACTACTGAAACTTCGATGAAAGGGAAAGTAGAAAAAGCAAAGTTAGAACCAGGGGTGACTGGAACTTTGAAAGAAGATATGGAGCCAAAAATTTACCAGAGTCTTGAGAAAATATCGGACAGTATCGATACATTTGTGGAAAATCTAAAAACCTATTTAAAAGAAAATATAGAGAGGTTAGATCAGGCTAAAACAAGGGAGTGTAACCTAAGAAAAGCCAAAATTGAATTGTTTAGTAAAAGACTAAACAAAAAAGTTGAGGAATTCTATGTTTATGAGACAACGATTCAGCAAAACATATTAAATTGTTTTCCGACTTGATAAATGAGTCAATATATTTGCCCGATGTAATGGAATTTCTGGAACAAGGGTATACTTCTCTGTACTCATCGCAGGATGCAGAGAAAAAACCGCTGAAAAAAGTGGTGCAATATAGTAGCATTAAAGAAAGTTGTCCGCTGTGTAAAATGGCAGGCCATACAATAATGCAATGCTATAGGTTTAAGAGAATGAGTCCGATAGAGAGGTGCCAGGTTATTCAAAAGCAACGCCTGTGCAAAAGATGCTGTAGGCACGACATGTATAAGAAATGCTCCTCGGAAATGGTTTGTGGGATTTGTAAAAAATCCCATCACATGATGCTCCATATTCCCTATGAAAAAAGGGAAAATTTTAACACTTGTTTCACAAAGAAACAAGCGTTTTTAGCCACAGCACTTATAAAAGTAAGATCGGTGAATGGTGGCTATGAAAACCTTAGTGCTCTAATTGATTGTGGGTCACAATGTCATTTCAGAGGAAGCAGCACAAATATCAAAAGTGGCGCGCAAAAGGGAAAACACCGAGATGAGTGGAGTATCATCGAAAGACTCTTCCACTTCAAAGTATAAGGTAACTTTAACAGTAAAAACTCGGGATGCCGATAAAAAACCTCTTAATATTGAAGCAATCATTCTCCCAAAACCTTATGAAGGCTTTACCTGTAAAGTCGTTCAAGATTGATAAATCGAAATGGAAAGATTATGTGTTGGCTGACCCTAACTTTAATAAACCAAGTAGGGTGGATATAATAATTGAGGTAGATTTGTAAGCCTATATTGTAAAAGACGGAGTAGTGAAAATATGGAAGACGTGGAAGAAGATGTTTGTGGGAAGCATTTCTTGGAAACTACAAAAAGAGATGAAAATGGAAGGTATGTGGTGAAAATACCAATCAAAAAAGATAAGGATCTAGGAGATTCAAAGGAACAAGCTATGGCGCGATTTTATAATTTAGAAAAGAAACGCAGCAAAAATATAAAACTAAAAGAAAATTACATAAAGTTCATCCATGAATATAAAAATTTAGGCCATATGGTAGAGTCCAAGAAAAGGAAAATATTATTTACCGCATCAGGAAGTCATAAGAGATTCCAGTCTAACGACAAAACTCAGGATGGTTTTTAATGCGTCAGCAAAAACCACAAATAATAAAAGCTTAAATGATATCATGTGGGTGGGACCAAGAGTCCAAAAAGATATCTTCGATATTATGGTAAAATGGCGAAATTGGCCATTTGTAGTATCAGCGGACATTGAAAAAATGTACCGGCAAATTAATGTTGATGAAGAAGATCAGCATTATTTGCATATAATCTGGAGAGACGATCCAAACGAAAAATTAAAAGAATATAAACTAACAACCGTTACGTAAGGTACAGCTTCAGCACCCTACGTAGCTAGTAGGGTGCTTGTTGCAATAGCAGATAATTGCGGAAATAAAGCAATTAGAGAAATCATAAAAAAGGATTTTTATACGGACGACCTGATGACAGGTGCTAATTCCATATTAGATGCCAAAAGGCATGTAAAGGAAGTTACCCAGGAGTTTGATAAGGTTGGGTGGGTTTAACTTAAGAAACTGGATAACAAATATCCCAGAAATTGTTAAGGACGTTAGAGATAACGAAGGAAATAAAGTATTAACCATTGAAGAGAATGAATCCGTAAAACATTAGGACTTCAAAATTTTGTTTGAGTGTTTCTATTATATTTGAAACGTTTGAGCTGTGAATAAGCAAACACTCAACTGTCTCCCGAGCATTGCCCTTTAATGCCTTTTGGAGGCGTAACAAATTTTGCCTGTCGCTGTATCCGTACTCTGCTGTGGTCATAGTGAAAGCTTCGTTGAACATTAGCCATTCTTCAGGAGTACCATTAAACTCCGGCAGATCGTACAATTTTCGTTGCAATTCGTGAGCAGCAATCGGCTGCCTTGGTGGTGACTCTGCGTCCGTTGTCACTGAAGACTCGGGCGTATTTGATTGTGGCGCTGGGCCACCAGTTGTTCTACCACTAATTCCAAGAGATTGGAGAAGTATATTCGTTTTTTCCATTTGAATTTCATTCATCCTCAGAATTTCCATTTGAAACTGCTGCATTTGCATTGCATTGTCCCGCTGACCTTCTTGCATTTGGCGCCACATCTCCAACATAGCGTTAACAATGCTTGTTTGCGATTCCTTTGAAATGCCGGCCCTGGCACCCTCAACATTGGAAGCTTCATCTTGCGCGGATTCTATTTCCACGTTTCCCATCTCAGCGATGCCCTCGCCCTGTTCATTCGTCGCCTTTAACTTGCTCATTGCTCTAGTAATCATCACACGCAGACTAACCTTTTCCCAAATCAACAATCAATTGGCACTCACCAAACAAACAACCATCCAGGTTTTGATATTTCCTAATTTGCATCGAATTTCATCAGCCACCTACGCAATTAAGCCTCTAGCTGCTGGCCCGCAAAACTTCGTTGGTTAGAGAAAGATGACAGTATGTGCACGATCTCACACACATACATAGAAATGTGCGCCGTTTCCTGCTGCCTGACGCGCGTACGCACGTTGGCCTCCAATTTCTGGTTTTTACAATCCACCCACGAGCGAGTCCTGACTGTCTCCTTGTGGGTTCCGTCGCTTTTCCTATGTCCAGTATACTTTAGCATTTGCACCACGAGTCTCCGCGCGTCTTCATGCAAACTCCAAGAACTATATCGTCATTGGCTTCTGAGAAGCGAAATAAAAGATGTTGAGTCCAGGATCGTGGGAATGCGGATAAAACGCCAATCGTTTCGGTTTAATTTAAAAGGGCTATCGCAAGTGCTAAACCGCATACAAAATCATATTATGATCGTTTTTCAAGCGAGGTAGCCTCACTTAAATCGATCTAGAAGCCAAAAGCCTCAAAATCGGAAAATGGGATTCGGAACTTTGGTAAAGGAATATTCAATGAACATATACAACAAAAATCTCGGGAAAATTTGATGAATTTTTTTGTAAAGTCAGGTCAAAGCTGAAAAACAGCTTAAAACTTAAGTACTAATGAATTCATATACTCAGGTACACTCCATATTTTAATATTTTTAAATTTTACTTTAACTTAATGATGATGGTTATTAATGAATATGCTTTAGTCTTTTTACCTTTTATTTATTTATTTATTATTATTCCATACTAGCGCGCCATGCATTCTATACTTCTAATAATTATGATGCTCGTCACAACGATTGTATTAGTGTATTATGTCAAAAAAGAAAAAACATTGATACAAAGGAGGGAGAACGTTGTGAGCCGCGTCTACGCCGCGGCTCTACTTTATACCCGGTACTCAGTCAGTATATATGTATGCGAGCTTTTTGTAATTTATTACATGTTCGCAAAAGAGACGAATTTAATTTTAGCCAAAAAAGAAAAAACGAGGGGGAACGTTATGAGCCGCGTCTGCGCCGCGGCTCTACTTTATACACGGTACTCAGTCAGTATATATGTATGTGAGCTTTTTGTAATTTATTACATGTTCGCAAAAGGGAAAAATTTAATTTTAGCCAAAAAAAAAAAATTTAAGTCGAACCTTTTCGGAGATTTTGATCTATTAGATGTTTCCATATTTGTTTACATACATTTTTTACATCTGCCATTTCTACATATTTTTATCTACTTTCTACATAGACATACACGGCTGTGTGCGAGAGAGAGAGGGAATCAGTCTGCGCTTGGGAGGCCACTGAAATTTTATTTGTTCCTTCTGACTATATTTATGATCCGATCTGATCCAAATTCAATACTCTGATAGATATAGTCATTTTCTATGATTCTGCGTTTTTTGTTTTCCCGTCTCTTCAAAATTGTAGATTTTCATCTTTTGTGGGGGCGGAAGGGGGCGTGGCCAAATTTTAAAACAAACTCGTCTCGGTTTGATATCACAGGAGCTTGGATAGAAAGTTTGGTGGTTCTAGTTCTTATAGTCTCTGAGAACTAGGCGTCAAAAAATTCGATCAGGCATAGCGCCTACCCCTGTGTGTGAGAGAGAGCGAGAGGGAACGATGCATCTGATCTGATCTGATCCAGATTCAACAATCTGATAGATATGCTCATTCTCTATGATTCTGCGTTTTAGTTTTTTTTTTAGTTTTCTCGTATCTTTAAAATTGTGCATGCCACAGATTTTCGTCCTTGGAGTGGGCGGAAGGGGGCGGGGCGAAATTTTGAAATACACTTGTAACAGTGCGATAGGACAGGAGTCTGGATACAAAATTGTGTTCCTCTAGCTTTTATAGTCTCTGAGCTATTGGCGCTAATGAAGACGGACAGACGGACAGACAGACATAGCTATATCGACGCGGCTATTGATGCTGATCAAGAATATATATACTTTATGGGGTCGGAAACGCTTCCTTCTGGGTGTTACACACATCCATTTTTTGCACAAATCTAATATACCCCTTTACTCTTCGAGTACCGGGTATAAAAACATTGAACTTATATACTACCATTTTATAATATATTATATTTTTATTTATTTTAGTTTCTAGAAAACTCACTCTCTCTTCATCCCACTATATTGTTGTAACTTCAACTTATGTAGTGCGTAGATGTTTCTCTAGTGTGATTCTGAATTGCATTCCGCTGCCAATTGCCTTGATGGCGTGGGGAAGCTGATTCCAAATTCGAACAGCATATACAAAGAAATGTTTCATTGTGAATTTGTACTTGTATTTAAAGCTTATAATATTTTTAGTTCCTCTTGATTTACTAATTTAAGTCGTTTATATAGGTTTGATGGCTCTTTGGTGTATATAACATTCTGAAGTAACATTAAGACCCTAAGGTTTATCCAACATTTAAGTGGCATATCGCAGATTTGTATCATTACATCAGAAATACGAACAGTTCTTTGTCTATTATAAATATCTCTCGCAACATTTTTAAAAGCAACTTGCAGTTTGCGTTTGCTGGCGAAGTTGCAGTCACTGAATACTTCGATACCATAAAAAAGTACTGGTGAAAGGTACATTTTCACAATTGTTTGTTTGATTTTTAGTGGTAAAAAGTCATTAGTTAGATTTAAATTTCTAAGGATTCCATAAGTTTTGCCGACTGATTTGTTAATATGATCATCCCAGGTCAAGGTTTGATTAAAGAGAATACCTAAGTTGTTTGCCCGCTCTACATATTCTATGGGAACATTTGCAATACATAATTTTTGTAGTGTACTAGTGTAAGCTTTTCTTTTACCTATGACTATGCACTTGTTTGGGTTTAATCATAGCCCAGTAAGCCCACTGACTTCCACTTTTAAATTCACTGTTACAGACACGATTACAGTCATTAATTATACTTATAGGACGACTAACATACATTTGAACGTACACATTATTTATAAACACAGACTGCCTTCGATTACTCAAGTACGAAAAAATAAGTATTGTTGCAGCATGCGAAAAATAACATAGGGTCAAGAACGTTATATTGTCATTGTCCAGTTTTTCTCTGATGCTCTCAACTATGTTTATTACTGGTGTTGTACAACTTCTGCCCACACGAAAACCTGACTGTTTGTCTGTCAGAAGTTTTTTAGGTGTCAAGTAGTTTGTCATGTGATAAGCCATAAATCGTTCTTAAACTTTTGATAAATAAGGTAAAATGGAAAATGGGCCTGTAATCATTGTTGGATTTTGGAATTGGAAGTATTTTGGCTATTTTCGAAGAATCGGGAAATATTGAGTTAACGCTGTGTTGTAGATATAGGTTATGTACGGCATTATGTTTGGCAAAAGCATTTTTATGAATTTCGGATTCATATCATCCATTCCAGTGGAACTTGACTTAATTTTAAACATTGATTCGAGGACGTCTGACTCAGTTTCACATGAGAAACTAAAACTATTATCAGAGGTATCATTATCACAGAAGCACCTTACATCATCACAGTTTCTATAGAGATTTTGGGGTACGCCCGCAACATAGTCGGCTTTAGTCACTTCTGGTACTTTGCAGTCTAAAAATTATCTATTATATTCGTCAGGATTAATATCACATATGCGTGCAGCATTGGTTTTACCAATATCCAGTTGTTTTATGCAGGCGCATTTCTTCTGATTCGTTCTCGCCAAGTCAAATTGGTTACAAAAGTATTTTCTTCTCTCGGAGTTAATTAATTTCATCATATTTTCCTAAGCATCTTATACTCTTCAACATAATGCACTATTTTGTAACGCTTCCAATTTTTAAAAGCGATATCCCGTTTGTTTATTAATATTTTAATTTTCGAATGGAACCATCGGGATTGATCTATTATATACAGGCATGATCATAATAATAGGTACACACATCCTCGTAAACTTTAACATGGCAGAATACAGTTTTATTCAATATTTTAAACTTATAATTAGTTCTCACTTATTCTTAGTGAAAATATCTCATCATATCCAATAAAAAGGAAATATATCCAGGAAACTTGGGTAGAGCCACAGAAAACAAGCCGAAATACTTGACCACTCCATTGTTTGTTTGAGAAAAAGGACCCATATAAGTTGTAAAAGGCTATTGCAGCAGAACTTGGACAAAAAGTTAGTGCTCCGACAATCCGTAGATGGCTCCAACAAGCCATACTTCCAGGGAGAATAGCACGAAAGGTCCTACTTAAACGCCAAAAAATTATAACCATGGGGCAAACTTTTGCTAATGCTCCCAAAAACTTGGCAGGATGGGCCGAAGAGCAAAAGTGGAGAAACATATTATGGAGCTTCGAAACTATAATACATTTAGTTGGGGATGAATGTGAAAACAATCTACGACGCCCTAAAGGAAAGAAATTTGATCCACATTTCACAAAAAACACTCTCAAACATTCAGGTGGCCATACAATGAAAAGGGGCTGCTCCTGCTAGTCCGGCGTAGGTCCACTTTTCCAAAAAAACGAACAGGAGGAACGCTGGAGAATACAAATCCATATTGGAGAGTGCTATATTACCATATTTTTAAGAAAATTTGCTTGTGGGGATATTTAAGAAAGACATTAGCTACGTTTTCATTTTCAAAGAGGCAAAAATTATGGAAGGGCGACTAAAAATTGTGGTATACGACACCTATAGAAACCTGCCAGACGCTTATTCTAAATATGACAGAAAAAATATACAAAGGTGACCAGAAATAGACCTGAATACACAGAATATTAACTAGTGAATACTAATTAAGCAAAAAACTATTATAAATCGGCAGTTAGCTAATTTTTTTCATCCCAATGCTTGAAGTGTTCAGCCTAACATTGGCTCTGAAGTAGAAATGGATCAATTTTCTTTTATAACATTATCCTATACCATAATTTAGATTATTTTATTGAAAACAAATACTTAAAGAATAAGTGAGAACTAATTTTAAGTTTAAAATATTGAATAAAACTGTATTCTGTCATGTTAAAGTTTACGAGGATGTGTGTAACTATTATTATGATCATGTGTAGGTACATTATGTTATTTTGTAGGACAGTCAATTGTGAATTTATATTAGGATATTCATTTATAGAGTCCCAGTCGTATGAGCTAAAGTCAGCACTTAGCAAGGCATAGTCAATATTTCTAAAATTTCTATAAACTATTCTACTTTCGGTTAAGCGAGTATGAAAATGATAGGTCATGAATATTAGGTCATGTTTTGAAAACATACAGCATACAAGCATACAGAGTTGACTGTACGTAAAAACTTTATGAGAATGAATTACAAAAACTAAGTCAAGTAAAGAATCACAGTAATTCGAGAAATGCGTTGGTGCATATGAATTTACGAGCTTTAATCCAGTAGATTCTATGTCGTCAGATAATTGTCTTTCACTCAAGGTATTGCTGTTAAAGTCCCCAGCTAGTATTACATCTGTATAGGTAAGCGACAGAGTAGATAATAAGTCAGTTAAGTTATCATATACGATATATCTGTGGGGTATACACGCAGCCTATTGAGATTTTGGAAGAGTGGATTGTACTAGTGACTTGGACAAATATCCACTCGACTTTCACAAGTAAGGGGAGATGCTGTGGAGAGAGTGAGATTCCTAACAAAAACTCTTATAAGAGTATAAAATATATTACACATATGGCTAACATAAACAATAATCAATTTTAGGCTTTTAACGAAAATTATGACGCTCAGCTCGAGATTCTCTAGACGCGGATCGAGTCGCCTCCTCAGTCGCAACTTCCTCACTCTGCAGGGCAGAGAGATCAGCCATGCTCCTGAGGCAAAAACACTCGCCGCGAAAACTCTGCCGGACGTAGCACGGCGGTGAAGACAGACGACAGTGCGTTGCGCTTCTTCATCTTCATCGCCTCTCTGAATATATTATAGTTCATTTTTGAGAGCTGCTGCTTGATGAAGAAGGGTGTTTTGGACTGAATGCCAAGCAACTCCAGGCGAAGTGGTTGCTTAGTCTGTCGCCGATGTTCTCCAGCACGTTGCAGCAGCATGATTTTGTCGCGCCTGCTATCAAATTTAATTATGATGACAGGATCAACAACCGCATCGTATGCTTGCTCGCGCACCTTAACACGAAAAATCTCCTTAACTGGTGGGGTGAGGCCTAACGAGTATTAGATGCTATTAAAGAGAGTTTTTAAATTATCGTCAACGAAAGGATGATCCAAAACAGAAGACTAACCAGCAAAAACAATCTGCACAGAAACAATGTTAAGCAGAACTTTCGCTTGCCGGGTCGGTATATGAAAAAAAAGAAAAATATTGAAAGAATAGAGCAAATAAAGGTAAAATATAAGTCGGTGTGGGGTGTGGAGGAGACTTTAAACGTATGTTACACAATTACGCGCACAGACACAAACAAAAAAGTCACAAGAACAACAGGCATACGTCCACCAACGATTTGTACACAGAGAGACGAAAGAAACACAGAGAATCAAGCACAGAGTGCCGGCTAGCGCAGAGCGTGTATGTTAGAGTGAAAATAGATAAGCTGGAGGTAGATAAAAGCAGAGAGCGGCTCAGAGAGAGCGAGCGAGCAAGTGTAGCGCACAAGCAAGAACAAATCAGCTGCAAGAAAGAATGCACGATAGGATTGAAAATTGGAAGTAAATACACAAAAATAGGCTTAATGCGTATGCACTGATAACGAACAGATTGCACGAGTGGTTATAAACACAGGGAACAATTAAAAACACAATCATTTTCCTTTACTCAGGGGATTTCAAATATATTGGTAGGACCGAAGATATACACGACGATATATCGATATATCGTTGAACTGATATTTTTGACCAGATTTTCTAAACTCTCTTTTATTACGACAAAGTTTGATACATACATAGGTATATATATACATATATTGCACTCCATTTTTTGAGCACTTCAGTTTTTTTTTTACTTCTAAAGCATCCAGTTGCGTATAAGTAGCAGTGAATACAATTTGTAAACATAATTAACGTGAAAATGGCAATGGATAATACAAATTTATTCGAGATATATAGAACTTCAAGCGTATTAAACGAACTTATGGAATCTGTTCTCAATGAATTGAATTTAGTATCGGACAACACCAAGCACCATACAAGTATAACAAAAAAAATTACCACTATTCTTTATAATATTAAAAAGAAATGGGAGGGCGAATTTCGTAAAACTGACTTCTTTAATAGCAAAAACGCAAACTAGTTGATAGGAAACAGCTTGCTATATGATGGACCCTCCACCTCCACAGGACGAGACACAGGAAGACCAACAAAAACCTTGGATGACTGTTCAGATTATACAAGAAAGAGAAAACTTGTAAATGCAACATGTCATATACGTACGGATCATTTATCAGGGGTACTGTCAAATATACGAAAGAAGAGAGGAAAACAAGAGGTCGTTTATTACAAAAGCTATTTCTAATGCAAGTCCGGTGAGACTTGACAGGATAAAGGATAGCATCCTCATGCCACCAAATTCACAACCGAGGAAGCACGCAAAACTAAAGGCAGTGCCGGAATCAACAATAACAACATAGATATTAGCGGAAGTAAAACTTCAAGATCTGATGGAACACACTGCGAAACGGCTCATTGAGAGTTTACGTCACCATTAGATTGAGAGTCTTCCGCAAAATCTCACATTGATCTGTGATGGATCTTCTGGGCAAAGTGAATATAAGCAAGCAATATCCACAGACGATAAAACCATAACAGATTCTAACATGTTTATGGCTTCTCTTGTACCCCTGCGGCTTAAATCGGATACATCAGAATATTGCAAAAAAATCCGCGACCTTCGTCTGTATATATTATTGAATCTTCGGAGTTAATAAAGTCCACAGTAAAAGATATTAAGAACCATATTTCTAATATAAGGCCGATAATAATATTCAAGGAAGAAGAAACCATTCATGTACATTTTGAATTTTTCAATACAATGATTGATGGAAAAGTACTTAACGAACTAACTAATACTAAATCTACCTTAAAATGTGCATTTTGCAAAACAACCCAAAAGGATTTTAAAAATTTGGATGATTCCATAGTTGAAGAGGAAAATATGGAATATGGTATTTAAAACCTGCATTTACCATTCCGCGAGAGGGAGAATCTTTTGACAACAGCCCGACAGCCAAGGAAAGACAAATCAATAGGAAACAAATTATTCAAGAAAAATTCGTTGCTAAACTACCTCAGTAAAATTGATATTTGTGCAACGTGTTTTTTTAAGTTTTTTAGGAACCCTTGCGGGTTTCATTTTTATAATTATTTTTAATATATAGCTACTAGATATGCACAATTAAGGAACTTGAAATATTTGAAATAATTTTGTATTTTATCAAGAAAATATTGAAATACAACGAAAACTTATATATGTACAAAAATGAGTTAATGAAATAAATTAAGACTTTCAATATGAATTGCTTTTCAAATAAATTTTATTTATTCTCTTAGTAGGATATAGTGTTTCCTTTCTGTTTTTTTACCAATATCAACCGTCGTGGTATTGAGTTTACCAAGTTTTGGAGCACGGTAATATCAATGTTTGCCGATTCATCGACAATTGCCTTTTTTAAATCTTGTAAGCAGTCGAATTGTCTTCCACCCCCAAAAACTTTGCCTGACAGGATGCCCAATGATCCTCAACTGGATTTAAATCCGGACTTATTGCCAGCCACTTAATTAGGGGGATGTTTTTCGACTTCAGAAAGCTCATCGTATACCGTGCAACATGTATAGGAGCGTTGTCCTGCTGGAAAATCCAATCCTCGCCATGGAACTGTTCGGCAAATGATATAAGTTCGCTTTCGAGGAGATCCGTATATATCTGCGCTCCAAGGGAGCTAAAGAAGGCAGACCAGACCTTGAGTGAGCCACCAACATGGTTGCGTCTGTGGAAAGTCTGACAGGGATGCCTGGGGTCTCGCCAATACTCCTGGTTTCCATCCGGGCCGTCTAAGTTAAACTTTTTCTTATCGCTGAAAATTACCTTTTCAAATTCTGTGTCCCAAAACTTATATTTCTCATAAAAGGCAAGCCGGGCCATTTTATGTCGATGTAATAGTTTTGGTATTGCCACCTTTGCCTCATACCGGATTTAAATCCTTTTTGCACATTTGTTGCACCCGCTGCCGAGTTATTGGCAGGCTTAACTGTGCTTTAATTTGGGCACAGCTCATCGTTTTATCGGTTGCCAAAGCTCGAATGTGCCCCTTAGTGCGCTCATCAACCTTAGGAACAGCCCCTTTACGGTTGTTCTGAGCATATTTTAGCGGACACTTTAAAAAGTTTGTGACGGTATTTCGATGCCGCTTTATTGTTTTAGCAATAACACCGACTTTGACGCCACAATCAGCCATAGTTTTGATTGTGATCTGCTCTTCCTTAGACAATTGGTTCCAACGGGGCATATTAAATAATTTTTAATTTAATTCACAACAAATCACAACGATATCAAATAATAAGCTTTTATTAAATTCACTTAACGATTTAATTCGTTTTCTCGGCGAGATCATTAGCGTATCCCACTCAAAATGTAAAAGAATAACTTTGCACAAATATCAACTTTCTATGGAACTCATGACTTTGTATTCTTCTTAATGCTGACGGTACTAGAGATCGAGAGCTGATAAGAAACAAATGCATGACGAAACATCACAAAACAAAGAAGATAGAAGGTACGTACTCGAAAAGTCAATGCCGTGTTTAACGTAACGGTAGTATCGAAAACAAATCTTGCACAAATATCAATTTTACTGAGGTATCACTGAAGGTGGACTGCCCCAAACAAGGATATGGAAACACAAACGAAACTCATCACGGAAATTTTTTGAAAAGGTCGAAATTACTTCAGAAATAACTGGTGTGGATATTGACATAATTAACACCCACAAATTTGGTGAATATGCCTCGAAAACTGCAGAGCTGCTACAGGAAAAATATCCTGAAAAGAAGCTTACTCCACCGCTTCATAAAATTTTGACACATGGTCAAATTTTAATTGAATATCAGAGCTTCCCAATTGGAGAGATGTCAGAGGAAGCAAAGGAAGCGAGAAACGAGGATTACAAGAAACACAGGTACATGAATACGTGCAAGATATCACAAAAAACCCAAAACAGGGATCTTTTCAACATGTTAGCAGCCTCTTCAGATCCATATATTTCGTCCGTTAGACATGTGAGATCTCAAAAAAAATTGGCCAATTGCTGTTCTTTAGAAATGTTAAGTTTATTAGATATTGCTCCCTTTAAAGCCAAGTATCCAGCACAGCGGAAAAAAAAAATTACTGCCACACTCCATATAAAAAAAATTGGGCCAGGAATTTTTCGGTTAAGTTTTACTGGCCTCAGGATCCAGCAAGCTGAACAAAATCCGCAGGTTATTATCGATAGTTAGCTTTTCGACCCGATTGTTGGCTCAGAGATAAGCTGGTATTCCCTCCAGAAAAATATATGCGCCTAATTTTACAACAGCGGATAAGATTGAATTAATACAAACCGTTAAGGGAAAGCCATGCCTTTGGGTAATAACTGAATAATCAAATTTCCAAATTGCAGCAGCATACCAATGAATAAATACGCAATTAATAGATACGAATAGATAATAATAATAAATAGCCATAATACATAAATTCATTAATACAATTCTTTATTATTTTCAACCAGGGCGCCATATTCTCTTGGGCATAATCTTATCAAACATGATAATCAAATCTAATCAAACATAACACCTATTGCTAAGAATCCCGAATGCATTCGCTTTTCATTCCCAATGTGCAAATCAGAGTTCACCCAATACTTGTGGCGCCTCCGTGTGCGCTGCAATGCTCCCTTGCTTTTAGCAACAATATATGAAAACATAATAAATTCGACGTGACAGTCCATATTTCTCCTTTTAAATTTTAGTTAAACTATCACAATTCGCTATGTTTACAAAACGCAGCTGATTCATTAGTGTCCTTTTCAGTTTCGTTTCGCACACACGAAATAAAAAGCAGATTCCTGGCAGTAATTTTCCGCAGTGCTGGATATTAGGCCAAAATTTGGAAGTGGAGGCATATTTTACAGAAAACAATAAATTAAACCAAATTCCAGAATAAAAATTGTTTTTTCGGTGGGAAGCGTGACTGCTACCACTGGCCTCTCTACGTGTCACCAGCGGTTACACCTCTGACGTGGCGGGAGAAGGCCATGTCAGTTGCAAAATTACTGCCAACACCACACTCCATCACTCCAAGCTGAGACGCACGGATGCCGTTGTCGAAGCAGACACGGATGTGGAGAGCGTGCTATCAATCAGCAAGACGGAGGAAGAAAGCTTTCTCCGCTCGCCGGAACCAGGAACCATATACCCGTGTAGGGAAGTTCCGAAGCGTTCCAGGGAAGGGATGAAGGCGAGATCGCAATACAAAGCAGCTCTCAAAATACAAAGCCAGCTCCAAGGCAAAGCGGACATCTCCAAGGAGGAGAAAGCCAAGCTAGCCTTGGCCGAGCAGCGTGTGGAAGAGGGCATATTGCACTTTTCTCAGATACCCCAAATGAGGGCCGCAAATACGCCAACAAGGTGGAGTAGATGCTGGCCAACAAGAGGCAACGCTCGGTTGAGAGTGCCTCCGCCGAAAGTGGTGATGCCCACACCAAAGAAGTCTCTAAAGTCGAGTCAGCGACGTGTCAAAAAGACACCTGATCGTGGTGTTCATCGACCGAAGGGACGAGAATGGAAAAGTTACGCAGTGGAAGATCGTTAACGCGTGACTTATAGATTCTCTGTTTGCACGGATGGAGGAGGACCCCACAGCTCCCATGCCCACCTTTGACGCTACTGGGTGGCTGAACGGGGTCAAAATCCTGTAGTGCAACGACGACCCGACGCTGGAGGTAGTGGACAGGGAGCTAACCCCGTCCATATCAAAGGCGAAGGTACTCTTCCCAATCGCGATCCAAGGACACCGGGCGCTGAAGCTCCTGCAGCGCCAGAACCCAGCGATTCCATCAGGAGACTGAAAGGTGTCACAGGGGACTGGAAGGAGCCCACTACCCAACTTTGGGGGCCAGTGCGTGATTCTCCAAATAAATAAGAAGACGGAGGACCTCCTCTACCCAAGTTTTGGGAAGATGTCGTGGGGCATGGGTAGCGCCTAACGAAGCGCCACCCCAATCAAAAAGACGCGCATACCCTGCAGGCAGGCGAGGTGGAGAAGAACCTGGGTCTGGAAACCATCGTGGAGGCCGCCCAGGGGCTTTTGCTAAACTAAGACTCAGCAGGAAAAGAAGAGGATGGTGACCTGAGGTTGGTTGTCAACCCTTCGAGCAATATTGAGCCAGCCACCCATGACGTTTAGTATGCTGCAGCTCAATCTCCATAAGAGCAAGATAAAGTTGGCGGAGATCCTTATAGCCATGGAGCAAGGGCCCGTCAACATAGCTTTGGTCCAGGAGCCATGGATTGAATCAATGGCAATGGCAATAACTCAATGGCCGGACTAAAGTCCTCAAATTACAACTCGTTCCATCCAACACCGGTAAGCAGGAACAGAACCGTCGTACTCGTACGGAAGGGAATTCACGCTAACCTTATGTCTCATTAGAGCACGGACGATCTGACCAAAGACAATATAAATAACGAGGGGGAACGTTATGAGCCGCGTCTGCGCCGCGGCTCTACTTTATACCCGGTACTCAGTCAGTATATATGTATGTGAGCTTGTTGTAATTTATTACATGTTCGCAAAAGGAAAATATTAAATTTTAGCCAAAAAAAAACAATTTAAGTCGAACCTTTTCGGAGATTTTGATCTATTAGATGTTTCCATATTGGTTAACATAAATTTTTTACATCTGCCATTTCTACATGTTTTTATCTACTTCCTACATATACATACACGGCTGTGTGCGAGAGAGAGAGGGAATCAGTCTGCGCTTGGAAGGCCACTGAAATTTCATTTGTTCCTTCTGACTATATTTATGATCCGATCTGATCCAAATTCAATACTCTGATAGATATAGTAATTTTCTATGATTCTGCGTTTTTGGTTTTCCCGTATCTTCAAAATTGTAGATTTTCATCTTTTGTGGGGGCGGAAGGGGGCGTGGCCAAATTTTAAAACAAACTCGTCTCGGTTTGATATCACAGGAGCTTGGATAGAAAGTTTGGTGGTTCTAGCTCTTATAGTCTCTGAGAACTAGGCGTCAAAAAATTCGATCAGGCATAGCGCCTACCCCTGTGTGTGAGAGAGAGCGAGAGGGAACGATGCATTTCGAAATTGTTTTCTTCATTGTGGCTATATTTATGAGTCGATCTGATCCAGATTCAACACTCTGATAGATATTGTCATTCTCTACGATTCTGCGTTTTTAGTTTTCTCGTATCTTTAAAATTGTGCATGCCACAGATTTTCGTCCTTGGAGTGGGCGGAAGGGGGCGGGGCGAAATTTTGAAATACACTTGTAACAGTGCGATAGGACAGGAGTCTGGATACAAAATAGTGTTCCTCTAGCTTTTATGGTCTTTGAGCTATAGGCGCTAATGAAGACGGACAGACGGACAGACGGACGGACAGACAGACATAGCTATATCGACTCGGCTATTGATGCTGATCAAGAATATATATACTTTATGGGGTCGGAAACGCTTCCTTCTGGGTGTTACACACATTAATTTTTTGCACAAATCTAATATACCCCTTTACTCTTCGAGTACCGGGTATAATAAGATGAGTATCGCCCGTACAATTTTAATCGTGAGCAGCGCTGATTTCTGTGAATGCTCGAGTACGCGCCGACTCGCTCGCACGAAGAAGATAAGAGAGAATGAGTTTGCATGTGTGAGTACACACAGAGCTGCAAGCACTTACAGTATGTCAACTAATTGTTTGCAAAATGAAAAAAGTCACAAAATTTCAACTTTAACATCAATTTTTGTTAGGAAAGGCATTGTTTGGGAACATTTTATTTATCAATTATTATTAAGATATGTATAAGCTACAGTTGGGCAAAAAAAAAAATGACAAAGTCCCAAGTAATACGTAAAAGAAATGAAGAAAACAAAACAGAGGCACCTACGACGCTGTCAATAAATTCTTTGCAAAATGCAAACACTGGTTGAAAGAAGACCACAGAAAAACTAACGGGGCAGCCCATTCGAGCACGACCGATCGCATTGTTTTTTCTAGTCTTTCTTGCACTTATTCGTTGAAAATTTTGCTTTGGTTCGGTCACGTATCTCTTACATTGACGATTTTTGCAATGCCTGGCAAACGCACAGATGAAAATTTAATTCAGCTAGTGTTCTTTCACTTTAATAAAGGAAAAACACCCAAAGAATTGGCTGAAACATACCAAATTAAACTTAGAACAGTTTACAATATTATAAACCGCGCAGAAAAGGAGAACAGGCTGGAATTACACAGTTCCCAAGGCAGACCACCAAAGCTTTCTCGGCGGGATTGCTCAAAAATCCTAAAAACAATAGAAAACAAACCGCAAAAAAGCCTCAGGGAGCTGGCGAGCGATGTAAAAAATGACTGCAAGAAGACCGTGTGCCATGAGACCATCAGAAAAGTACTCAATCGCCACAAGTACTCATCACATGTAGCTAGGAAGAAGCCATTGCTGTCTGCTGCGAACATTGAGAAGCGATTGAACTTTGCAACATTTAATGTGAACCGTCCCCAGGAGTACTGGAATGACGTCATTTTTTGTGACGAGACCAAGATCATGATGTACTACCATGATGGACCCAGCAAAGTTTGGCGGAAACCAAATACAGCCCTCCAGGCCAAAAACATAGTGCCAACCGTTAAGTTCGGCAAACTTTCAGTCATGGTGTGGGGTTGCATTTCATCCAAAGGCGTTGGAGAGCTGCGCATATTTAATGAGATTATGACGAAGGAGTTTTATTTGGACATTTTAAAAAACGAATTGTCAAGAATTTTTGTGCCATAGATTTTTGGTTTGTTTTTGTTTTGCCTCTGCGTATTTTTGAATTTATGGGTGCACGTTAAGTTCGGCAAACTTTCAGTCATGGTGTGGGGTTGCATTTCATCCAAAGGCGTTGGAGAGCTGCGCATATTTAATGAGATTATGACGAAGGAGTTTTATTTGGACATTTTAAAAAACGAATTGTCTAGAATTTTTGTGCCATAGATTTTTGGTTTGTTTTTGTTTTGCCTCTGCGTATTTTTGAATTTATGGGTGCACATTCGCATTCGGGCGCTAGAACTAAAATTTTATGTGTTCGTATTAGTTTTTATACCCGGTACTCGAAGAGTAAAGGCAAAGACAATATAAATAATAAGATGAGTATCGCCCATACAATTTCAATCGTGAGCAGCGCTGATTTCTGTGAATGCTCGAGTACGCGCTGACTCGCTCGCACGAAGAAGATAAGAGAGAATGAGTTTGCATGTGTGAGTACACACAGAGCTGCAAGCTCGTATGTGTGCGTATTTGTGCCGAGCTGCCGAATTTTGACAAGACGTAAACAATACAGAAATGTATTTGCTGGGAGTTGGGGTGGGGGGAAAAAAATTCGTTGGCGATTGACATTCGGATGATAAAATTGCATTATTCATTTAAATAGTAATAATAATAGAATTCTTTAATATACAATGTAAATATATGACCCATTTAGAACATTTGATATTAGGTATACAATTATTATGGTTTTAAAATTATCCAGTAAAATATTGATATGATAATAGACAATACAATTTTTGGTTATATCCAACCTGTTCAATCGCAAAATCAACCCCTATACGGCAATTCGCCTTTCAAGAAATTGTATCAAATTGTCTTGTCTTCTTTGCACAAGTTTACGTACAAACACACATGCATGCACACATAAGAACTTCAAAATTCTTTGCATATTAAGTCGACCCACAAATACCCTACAGACATTTAATCGAATGTGAAGTCATTTATCACATAGATTATGTATTTTTACATAGGTACATTCCTTCATTATATTCGTGTATAGTACATTAAACAAAATTAGCATATAAGGGGTATACAAAATATTACTTTTTATACCCGGTACTCGAAGAGTAAAGGGGTATATTAGATTTGTGCAAAAAATGTATGTGTGTAACACCCAGAAGGAAGCGTTTCCGACCCCATAAAGTATATATATTCTTGATCAGCATCAACAGCCGAGTCGATATAGCTATGTCTGTCTGTCCGTCCGTCCGTCTGTCCGTCTGTCCGTCTTCATTAGCGCCTATAGCTCAAAGACTATAAAAGTTAGAGGAACACAATTTTGTATCCAGACTCCTGTCCTATCGCACTGTTACAAGTGTATTTTAAAATTTCGCCCCGCCCCCTTCCGCCCACTCCAAGGACGAAAATCTGTGGCATGCACAATTTTAAAGATACGAGAAAACTAAAAACGCAGAATCGTAGAGAATAATAATATCTATCAGAGTGTTGAATCTGGATCAGATCGACTTATAAATATAGCCACAATGAAGAAAACCATTTCGAAATGCATCGTTCCCTCTCGCTCTCTCTCACACACAGGGTTGGGCGATGTGCCCATTCGTCCAGATGAGCGCCTAGATCTCAGAGACTATAAGAGCTAGAAAAACCAAACTCTCTATCCATGCTCCTGTGATATCACGTCAGTACAAGTGTATTTCAAAATTTGGCCACGCCCCCTTCCGCCCCCAGAAAAGACGAAAATCTACAATTTTGAAGATACGGGAAAACCAAAAACGCAGAATCATAGAAAATGACCATATCTATCAGAGTATTGAATCTGGATCAGATCGGATCATAAATATAGTCAGAAGGAACAAATAAAATTTCAGTGGCCTTCCAAGCGCAGACTCATTCCCTCTCTCTCTCGTACAGCCGTGTAGGAAGTAGATTTAGACATGTAGAAAAGACAGATGTCAAAAACGTATGTAAACAAAAATGGAAACATCTAATATATAAAAATCTTCGAAAAGGTTGACTTAATTTTTTTTTTCTTTTTTGGCTAAAACTAAATTTATCCCTTTTGCGAACATGTAATAATGTAATTTCTTACAAGCTCACATACATATATACTGACTGAGTACCGGGTATAAAGTAGAGCCGCGGCGGTAGACGCGGCTCACAACGTTCCCTCTCGTTTTGTATTATGAGCAAGCGTCTTCAAATAGTGTCATAGTCCGCAATGAATTCTAAGGTATTCGGTATTTCGTTGAGCGCGGCGTCGTCAACAACCAATACAAACAAGCAGAGCTAACGTGTATGCACACGTACAGTTGAATCTCAGCCTTACGTATGGGACGAGAGAGCGGTTCGCTCTCTTTCTCTCTAACTATCTGTCTCTCTCTATTTCGTGAAGTTCCACACGAAATTCCACCCAGCCAAAATGGACTCCAAAAATTTTGTATGGCGAGATTTATCTTACTATTTATATTGTCTTTGATCTGACGGTGGTGATGCTTAGAAGTGAGAAGAAGCGCCTTTTGATAGCGCACTACTACATGGCACATGACAGGCCCACGCCACCTGAAAATCTGAGGAACCTGGTGGAAGGGAACCCAGTTCTACTCACTACATGACCCCCCCCAAACTTGCCACGAAGCTAAAACAAACACATTTATGGGACCCGAAGACTGGAAAACAGGACGGGACCAGACTCAACACCTCAATATATATACAGACGGCTCCAAGATGGACGGAGGAGTAGGAGCGGGCCTATACTGCACAGACCATGAAATAATATAGGCTACCGGACCGATGCAGCATATTCCAGGCGGAAGTCTTCGCTATCAAGAAAGCTGCTGAGGTCGCTCAACAGACCGAACGAGCGCATAACGTGGTCAATCTATTCGTTGACAGCCAAGCGGCGATAAGATCCATGCAGTCGTCCGCGGTCAGTTCCAGAAATGTCCTGGCAAGCAGGGAGGTCCTAGACACACTAAGCACGACCAAGTCAGTGCGGATCTATTGGGTTCCCAGTCACCAGGGCATCGAAGGGAGCAAAGCGGCGGAAGTTCTGGCAAAGGAGGGCATCGGGCTGGCAAACGATAGGATCGAAGACGTGCCTGTCTCCCTAAGGACGCTACAAAGCGACTTGGAGAAGCAGGCCGAACTGCAGACCGAAAGCAGGTGGAGGAGTACTACCACCTGCAGTATCTCGAGAACGGAAAACTCAGTCACTATTTACTGCACCTACCACGGAAGGACTGCAGACTGCTAGTGGGAATACTCACAGGTCACTGTCTGTCTGCTGCGCATGCAGCCAAGTTAGGCATCACCAGTAGAGACAGCTATAGAAAATGCGATGAACCCGGGGCTATCGAAACCCTGGAACATGTTACTGTCTGGCTCTCTCACGGGCAAGGAGAAGACACCTAGCGCACCGGCGATGGCATCAAAGGATGACGCCAAGGAGGATGCCAAGGGAACTCTTTGCTTTCGCGAAAAATACCTCGATTCTCAAGGACTTTCAAACCTCAACACTACCCCCGTAATGGCCCATACCCCCATCCGTATAACTAAGGATCATACTGGCCTATGAGTGGCCCCGCTGAGGGCCGTCCGGGTTAACCAAACCTAACCTAACCCAAGAGACCAATAGTCAAATAGATTTCTATTCAATCGATAATGAACAATATCTTTCATGCATTGACGTATATTCGATATTTGCAAAAAAATTATCAAATTTGAATTTGAAAGCTTAATATCTTCAAGACGTTAAGCTGCAGCTACAAAGTCGGAGTCGAATTGATAGCTGCATTTGTCAGCTTAACTGCATAATTCTATGCAACCAGATATAAGATACTTAAGTTATGGGAATAATAGAAGCACTATCTCTGAAAAATACATGAAAAATACCAGATTTTAAAAAATTCTTAAAAAAAACTAAATTTAAAAAAAAACCATAATTCTTTAAAAAAAATTAAATCCCAAAATCGATCAGAAAAAGTAATTGTGGATCACATCGCTGTGATGTGTCGTGTCGTCGTGTCGTGTTGTTATCAATGAAAATGTCGCAGGAAAATTTTATTTCCACAAAAACAATGTTTTAAATACTCTCATAAAAAAATGTATAAAGAGAATTGTATTGCCAACATTATTAGACATGAAAAACCAAAATGTACTTTTCTCAAAATTTCGAAACAGAATTACATTGAATCATATTGAACCAAACATATTAATTACTTGGAATATGTCACGATAAAAACTTTACCAAATTTGTAACAACCAGGAAATTTATATAGAAAACAAAAAAATAATAAAAATATTTGATTAAACTGCAGAACTAAAACAAATTTCAATGTCAAACGAGGGGGAACGTTGTGAGCCGCGTCTAAGGCCGCGGCTCTACTTTATACCCGGTACTCAGTCAGTATATATGTATGTGAGCTTACGAAATATGTAATTTATTATATGTTCGCAAAAGGGACAAATCTAATTATAACCAAAATTAAGTCGATCCCTTTCGGAGATTTTGATCTATTAGATGTTTCTAATTTTTTTAAGACATTTTTTACATCTGTCTTCTCTAATGTCTACATCTACTTCCTACATATACATACACGGTTGTGTGCGAGAGAGAGAGGGAGATTTTTGTCCTTTGTGTGGGCGGAAGGGGGTGCGACCAAATTTTGAAATAAACTTTTCTCGGTTTGATATCACAGGAGCTAGGATAGAAAGTTTGGATTCTCTGGGCTCTAGGCGCTAATGAAGACGGACAGACGAACGGACAGACAGACATAGCTATATCGACTGGGCTATTGATGCTGATCAAGAATATATATACTTTATGGGGTCGGAAACGCTTCCTTCTGGGTGTTACACACATCCATTTTTTCAACAATTCTAATATACCCCTATACTCTTCGAGTACCGGAGAACCACAAACCATACAACCACAAACATATATATTCTTAATTATATTCTCTAGTGAGCTCAAGGCCTCAACAGCTATAGCTGTTAATATTTAGCTTTAACTATTTATTAGCATTAAATAACAGGGATCACAAATAAGAGTTATGAGTTTTATAAAAATCAAGGCCGAAATAATTTTTTTATTAAAAATCAGAAATAATTTTTTTTTTTGATTTATATAAAAAAAATCATTAATAAAAATCAAAAATAAAAATCAAATTAATAATTTAATAATGAGCAAGGCTGGTGTATGGCTATTATATATTTATTTCAAATCAAAATCGCAGGTTATTTATACAAAATCTTTAATTTTTGGGAAAGTCAATCCAAGGTGGGTTTAACCGCGGCTGGCGCTGCGCCAATTGTAGATAAAAGATTGGTAGATAACTTTTCGTCGGACACCTTCCCGCTCAAATCAAAAATAAGTTTTATTTTTGATCTACATCATTTTGTGATTTTTAAAATAAAAATCAAAAATAAAAATTATTTCTGATTTTTATAATAAAAATAAAAAATTACGTTTTATTTCATTATTTGTATTATTAAATTTATAATTCTTACGATCCCTGTTAAATAATAATAATAATAAAAATACATGTATTTAACATTACAAGCAATGTTAAAATATTACAAAATATTTAAAACTTGAGGAGATATGGCAAGTCTTGTGATGCGAGTTTTCCAGAGAATGTATCTGCCTGTTGGATAGCAATATTTTTACCTGAAACCTAGAAACAAACATTTTTTTTACACTATTTTAATTAACTAAAGTGTGACGCAGAAGTTTAAAATGTGTTTGAGCAAATGGGAGCCAAACTAATTTTAGGGTAACTAATTATCTTTCAAACTTTATTAAAATTGTTTAAAGAATCGGTCGAGTCATTTCTGAGTAAACTTGTTCATATGTGCATAGTTCCAAAAAATGTAGTTTCGAGAAAAACGCAGAAGATAAAAAAGTACTTCGAGAGAATCCCTGCAGCGCTCGCTGCTAATGACCGCTGATTTTGGATTTAATACAAATATGTTGAATTCGACGTCTTAATATAATCGTAAGAATATAGCAGGCTAAAAAATGTCAGGTTGGCACAACTCCTTCAAAGCGCTGACTGATCTGGCGGTGGACCGTCACTTTGGTGATGCTCATCGATCAATTGCTCACATGCAGGACGGTGACATCATCAATGGGATCGTCCACCCAGTCAACAGAGGCACACCGCAAGGTGGTGTCCTGTCTCCTCTTCTATGGAACATAGCAGTCAACAAGATCCTATGTGACCTGGAGGGTTGTGGCATACGCGGATGACGTTGCGGTTATCTTTTCGGGGAAATACCCGCAAACACTCTGCGACCTAATGACCGCTAAGCTCGCGAAACTGTCTGAATGGACGGAATCTCGAGGTCTGGGAGTTAATATAAGATTTCGCCTCTCAACCCCCCCTAACTAAACGGCTGCAGGCTCTCCTTCAGCGACAGTGCCAGTTACTTAGGGTTGGTAATTGACAAGAAGCTAAACTAGAACCTGAACACAAAGAACAGAGTAAAAAAGGCTACGATAGCCCTCTATACATGCAAAAAAGCTATTGGCTTAAAATGGGGCATGAACCCAAGCATAGTCCAATGGATATATCTAGCAATAGTTAGACCTATACTACTCTATGGAGTTACAAACAATTGAGCAAAGTCCAAAGAACTGCTGCCTTAAGCATCAGTGGAGCTCTTCGCACCACACCGAATGATGCAGGAAATGATGCGACCTGGCAGGAAAAGAGCGTGCAGAAATGGCAGCTATACGACTGAGAGACTCTGACCAATGGGCTCCACAGCTCATGGGTCACTCATCAATATTGAATAGCGGTGTTTTTGTGGGAACAGCAAAAACAGACTACTGCGTCCCAAGGGAGCACACAGACACCCCCTTCAATATAATCATCCCCAAAAGAGACGAATGGCTCCAGGGACATCTAGGCCCACAAAGGGCCATAAACATCTTCACAGATGGATCGAAGCTGGATAACAAAGTCGGAGGAGGAATCTACTCCGAACAGCTAAACATACGGCACTCCTTCAGGCTTCCAGATCACTGCAGCGTCTTCCAGGCGGAGGTCATTGCAATCAGGGAAGCACTGAACTGCCTTCAGGAAGTTACCATCTTGGTAACCAATGTAAACATATACAGCGACAGCCAAGCCGCGATCAAATCGCTAAATGCGATTTCCTCGAGCTCGGCCACCGTGGCAGACTGCCGCAAATCTCTTCACGAGATGGCTCAGCAATTTGCTATCAACCTTATATGGGTCCCGGGTCATCGGGACATCGAAGGTAACTGCATAGCAGACGAGTTGGCCAGATCTGGCACTACTATCTCTCTCCTTCAAGATAAGGAAGATATTTGTATGCCTATGGCCAACTGTAAGCTCATCATAAAAGAGCAATATAAGCGACTAAGAGAACACATGTGGCAATCGGTACCACGATGTCGAATAACCCGGCAAACATGGCCGACTATAGACAGAAAGCGCACCTCTGAGCTATGCAGGCTCGGCAGAAGGTGTAGCGCAGTCATACACTCCCTTACGGGACACTGCTAATAGGCACCCACCCAAACAGGCTGGGCGCTCCATATAACGATATTTGCCGAAGCTGATGAGGAAGAAGAAGAGACGGTGGAGCACCTGTTCTGCTCCTGTCCAGCTCTCAGCAGAAGAAGGCTACAACATATAGGCTCGCCCTTCATAGCAGACATTTCAGAAATGTCCACAATCTGTCCCAGGAAGATAGCAAACTTCATAAGAGCAGCCGGATGGGATAACTGCTGACATTAAGGTCTCACGATGCGGAAAGGGAAAAGATTCTCTTGCGGTATCACAACGAGCCGTAATCGGCCTATGTGTGGTGGGCTCCTGGCGAGCCTGGCAACCGCTTCTACCTAACCTAACCTAACTTCTTAAAAACCGATCTCTTGTAATTAAAGTTTTTGTTTTTTCATTTTTATATAATTCAAGAATATATAAAAAACAAAATCATAATGATTAATTAGTTTTTGAAGATTTTAGAAGCGCTTAAACTAAAAAACGAGGGAGAACGTTGAGAGACTGTACTCAGTAAGTATATACACTCCTCATCACTTGAATAGGACACCCTTTACAGTCTATGTTCAATTGCTTATAGTTCAAAAGCAAAATGATAAAATAACGGTATTTTTGCACGCTCTGTTGTGCAACTATTTTTCTCTATCAGCAAAAAACTGCAAGATCTGGGAAAGATCCGTTATATTTTTGTCTTGCGTTTTGTTGAAATTCGCTTGAAATTGAGTCAATTTTTTTGATACACTTGAATAGAACATGAGTTTAGTTTAATCTTCCACTTTGCCATATATTCACGCAGTTTTCGCTGATCGAACTTTTTTTGTGATATTCGACGATTACCTTTAAAATAAAATTAAAATGGGTCGAGGAAAAGCCTTAACTGGGGAGGAAAAAGGAAAAATAAAGGCATACAAGGACTCTAGCCTATCAATTGCAAAAATAGCAACAAAAACATCAACAGGAGCTGGCATGTCATATCGGAATTTTTAATGAGTCCGAACATGGAAAGAATATGAAAAAACGCACGCACAGTGTGCTCACCGATTCGGAAAGACGCCTCATATTAAGAAAAGCGTCAAATTCTCACGACTCTGTAGCAAAAATTCGTGAAAAATGTGATGTTAAGTCTAGTCTATCCACGGTCCATCGCGTTATTTTGAAGGCTAAACACCTAAAGAGGCTAAAAATAAAGAAAAAGCCTCTCCTTAACCCGGCAAGAAAAGCGCAACGCCACAATTTTTGTCGCGAGCATGTGGCCTGGACCTCGCAGTGGCATAGCGTCATATTCTCAGACGAAAAAAAGTTTAATTTAGAAGGCCCTGATGGCTATATCTCCTATTTCCATGATCTTCGCAAGCAACCTCATCATTTGCACCGTTTGCATAGCAGAGCTGGAGGTGTTATTGTGTGGGGGGTCATCAACAATAAATGCGTTAGGTTACAAGGAAATAGTAAAAGAGGCTTTTCCATATTTTCACAACCTTTTTGGACCTATACCATGGATATATCAAAATGATAATGCACCGTTACATACAGCTCGAGTTTTAAAATCTTATATACGGGGCCAAAATGTGGACCAGCTTACGCCATACTCAACCGATTTAAATATAATCGAAAATGTTTGGGGATGTCTGACACGTCAGATATATGGCTCAGGAAAGCAAAATTCGAGTGTACCCGAACTCATCAAAGCGATCGAATTAGCTTGGGCCTCGATTGCATTAAATTACTTGGCCAGTTTGTATCAATCCCTTCCAAACCGGATGACTGAAGTTTTGAAACTGCAAGGTGGCTATTATTATTAAAAACCTTTTTGTTTTTTTTTTCTAAATTAAGCCAGATACTCTATATTTAAGTTATATTTATTATCATTTTATTTAGAATTATTCCCAGTGCTACAAGTAAAATAAACTTATTTTTAATGCACTAGTCACTATACAGTTATGGTTTAAATATTCTTTTTATCTTAAAAGTTAATTTAATTTTTTAATTTATGTACTTTATCAAATTTGTTGTTATTTTTATTAATTTTTTTTAAACTTTTTTTTTAGATTTGTTTATTTATTTTTGAATGTTTATGTTTTTTGTTATGATTGTAGGTATGTTTTTAAGTTTTTCTTGTATTGCGTTATGTTGCTCAATGACTTTATGCGATGGGCAGTTGGTTCCATATGCGAATTGCATGTATAAAATATTGCCGTTCTGAATTTAATGTTCTGTATCGAATACTCTTTGTGTTTTTGGTTCTTGTGGAGTTGACGAAGTTCAGTTTCTGGTAAAGGTATGCCGACTCTTTAGTATAAATTATTTTATGTAATAATATTAGTATTTTAAAGTTCATCCATTCAAATATCAAGTAATCAAGATATCAAATATCTTAAAACTCCATATGTTCTTCCTAACGCTCTGTTTACATGATCAACCCATGATAATGATCTATTAAATATAAACCCTAAGTTACTTGCCTTTTCGCAGTACTCAGTTGGTGTATTTCCTATTTGAAGCCGACTCAGTATATTAATGTCAATCTTCTTTTTGTTTTTGTATATGACAAGACATTTTGATTTCAGGGGGTTGAGAGAAAGCCCACCGGAATTGGCCCATTTGTTGAATTTATCAAGTTCCCTATAGCACACATTTATACATTCATTTAATCCACATAGAGGTCGACTAACATATAGCTGGACATCATCTGCATACATATGACAATTGGACTCAGACAGAACAGATGGAAGATTGTTAACATATAATGTAAATAGCAATGGTCCGATAACTGATCCCTGAGGTACACCACGTTTAACAAGTAATGACGACTCAGCGGTTGTTGTGACAACTGTTTGGCATCTATTGCTCAAGTATGAGGTCATTAGTTTAAAAGCCGTTGTAGAGAAGTTGCACTCATTGAATAGTTTTTTAAGTAGGATTTTATGATCAACGGTGTCAAAGGCCTTGCTGAAGTCGAGTAGTGTCAGGAATGTTATTTTGCCCTCGTCCATTCGTTCTCTTATATCATCAACTATTTTTATTATGGCTGTTGTGCAGCTTATATTTCTCCTAAATCCAGACTGATTGTCATTTAGTAAATTGTTTTCTGTGAGAAACTCAGTGATTTGTGTAGCCATTAACATTTCAAAAGCCTTAGATAGCATTGGAAGAAATGATATTGGTCTGAAATCTTTTGAGTTTGAATATGTGTGAAATTGGCATAATTATATATGGAAGTATAAGTTTAATAAATTTCGGATTCATATCATCCAGACCAGTTGCGTTAGACTTAATTTGAAGAATATAATCAAGGACATCACTCAAATTCACGCACATAAAGTTAAAGTTAGGAAATTTATGATTATCAGATACAGAGCTTAGTCTTGTATGGTTTGTAATGACAAGTACTGGTGGTTGTGAAAATTTTAAATTTAGTTCTTCCACGTTAATATTTGCTTGCGCCACAGATTTTTGTTTCCCTATACTTTTTATTGATTGCCATTTTTGTTTCGAGGTAATTGCTTCGTTTAGTTTTAATGTATGGAAAGATGTGTTGGCAGCACTATTTCTTTTAGTTACACTGTCTCTCTTCTTGGTATATTTTAAAATGATGGCCAGTCTTGTATATTTTCTATTTATGAAAAGCTTTGTTTCTTTTTTCGATTCCTTGTTTTATATCATTAGTGAACCAGGTATTGATTTTACGCTTGGAAGTTACTCTCCTTAGGGGAACATTCTGATTATAAAGATAATCAATATTGAATTGAAGCTGATCAAGTTGAGTGTTAACAGATAATTTGTCATATATTGAGTTCCAGTCAAGTAAGCTTATGTCAGTGTATGTATGTATAGTCGATATTTTTGAAGTCTCTGTAGAATGAAGCAGTGTCAATCTCGTCAAGATAAAAATCATAGGTCATAAATATGAAGTCATGTTTTGAGTATCCAGGTACAGACAATTGACCATATAACATTACAATGCTGTTAACATTCACAAAAAATAAGTCAAGTAAAGTGTTACGGGTTTTCGTATAGTGCGTAGCCACTGTAGAGTTTACCAAGCGCAGTCCCAGTGCTTCCATATTTTCAGACAAGTGGTTTTGTCTAAGAATATCAAAGTTGAAATCACCAGTCAAGATTATATCAGTATATGTAAGAGATATGTCACAAATTTTGTTTGTCAGTTCGGAATAATCAATGTTTTGATTAGATCGATATATACATCCTAGTAGTAGTTTATTTGAGCTTTTAGTGTCTATTAATTTGACAAAAATATATTCAAGTTCGCTTTCAAGGGGCTGTTTGCAGACAATTTTGACAAGTATATTTTTTTTTTGTGTAGATTGCCACACCACTTGCATGCCCAATACGGTCTGAACGAAACACATTGTAACCACTACAAACAATTAACGAATCACTCAACTCACGTACAAACCAGGTTTCCGACACACATATAACATCCATATTAGAATCTGTAAACATGTATCTGAACTCTTCAATTTTCTTTGGCAGACTTTGTGCGTTTATATGACAAATTTGCAGGCCATGTCTTTGCTTCACCAGAATTCTCAACAACCCATGAGTACTAGGATTTATACTTTCTCTGGAATCGCCAATTTTAAATATTTAAATGCAGTAATACTAAACAACGCATAAACAGTGAAAAACCTACAAGCAAATATTTTACATAAAGCTACTAAATTAATAATAATTTTACTTTCTAACGTTTCTGCTTTACTGCTGCTGTTGACTCCAAAAGGAATCATTTGAATTGACGACTGCCTCAGTTGCTTTGGCTGTGTCGATAGAAGTTTCCAGTGACGTTATTGGTTCATGTTTCCTATAACACAAACATCTCCGTTATGGCTGGACCGGCCATAGACTACACTCCTACGCGTGAACACGGCCGTTAGTTTCCTGGACTTTTTCCGCTTCATAGCTTATTTAAAAATTGAGTAGTTCTCCTTGGTCAATTGTTCGTTGACATAAACGGGAGCCGGGGAGTTTAGTCCAAGATGCTGGAGCGTCAGTACTTGCTGCGTTTTCCGCCTCAACGTACCAATTGCTCTGAGCAGCGCCGCCTTATCACGCAGATGATCGAGCTTGACTATTAGCACTGGATCAACAATTGTAGAATTTCTTCCTCTGCCCAGTCGGTAAATGTCCTTAATGGTAAGCACTGGAGTTAGATTTAAATTAAAGCATAACGTATTGAAGATATGCGTCAATTTTTCGCCGTCAACAAAGGGGACACCGTGAATTCTCAGGTCACAGGCGATGTTGGCGTTTTCCTGCACCGAGAGCTTGGGGATGAGTTTCGCTTCCAGATCGGCGACTCTCTGCGTAACAGCTCTAGCCTCGCCCAACTCGTTCTCAAGGAACACCACCCGGTCGCTAAGTTGTTTTTTTTGACCTGTTATTGAATCTATTTTTTCGGTAATTAAATTCGCTTGCTCCTTAAAACGTCTATCCAGTAGTTGCAAAAGACTTGCCGGCACAAAATCGGCTTTTTGTGAGGATTTTAGGTCGCTTGGTAGCTGGTGCCATTTTTCTTTTAAACTTGCACTGCTTTCCCGCGCTAGCTATATTTATGTTAAAAAGAATCGGAGATCTCTGAAATGTATTTATGTTTAAATGTCCTATTGAAGTGACACAATATGTTAGTCCCGCAAATTGAGGGATTTTGCTTAAGAATTTCTGGTTATTAAATAGAGATGATTCATGAAGAATTCCATTTGATTAAGGCAATTAGTCTCTAGCATCATTGGTTTGCGAGCCGTTAGCGATAGTAAACGCACTTAGGGGGTGTCCTATTTGAGTGATGAGGAGTGTATGTGAGCTTACGATATATGTGATTTATTATATATTCGCAAAAGGGCCAAATTGAATTTTAGCCAAAAAAGACTAAAACAAAATTGAGTCGAACCCTTTCGGAGGGGCGAAATTTTGAAATACACTTGTAACAGTGGGATATGACAGAAGTATTGTTGCTTTAGCTTTAATAGTCTCTGAGATCTAGGCGCTAATGAGGACGGACGGACAGACAGACATAGCTATATAAACGCTTCCTTCTGGGTGTTACACTCATTTACTTTTGCAACAAATCTATAATACCCCTTTGCTCTTCGAGTACCGGGTTTAATTATGAACATGTATAAATAAATGCTCCACTTGATCAAATGTGGAGCGAGTTTTGAGCCAGATGAACGTTGTGAAAACGAAATCAAGGAATCGGATGAACATGGAAACGACATTTTGCGAATAAGGTAATTCGTAATGTTTAATGTAAATTATCCAGAAATCTCATTTGATATTATCTATTTTAGATTACATATGTATGTAAGTACTGCTTTGACGTGACGATCCCCCCAAATTCATTCAAATAATAGGATTTATAGACTCATCTCAGAATAAAGACATTGAAATTGTTGATATTGAACAGGTTTTTAAACATTTAAATACTTGCCCAAGACATACAATTTCTTATTGTTATTGGGCATTCCTTTTTGAACCAATCGCTTGCCAATCGCGTCGCCAAAGACTATGTATTTATTGGTAGAAAATTACCGGACTGAAAATTACTTCGATTCTGCGCCTTTGTATTCGGAAGAAACCGAGTAGGCAGCGGACTACGGTCACAGACGGAAAAATAAATTGAAACTCCGCGCGAATTGAAACGGGACGACATGAAAAACCCCGTCATAGAACAGTTTTTTGATCACTCATGCAACATCTTGGTATTGTACAGTCTTTGGCGTTACTCATCTTACTATTATATTAGCTTGGCAGAACCATGTACTCATGCAGACGATTTGAATATTTTCCAAATACAGTTTGTTTCATAAAAATATCTTTATGCATTCAAAGGTAAAACTTGCGCTATTTAAATTTAGTATGCTATACCTATTTTAAAATAACTTTGCAATTCTGAATGACAAAGTAAAATCCAGTTTTTTTTTTCTCATTTCTAATGTGTACGAAAGTTCGATGCGCCATAATGGAAATTCGCATAAACAAAGTCTAAAAAATTAAAGAGCAAACCTTGTGTGTTAATCAACTTACCTGTGATGGTACAGGTAACTCTGAGCAGCAAATTTTTTTTATAGCAGAATATCTATCCTCTCTACTATTTGGGCATATACAAACAACGATTTGTGTTTCCATTGAGATATTCCGACGTAAAGCGTCGATAAAGGCATCAATACGATCATGATCCAAAGAAATTATCTTTGGTTTAGAAAATTGCATTCCGAGTGCTCGACAACACTGCTTCATATTATCCAGTAATGATAGAGCGGCCCGTAAATCAGTTTTAAAATGTATTATTATCCAATTGTTTAGGTGAATGGCTTCCAACATTTCATTTTTAACAGCATCCTTAGAGAACTCCGCATTTTGACCAGCTGAAACAACTTTTTTGCCAAAATAAATTTGTTCCGAATCGAATTGGCGACCTTTCAGATTGTTGTACTTTCTAAAAAGCGTTAGTCCCCAACGGTCAAGGATTTCTCGTGCCGCTGGAGTTTTCGAAACATTATCGTAGAACTTATCTAGTGCTAGTTTCCTTTGATTTGGAGTAACTCTTGTATACGTAGCGATTTCACACATAAGTTTATTATCAGAACGAACTTCATCACGTAGACCTGTGAGATAACAGAGTTCGGGAATTAAACGAAATTCTATATTTTCTGTATCCTCTGGCTGTCCTCGAGCCTTTTTTATGCTCAAAAGTAATGGTTGATTAATATCTTTAATGTTTATGTTATGATATTTTTTATAATATTGTAAATAGCTTGTAGGTCCAGTTTTTGTGTGGAATATAGATTGGGGACTTTGATCGAAACAAACTTCGCTTATTTTATAAGTGCGATTATTATATCTTGTTAAAACAATATTTCCAATTAATGTTTTTTTAGCCCGATCTTGGTAAAATTTTACATTTTGTTGGTATATATCGATCAACATATCCAAAACGGTTCTCTGACAAAGAATGCGATGTGACACGTCACAGCAGAGCATTAAGCCTCCTTCCAATTCATCAACAGCTGTTACATATCCCGGCCAAACTTCTAACTTTGCCAACGGGATAATTTTTGGACGTGAAGGATCGAACTGCTTTCGATCGAATCTAACATAATTTAATGTTTTCATTATACGATCAAATAAAATGTTATACAAATGCAAACAATACTTGAAAGGCTCCTTTTTTTTAAATAAAATTCGTATCTCTACCTCCATATCCATAGTTTCAGAAACAAAAACGGTCATCTGGTTTTCTAACAAAATAGGTAAGTACAAGCTAGTGCCATCGAAAATCTTGGTTTCTCCGATCTTTTCCATATGTTCATTTAAATATTGAATTCTTGAATGAACGGAATCCACAGCGGGGAAAAATCGAACTTCGTAGAGATATACTCCTTTATTTTCGTCAGTTTTTAGTTCAATATAGTTACATGACAACATAACAGAAGATCCTAAAAAAAAAAAAATATTCCGTTGGTAATTATAATGTCGCATAGATTTACGGAAAGAATAGTTATATTAAATTTAGTCAATTTGGTCATCTACATTTTTGTTTAATCTGTGTTAACATAAACGACTTTTAAAGATACTCGCATTGATTTTAATTATTATTAGGTTGGTTATGTATAGGTCGTTGCAAGGGGGCTTGGAGGTGTTAAAGATTTGTTTAGATGTAAGTAAAAACAGGAAGGAGAATGCGTTTCGACCCTTAAAGTATACATGTAAATTTAATAGTCATAGTGAAGTATCGTTTAATTAATGTTCAGTTCGAAACAAAGTTCAAAACAAATGTTTAAAAAAGGTAAAATTAACAAATATGTTGTCTCAATTTTACTTCAACTTTTTGCTGCTTTTTCGAAAAAACAATGTCCTGTATAGAGGACCAATTATGTACACTAGTCAACAAAATTGAATTTTTGTATACACTGTGAACCATAACGACTTTTTCTGATAGACTTTGGGACATACCTTTTTTTAAATGAATTATGGTTTTATTCATAGTTTCGATTTTTTTTTAAATGAATTTTTAAAATGTATTTTATTTTAAATTTGTTTTTTTCAGACAAAGTACTGAGTTTTTTTATATATCTTAAGTATCTTACTTTTGGTTGTATTGAACTTTACAATTCTAAAAAGCTTTCAAACTTTCAAATTTGATAACACTAGTCAACAATATTTTCCCTTTTTTCCGCTGTGAACAAACTCGACTTTTTCCGATAGACTTGGGGATTGAACAATTTTCAAGGAAATATATTTTTTTTCAAGGTGTAGTTTTTTAAATTTGTTTAAATCTGTTATATTTTTTCATAATTTTTTCAGAGGCAGTGCTTTCTTTTTATACCCTGTACTCGAAGAGTAAAGGGGTATATTGGATTTGTGCAAAAAGTGGATGTGTGTAAGACCCAGAAGGAAGCGTTTCCGACCCCATAAAGTATACATATTCTTGATCAGCATCAATAGCCGCGTCGATATAGCTATGTCTGTCTGTCCGTCTGTCCGTCCGTCCGTCTTCATTAGCGCCTATAGCTCAAAGACTATAAAACTAGAGGAACACAATTTTGTATCCAGACTCCTGTCCTATCGCACTGTTACAAGTGTATTTATAAATTTTGCCCCGCCCCCATCCGCCCACTCAAAGGACGAAAATCTGTGGAATCCACAATTTTTACGATACGAGAAAACCAAAAACGCAGAATCATAGAAAATGACCATATGTATATCAGAGTTTTGAATCTGGATCAGATCGGATCATAAATATAGTCAGAAGGAACAAATGATATTTCAGTGGCCTTCCAAGCGCTGACACATTCCCTCTCTCTCTCACACACAGCCGTGTATGTATATGTAGGAAGTAGATAAAGACATGTAGAAAAGGCAGATGTAAAAAATGTATGTAAACAAATATGGAAACATCAAATAGATCAAAATCTCCGAAAAGGTTCGACTTAAATTTTTTTTTTTGGCTAAAATTAAATTTGTCCCTTTTGCGAACATGTAATAAATTACAACAAGCTCACATACATATGTATATACTGACTGAGTATCGGGTATAAAGTAGAGCCGAGGCGGCTCACAACGTTTCCCCTCGTTTCACTTTGGTTAAATCTTACATCTGGTTTTATTGATCTTTGAAATTCTGAAAAGCTGATAAATAGAGCTATAAATCAGACTCGAACAGACAACTAGAAGCAGCTTAACGACTGGAAATTATTAAGCTCAAATTCAAATTTCATAATTTTTTGATAATTTTTCTTTTCTGAAATTTTGGTTATTAAATTTTTTTTTTGGGCTGAATTTGCAGTCTTAGATAGATAATTGATGGGCGTTGTTTAAGGTTTCTTCTGTAAAAATCGATGCATAAACGATTAAGTTGCAGCCGTTTGACCAAACCTTCATATGCCGCATTTTGCCATTGGGTCCTGCAAAGAATTGCATTCTCTTGATAGAACTGATGTATAATTGCGCTTATAGACCTATTGGGCCTCCTCGGTGTTGTGTTTCGCTTGATCACGCAGGTCTTGGCGCTCGTTGTTAAATTGACCAACTAACTCCTCGTTGAGTACCTACTCTCAGCTTGTCGGTTTATCTAGGTTCCAAACCTGACCTGGAATGGCGAGGACTTCAATCGCCATCTGGACCTGTGCTATATATTTGTACCATTTCGTTGAATCCTGATCTGAGAGCTTTGCGATGATGCCCAAAATTGAACAGTTCACCTGCTCAATCTGGATGTTGCCTCTCGACACGCCTGTCGTTGTCTACACATTTTCGTCTTTGTTCTCGTTGAGAAACTAGCGGAGTGCATTGAATGTAAAAGCTGCTCCTCTGTCGCTGACTATGCGCTTGGGAAAACCAAACATAAATGACCAATCGCTCAGCCTCTTCAAAACTTCTTTATGTCCCGTTGACTTGGTTGGGTACAGCCATACAAGCGTGGAGAACACATCCACCACATCAAAAATGTAATTGTCTTGGTCGGCTGTCGCTGAAAATTAGTCAATTAGCAATCAACTTTGTTACTTTCCTTTCAACGTTCGGAGTCCAGCATTGCTACTGGATTGAAGGCATCAGTTTCTCTGTGGAGAAATTACCAACTTCCTGCGATCCTTGAAGGATTTTTCCCTTTTCATCAACCTTGGATCAACCAATTCTTTATTGCCATTCACAAATTTGAAGAGAAAACACTCTTTTACCTTGTAGTCCTGGTATGGGTGCTGCATCAGGATCTCAACTATGGCTTTGATGAAATCGTTATCCTGCAGTGCCTTTTTTATCCAAACTGTTACGTCACGAACATACATGTCGGCGGTAAATGACTGAGACAGTCCACGTGTCTTGTTCTACCACCTGGGCGGTGTGCTGTACTGCTTATAATGTGAAGTCCCTCATTTACGCTGGGAAACTTCTTTCGGTATGTCTGCTTTCGTTGTCAAACGAAACGCCTCAAGATCAAATTTGACCGCCAACAGGTAGTGAAGAAACTTCTTGAGTGCGAGGTATGCTGTTTTGACCTCCAAATATTAACTGCGACGTTTGGACTCAACTTCTGTTGTCTTTTTACTCCAATACTATATCGTGTGAAAACTGTCATCAAACTGCTGTAACAAAACAGCTCCGAAACTGGACTGGGAAACGCCAATACGATACTGTTTTGCTTCCTGTAGTCTATATATACCAGGGGTGCTCAGGCCTATGCTCATGGGCTCGTTTTGTTTTTTTTTTTTCTCCGGAGATAGGAACTCACAGAACGTATACATAAACGAGGAGGAACGAAGTGAGCCGCGTCTACCGCCGCGGCTCTACTTTATACCCGGTACTCAGTCAGTATATATGTATGTGAGCTTGTAATAAATTACATTATTACATGTTCGCAAAAGGGATAAATTTAATTTTATCCAAAAAAGAAAAAAAAAATTAAGTCAACCTTTTCGAAGATTTTTATATATTAGATGTTTCCATTTTTGTTTACATACGTTTTTTACATCTGTCTTTTCTACATGTCTAAATCTACTTCCTACATATACATACACGGATGTGTGCGAGAGAGAGAGGAAATGAGTCTGCGCTTGGAAGGAAACTCAAATTTCATTTGTTCCTTCTGACTATATTTATGATCCGTTCTGATCCAGATTCAATACTCTGATAGATATGGTCATTCTCTATGATTTTTAGTTTTCTCGTATCTTTAAAATTGTGCACGCCACAGATTTTCGTCCTTTGAGTGGGTGGAAGAGGGCGGGGCGAAATTTTGAAATACACTTGTAACAGTGTGATAGGACAGGTGTCTGAATACAAAATGTTGTTCCTCTAGCTTTTATAGTCTCTGAGCTATATGCGCTAATGGAGACGGACGGACGGATGCTGATCGGCTATTGATGCTGATCAAAAATATATATACTTTATGGGGTCGGAAACGCTTCCTTCTGAGTGTTACACACATCAATTTTTTCAACAAATCTAATATACCCCTTTAGTTTCAGTTTTTTGAAAATTAATATTTTTTATATTTTTATGCATTACTGTATAGACTTTCAAGTAAAATTATTAAACTCGTTTCTATTTATTTTCTACCACTGTATATACTGACTGAGTACCGGGTATAAAGTAAAGCCGCGGCCTTAGACGCGGCTCACAACGTTCCCCCTCGTTTTTCTATACATTTTTGGATATTTTTGATTTTTGTCCAGGTTTTTCCTCAGGAGTCTTATGTTTTATTGCATTATCCATCATTACCTTAGAACACTTCAATGTTTCGGCAAGTTTCCGGACGTTTTCCATGTCCATGCGTGCCTGGGTGCTACAATGCACGTCCTTTAACATGCTAAGTATCTGAACTTTGTGATATGGATGTTTTTACAGCTTAAATTACTAACACTAATTACTCGCCATAGTTTAAAACCAAACAACTCTTAGAAAACCGGTTATGAAATATAATATGTTTTATGTGTGAATCCCTATTATTTTTCACACCTTAAAGTATATGACATACTGAAAAGTTCTTTTTTAATTTTTTCACCGCTACTCTTGGGTTTTTTACTTTTACATTATGAAGTGCAAGTATGGAACCACCTACAAAAATTAAGATCACTTCAAAATAACTGAAAATATACATTTTCTTGATCAGCATCAATAGCCGAGTCGATATAGCCATGTCTGTCTGTCCGTCCCTCCGTCTTCATCTTAGAGACTATAAAAGCTAGAACAACCGTATTTTGTATCCAGAATCCTGTGATATCACACTGTTACACGTATATTTCACAATTTCGCCCCACCCCCTTCCGCCTACACAAAGGACGAAAATCTGTGGCGTGCACAATTTTAAAGATACGTGAAAACTAAAAACGCAGAATCATAGACAATGAGCATATATATCAGAGTGTTGAATCTGGATCAGATCGGATCATAAATATAGCCACAATGAAGAAAACCATTTCGAAATGCATTGTTCCCTCTCGCTCCCTCTCACACACCGGGTTGGGTGCTATGCCCGTTCGTCCAGATGAGTCTTATGTTGCATTGCATTATCCATCATTACCTTAGAACACTTAATTGTTTCGTCAAGTTTCCGGAGCAAAAATTTTGTATTCTGGACTTTTTCATGTCCATGCGTGCCTGGGTGCTACAATGCACGTCCTTTAACATCCTAAGTATCTGGATGTTTTTACAGATTAAATTACTAACACTAATTACTCGCCATAGTTTAAAACCAAATGAAATATAATATGTTTTATGTGTGTGTCCCTATATCGACAAAAAGTATTTAATTTTTCACCGCTACTCTTGGGTTTTTTTTTTTTTACATTATGAAGTGCAAGTATGGAACAACCTACAAAAATTAAGATCACTTCAAAATAACTGAAAATAGTAATTTTATAGACCTTTTTCTGAAACAAAGCCAAGTGTCCTTATTATTTTTCACACCACTGTATTTGAATTTGAAAGCTTAATAATGTCCAACTGAATCTACAAAGTGTTTGGGTCTGATGTATACATAGCTGCATTTGTCAGAGTTTCAGAATCGCACCAGATGCGAGATATTTATATTATGTAAAAAAAAAGATGAACTACCACTGAAAAAAACATTAAAATAAAATATAAAGTAAAGCCGCGGCCTTAGACGCGGCTCACAACGTTCACCCTCGTTTTTCTATACATTTTTGGATATTTTTGATTTTTGTCCAGGTTTTTCCTCTAGAGTCTTATGTTTTATTGCATTATCCATCATTACCTTAGAACACTTCAATGTTTCGGCAAGTTTCCGGAGCAAATATTCTTTATTCTGGACGTTTTTCATGTCCATGCGTGCCTGGGTGCTACAAGGCACGTCCTTTAACATGCGAAGTATCTGAACTTTGTGTTATGGATGTTTTTACAGCTTAAATTACTAACACTAATTACTCGCCATAGTTTAAAACCAAACAACTCTTAGAAAACCGGTTATGAAATATAATATGTTTTATGTGTGAATCCCTATTATTTTTCACAGCTTAAAGTATATGACATATCAAAAAAAATTTGTTTAATTTTTTCACCGCTACTCTTGGGTTTTTTACTTTTACATTATGAAGTGCATATATGGAACCAACTACAAAAATTAAGATCACTTAAAAATAACTGAAAATAGACACTTTCTTGATCAGCATCAACAGTCGAGTCGATATGGCCATATCTGTCTGTCCGTCCCTCCGTCTTCATGAGCGCCTATATCTTAGAGACTATAAAAGCTAGAACAACCGTATTTTGTATCTAGACTCCTGTGATATCACACAAGATACGAGAAAACTAAAAACGCAGAATCATAGACAATGAGCATATCTATCAGAGTGTTGAATCTGGATCAGATCGGATCATAAATATAGCCACAATGAAGAAAACCATTTCGAAATGCATTGTTCCCTCTCGCTCTCTCTCACACACCGGGGTGGGTGCTATGCCCGTTCGTCCAGATGAGTCTTATGTTTTATTGCATTATCCATCATTACCTAGAACACTTCAATGTTTCGGCAAGTTTCCGGAGCAAAAATTCTTTATTCTGGACGTTTTTCATGTCCATGCGTGCCTGGGTGCTACAATGCACGTCCTTTAACATCCTAAGTATCTGGATGTTTTTACAGCTTAAATTACTAACACTAATTACTCGCCATAGTTTAAAACCAAATTAAATATAATATGTTTTATGTGTGTGTCCCTATATCGACAAAAAGTTTTTTAATTTTTTCACCGCTACTCTTGGGTTTTTTTTTTTTTTACATTATGAAGTGCAAGTATGGAACAACCTACAAAAATTAAGATCACTTCAAAATAACTGAAAATAGTAATTTTATAGACCTTTTTCTGAAACAAAGCCAAGTGTCCTTATTATTTTTCACACCACTGTATTTGAATTTGAAAGCTTAATAATGTCCAACTGAATCTACAAAGTGTTTGGGTCTGATGTATACATAGCTGCATTTGTCAGAGTTTCAGAATCGCACCAGATGCGAGATATTTAAATTATGTAAAAGAAAAGATGAACTACCACTGAAAAAAACATTAAAATAAAATATAAAGTAAAGCCGCGGCCTTAGACGCGGCTCACAACGTTCCCCCTCGTTTTTCTATACATTTTTGGATATTTTTGATTTTTGTCCAGGTTTTTCCTCTGGAGTCTTATGTTTTATTGCATTATCCATCATTACCTTAGAACACTTCAATGTTTCGGCAAGTTTCCGGAGTAAAAATTTTTTATTCTGGACGTTTTTCATGTCCATGCGTGCCTGGGTGCTACAATGAACTTTGTGTTATGGATGTTTTTACAGCTTAAATTACAAACACTAATTACTCGTCATAGTTTAAAACCAAACAACTCTTAGAAAACCGGTTATGAAATATAATATGTTTTATGTGTGAATCCCTATTATTTTTCACAGCTTAAAGGATATGACATCAAAATAAATGTGTTTAATTTTTTCACCGCTACTCTTGGGTTTTTTACTTTTACATTATGAAGTGCATATATGGAACCAACTACAAAAATTAAGATCACTTCAAAATAACTGAAAATAGACACTTTCTTGATCAGCATCAACAGTCGAGTCGATATGGCCATATCTGTCTGTCCGTCCCTCCGTCTTCATGAGCGCCTATATCTTAGAGACTATAAAAGCTAGAACAACCGTATTTTGTATCTAGACTCCTGTGATATCACACAAGATACGAGAAAACTAAAAACGCAGAATCATAGACAATGAGCATATCTATCAGAGTGTTGAATCTGGATCAGATCGGATCATAAATATAGCCACAATGAAGAAAACCATTTCGAAATGCATTGTTCCCTCTCGCTCTCTCTCACACACCGGGGTGGGTGCTATGCCCGTTCGTCCAGATGAGTCTTATGTTTTATTGCATTATCCATCATTACCTAGAACACTTCAATGTTTCGGCAAGTTTCCGGAGCAAAAATTCTTTATTCTGGACGTTTTCCATGTCCATGCGTGCCTGGGTGCTACAATGCACGACCTTTAACATGCTAAGTATCTGAACTTTGTGTTATGGATGTTTTTACAGCTTAAATTACTAACACTAATTACTCGCCATAGTTTAAAACCAAACAACTCTTAGAAAACCGGTTATGAAATATAATATGTTTTATGTGTGAATCCCTATTATTTTTCACAGCTTAAAGTATGTATATGACATATCGAAAAAAAAGTTTTTTAATTTTTTCACCGCTACTCTTGGGTTTTTTACTTTTACATTATGAAGTGCAAATATGGAACCACCTACAAAAATTAAGATCACTTCAAAATAACTGAAAATAGACATTTTCTTGATCAGCATCAACAGCTGAGTCGATATAGCCATATCTGTCTGTCCGTCCCTCCGTCTTCATGAGCGCCTATATCTTAGAGACTATAAAAGCTAGAACAACCGTATTTTGTATCCAGACTCCTGTAATATCACACTGTTACTGTTAAAAATGTAATCGGTAGTTCCCATTTAATAAGCAACAATAATCTGGCCACACTGCTTTGCATGTACGTATAATGTATGGTTCTCATTTCCGGACACACTCAAATAAATGTTCAGCAGAACCACTACGCGTCTCTCAAATAAACCCAATATATTTCCAACATTGGTTATGGGCCCAGAGTTCGTTGTTTTCGGTTTTATAACTGACTAGAAAGCGTCTAAGTTTGAGTGTCGGTTGTGCTAAATTGTCAATAGTTAGTATCGTTTGCGAATTAACACGGAACAATTAGCCAACATGAATTTGTCAAATCAAATCGAAAAACTTGATGAAAACAATTACGGTGTGTGGAACATGGCCATGAAAAGTGTCCTAGTAATGGCAGACTTATGGGATGTAGTGTGTGGAAAAAAGATTGGAGAAGATGACGCATCTGTTCAGAAATGGGAAAAATTTGATCAGAAAGCAATGGCGTACATAACCTTAAATATTAAGGCATCGCAGTTTGTGCACATAAAGACGTGCGTAACATCTGAAGCTATGTGGAAAAAATTAATGGAGCTTCACATGCCAAAAGGCCCCATTCAGAAAGTGCAACTTTATCAAAAACTAATTCGACTAAATATGCAGCAGGGCGATGATGTGTCCGCCTATGTGAATTCTTTTGTAGAGACAATTGAAAAATTGTCAGAATTGGATATAAAACTCAACGACGAGCTAAAAATAATTATGTTACTAAGCAGTTTGCCCGATTCATGGGAAAATTTTGTAGTCGCGATCGAAACGCGTGACGAGCTGCCTAAATTTGAAGCTGTTAAAGTAAAAATGATAGAAGAAGGCACTAGAAAACAGGAAAAAGCAGAACGCGAAAATCATTCGACAACACAAGCAGTATACACACATACACAGCGCAGATCGCGAGAAGACGAGAATGTCGAGAAGAACGGAACAAAGAACGACGGGAACATAGGCGCAAAGCAGTATTTGAATGGAAAATGTTTCAAATGCGAAAAAACTGGTCATCGAGCAAGCGAGTGCAGATCCAAGAAAAAGGGTAGCAAATCAAGTGGACAAAGAGAACAGGCAAGCAGTTTAATGCACTGTTTTGTCGGAGAGCAGCAAAAAAGAGTTTGGTGCGTAGATAGTGGCGCAACATCTCACATGTGTTGCGATCGCAACATTTTCTTTAACTATGCTGAGAAGGAAACATCGATAATATTGGCTACAAATAAATTCGTCTCATCACCCGGATCTGGCAATGTTAAAATTCAAAGTAAAAATATGATAATAAACTTGCAAAATGTGTTATATGTCCCTGAATTACATATGAATTTTTTCTCAGTGAGCACAGCAGCTGAATTCGAGAATTCCACTACATTTATTGGAAAAGTGGCACTGATTAAAAATAAAGAAGGAGAAACCATTTTAAAAGCCAAGCAAGAAAACAACTTGTATGTGTACAAACAGTGCTCAGAAAAAAGTGCAGTTTGTTTGTTGAACACAGTTTCGCCGGAAATTAAGTGGCATAATAGATTTGGCCATCTTAATTTCCAAGATTTAAAACAGCTGAGCGAAAAGCAGCTTGTTCATGGCATGAGTGTTGAAAAATTTAAAATGGAAATTAATTGTGATACATGTAACAGGGCAAAAATATGTACATTGCCTTTCCAACAGAAGTTAAATCGTACAACGAAGCAAGTGCTTGAGCTAGTGCACACAGATGTATGCGGCCCAATAAATGTAAAATCGATCGGTGGCAATCGCTATTTTGTGACATTTATTGATGACTACTCGCGCAAGATATTTGTTTACATTATGCACGCGAAAAGCCAAGTTTTTGAAAAATTCAAAATATTCAAAAGTTTTGTGGAATGCCAAACGGGCAACAAAATAAAGGCTGTGCGCAGCGATAATGGAACAGAGTATGTAAACAAGGATTTTTCAGATTTTTTGAACGAGTGCGGCATACAAAGGCAATTGACGGTTCCCTACACCCCTCAGCAAAACGGTGTAGCCGAGAGAGCCAATCGAACAATTGTAGAGATGGCAAAGAGTATGCTTATCCATGCAAATCTGGATGAGCTCTTGTGGGCAGAGGCTGTTACTACGGCAGTTTACATCCGCAATAGATGCCCCACAAAGGCCTTAAACGGCAGTATACCATTTGAAGCCTGGAAAGGACGCAAGCCGTCAGTAAAACACCTGCGAGTATTCGGATCTCGCGCATTTGCTTTGGATAGAAGAAGCAAATTCCAGCCAAAAGGCAAAGAATATATTTTTGTTGGCTACTCCTTAGCTGCAAAAGCTTACCGGCTGTTCGATCGAGAGAAGCGGACAATAATTGAAAGGCGTGATGTCAAATTTGTAGAAGGTGAGTTTGACACAAAAAGCATTGCGAATTGTGATATTTCAGATAGAAATGACAATTTCATGACAAACATACTTCGCCTTGAGTCAATTGAAGTTCCAGATCAAAACTCAGATGTACCTTTAATAGCCGATCATTCAGACTCAAGCAGTGACTCCGGCGAAGAAGTGGAGGAGTTTTTGAGCGCAAGTGAACCAGACGAAAATTACGTGAGCGGCCAAGCACCGCCACAAGAGAATGCAGTAAAGCGTGGGCGTGGCAGACACAAAATCATCCGCAGCGGTCAACCTGGACGACCGAGAAAACAGTACCAGGCAGTGCTCAATAGTCTTCTCAATCAGGTGGATGACACTGAGACACCGCAGTCAGTTGCTGAAGCATTGCAAAGCCATTACTCTAAAGATTGGATAGAATCAATGCAAACGGAATACGACGCTCTACAGGAAAATAACACGTGGTCATTGTGTGAACTGCCTCCAGGACAAAAAGCCATTGGCTCAAAATGGGGTTTTCGAATCAAGAGAAACAAGGATGGTCTCATTGAGAAGTTCAAATCTCGATTGGTTGCTCAAGGCTGTGGGCAACAATTTGGAGTAAATTATTGGGAAACATTTTCACCTGTAATTCGGTATGAGACCATTCGCATGTTGTTCGCGATAGCTGCAGAAAAACAGCTATATATGCACCAACTGGATATATCAAATGCTTACCTAAACAGTAAACTTCAGGAGACTGTGTACATGAAGCAGCCTCAGAATTTTGTCGACAAGCATCATCCAGAAAAAGTTCTAAAGCTGCGTAAAGCACTTTACGGACTCAAGCAATCCGGACGTGTCTGGAATAAAACGCTGGACGAAGTATTGTCTTCCATGGGCTTCAAGAGATGCAAGAACGAGGCATGCTTGTACGTCAAGAAAGATAAACAAACATACAGCTATATTGCAGTATACGTCGACGATTTAATTATTGCGTGTCCAAACAAAAAAGATATAGCCGTAATTAAGAAGAAGATCGCATCAAACTTCAAGTTGCACGATGGCGGCCCCATAAACTATTTCCTAGGAATGGAAATCGAGCGAGACGGTGAACAGGGTTCGATTTCGCTTTGCCAGAAATCGCATATTCAAGGACTATTGGAGACGTATGGCATGAGCAAGTGCCGTCCAGTCAGCACACCTCTCGACCCAGGTTATCAAGTTGACTGCATTAACGATAATTGTGTCAAGGTGAATATAACACAATATCAGTCATTAATTGGTTCCCTTATGTATTTAGCCGTCTTGAGCCGACCGGACATTTTGCACGCAGTAAGCAAACTGTCGCAACGAAATACCGATCCCCATGCAGAACACGAGACTGCTGCAAAACACATTCTAAGGTATCTGGCTGGTACGAAGAATTTGGCCATCACATATCGCAAGAGTGGCGAACCAGTAAGAGGCTTCGCAGATGCAGATTGGGCCAATGACAGGCTCGATAGAAGATCTTATAGTGGCTACGCATTCTTTCTAGCAGGCAGTGCGTTTTCTTGGACTTCAACTAAGCAAACTGTTGTCGCATTGAGCAGCACTGAAGCTGAATACATAGCTCTATCTATGGCTGCTAAGGAGGCCGCTTATTTACGAAGACTTCTGAACGAGATTGGTTGGTCAACTGTTGCAGAGCCGCTAACCATCTATGGCGACAACATAAGCTCGCAGCATATTGCCAAAAATCCGGTACACCACAAACGCACCAAGCACATTGATATTAAGTATCATTTTGTTCGCGAAAAAGTAGAATGTAATGAAATAATACTGGAATACGTATCCACAAACGGCAATGTTGCAGATCTACTGACAAAATGTTTAAGCAAGCAAAAGCACGACGATTTTGTTTAATTACTTGGAATGACAAAGATAAACATGCGTTAGTTAAAAATGATTATATGTAGCTTAAGAAGAAGTGTTAAAAATGTAATCGATAGTTCCCATTTAATAAGCAACAATAATCTGGCCACACTGCTTTGCATGTACGTATAATATATGGTTCTCATTTCCGGACACACTCAAATAAATGTTCAACCGAACCACTACGCGTCTCTCAAATAAACCCAATATATTTCCAACAGTTACAAGTGTATTTCACAATTTCGCCCTACCCCCTTCCGCCTACACAAAGGACGAAAATCTGTGGCGTGCATAATTTTAAAGATACGAGAAAACTAAAAACGCAGAATCATAGACAATGAGCATATCTATCAGAATGTTGAATCCGGATCAGATCGGATCATAAATATAGCCACAATGAAGAAAACCATTTCGAAATGCATTGTTCCCTCTCGCTCTCTCTCACACACCGGGGTGGGTGCTATGCCCGTTCGTCCAGATGAGTCTTATGTTTTATTGCATTATCCATCATTACCTTAGAACACTTAAATGTTTCGGCAAGTTTCCGGAGCAAAAATTCTTTATTCTGGACGTTTTCCATGTCCATGCGTGCCTGGGTGCTACAATGCACGTCCTTTAACATGCTAAGTATCTGAACTTTGTGTTATGGATGTTTTTACAGCTTAAATTACTAACACTAATTACTCGCCATAGTTTAAAACCAAATGAAATATAATATGTTTTATGTGTGTGTCCCTATATCGACAAAAAGTTTTTTAATTTTTTCACCGCTACTCTTGGGTTTTTTTTTTTTTACATTATGAAGTGCAAGTATGGAACAACCTACAAAAATTAAGATCACTTCAAAATAACTGAAAATAGTCATTTTATAGACCTTTTTCTGAAACAAAGCCAAGTGTCCGTATTATTTTTCACACCACTGTATTTGAATTTGAAAGCTTAATAATGTCCAACTGAATCTACAAAGTGTTTGGGTCTGATGTATACATAGCTGCATTTGTCAGAGTTTCAGAATGCGAGATATTTGAATTATGTAAAAAAAAAGATGAACTACCACTGAAAAAAACATTAAAATAAAATACCAGAGTTTAAAAATTAATATAGAAACTAAAACTTAAACGAACGTTGTGAGCCGCGTCTAAGGCCGGGGCTCTACTTTATACCCGGTACTCAGTCAGTATATGCATAATATGTAGAACATATGTATGTGAGCTTACGATATATGTAATTTATTATATTTTCGCGAAAGGGAAAAATGGAATTTTCGACATAAAAAAAAAAAAATAATAAAATTAGTCAAACCTTCTCCGAGATTTTTATGTTGTTTCCATTTTTGTTTACATACGTTTTTTACATCTGTCTTTTCTACATGTCTTTATCTACTTCCTACATATACATACACGGATGTGTACGAGAGAGAGAGGGAATGAGTCTGTGCTTGGAAGGCCATTTCATTTCATTTGTTCCTTCTGGCTATACTAATAATTCGATCTGATCCAGTTTGAATACTCTGATAAACCACACTCTCCTAGCACAAAAACTTGACCTTTTAGGGTTTCCACCCAATCTCTTGAGATGGATTTCTAGCTACCTTTGTTCCAGGTCCCAAAGAGTCCTCTTCAAAAACTCCCTATCTTCACCAGTTATGGTTACTTCGGGCGTACCACAGGGCAGCCATCTAGGCCCCCTACTCTTTACACTCTTTATAAATGACCTGCCTTCGGTATTAACATACTCTCGAGTACTTATGTATGCGGATGATGTTAAGCTGTGTGTCCAGTTCAAGGACAGCTTATCTCACTCCAGGTTGCAATCCGATCTTAATACCTTTCAGTCATGGTGTTGTGCAAATTTGTTATACCTTAATGCTTCGAAATGTAAAGTTATGACATTTCATCGCTCCAGCGCCTTTCTGGCTCCTTACACACTAGGCGGGGGTTCTCTCGAGAGAATTACCCTAGTTGATGATCTCGGTGTTCTTCTAGATCCCAAGTTAAAGTTTTCTGAACACATTTCTACCATGGTAAATAAGGCCATGGGCGTGCTTGGGTTTATAAAGAGGTGGTCAAAGGAATTTGACGACCCCTATATAACAAAGACTCTCTATGTATCGCTTGTTCGTCCGATTTTAGAATATGGTTCTTGTGTATGGTGCCCTCAGTACAAAGTACACCAGGACCGTATAGAATCAGTACAGAAAAACTTTTTAATTTTCGCTCTACGCGGCCTCAACTGGTATGCAAGTGTGAGACTGCCGTCTTACTCTAGTAGATCGCTTTTAATAAACCTTCCATCTTTAGTTAACCGTAGAACAATGCTTGGTGTGATTTTTGTGCACAACTTGATCAAGGGTGACGTAGATAGCCCTGACTTGTTGAGCCGCATAAACTTCACGATTCCTATTAGAATTACTAGAAATTATATACCTTTGTTCCTTCCGATTTGTAGATCGAATTACTCCTTGCATGAACCTTTTAGAGTTTTATGCTCGGATTATAATTCCCTCTACCATATTATATCGGCAACTAATTCCCTTCCTCTTCTTAAATTACTAATACTCACATACCTTTCTCGTAGTTAGTAATTGTAGTTGTGGTGTACGATAGTTTTAATGCATGATTAACTCCTTTAGTAAGATTAGTTCTAATTTTCCTCGAATACTAGTTTAACATCTATGTTTCCTGCATGATCGCGATCGGTTCGGTTAACGAGTCGCGCGTTTTGCGACAGCGCCCCTTGGTCGGTTGGGTGGGAGGAGGGCTACGTTTTGGCCTGGGATTCGCGCGTAACAGCATTCGGCTGGTGTCCCATGGGCCACTTGATGGTGCAGTCATTGCACGTCAACGTCCAAACAATATATATGGTCATTTTCTATTATTCTGCGTTTTTGGTTCTCTCGTATCGTAAAAATTGTGGATTTCACAGATTTTCTTTCTTTGTGGGGCGGAAGGGGGCGTGGCCAAATTTTGAAATAAACTCGTCTCGGTTTAGTTGATCTAGCTCTTATAGTCTCTGAGATCTAGGCATCAAAAATGCGTTCAGGCATAGCGCCCACCCTAGTGTGTGAGAGAGAGCGAGAGGGAACGATGCATTTCGAAATGGTTTTTTTCATTGTGGCTATAATTATGATCCGATCTGATCCAGATTAAACACTTTGATAGATATGGTCATTCTCTACGATTCTGCGTTTTTAGTTTTCTCGTATCTTTAAAATTGTGCATGCCACAGATTTTCGTCCTTGGAGTGGGCGGAAGGGGGCGGGACGAAATTTTGAAATACATTTGTAGCAGTGTGATAAGACAGGAGTCTGGATACAAAATTGTGTTGCTCTAGATTTTATAGTCTCTGAGCTATAGGCGCTAATGAAGACGGACGGACAGACAGACGGACAGACAGACATAGCTATATCGACTCGGCTATTGATGCTGATCAAGAATATATATACTTTATGGGGTCGGAAACGCTTCCTTCTGGGTGTTACACACAACCGTAATCTCCAAAAATCGAATATATCCCTAAACTCTTCGAGTACCGGATACAAAAAATGACGCCTAAAAACAAGACAAATATAAACGCAACATTATTAAGTCGCTTAGAAATCGCAAATACTCCCATTAGCTATATAGCGAAGGCAACTAAATTAGAACTTATTCTAAACAACACGCTCTCGTGGGATGACCACGTGAGCAAAGTCGTGGGGAAACCATATGGGATACTAAGAGCACTCAACATTACAAAACGGTTTACACCAGTTTATACCAGTAAAAATTCGGATGCAGATAGCAAAAGCATACCGTGTACCCGTGTTCACTTATGGAATTGAGTCATTTGGTAACTGTGGCTACGCAAACAGGCAAAAGCTAAGCGTGTGCTTTAAAAACATAGCCAGATACATTTTCGGGTTAGGGCGCAACGACAGAATCGACACATATTCGAAATGAGTTTCTTCAAATGGATTGACTATAAGATGCTAACGTTACTGCATAGGATAATATTCACTAAGCAACCACTAATACCGGCAACAAAAACTTAGACTCAATAATTCCGTCAAAACAAATAATATTACCACCATCCGATCTAAAACCTTAATTTCCGAGAGGCATTTTTTCGTCGATGTCATTCGCATATGGAATCAACTTCCCCATCACATGAAAAAGACAAGAAACCTGTCAGAGTTCAAAACGCAGTTAGAAGCCCAAGAAAAAAATATTTCAAAATAACACAGCGGGGAGCAATGGTGATTCTATACTCATAATCACTGACTTTCGTCGCCCACAACAGCTTAACGAATAAAGCAAAGCAAATCATTTTTTTTTTTATATCAATAACTTCATCCTTAACAATTGGGCAATGATAGAACAAAATTAATGAGTAGTTTTCAAAGAGTCAAACAAAAAAAACCAATACAACACGCATGTACTCAGTTTTGCTTTTTCCGTCAATTCAATTTATTTTCACTTTCTTAATTTTTTATCAGCAAAAAGCTTTCTGGTTTACCGTTAAATATCTTCTATTTGTATTCTTGTTAAACATACATTAAATTAAGACATGGTTCCTACAAATCGAAGCAGATTTCTTGAATTTATTAAATAGTGTCTATTTTGTGCCTGAAAATGAAAAAACTATCGCTAGAAATCGAAAATAGTATTGTATGCCTAACTGTTCGTCACGTCCCATTGCTCAAAAGCTTGGCATTAGTTAATCGATGGGGATCAAAGTGCAAAAGAAGCGACATTTTTTTCCACTAACACCAAGTCTAGGGCCGCCTTAAAATGTTAACAGACTCTGACGCTAGACTTATGATGTTGGAAATGAGGAAGATTAGGTTCCTAACACCAAAGGAAGCTTCTATAGCAATAAATAAACAGGTTAGTTGCTGGAAAGCTAGGACAGCGCATCACATTGAATACATCGCAACCGTTAAGCAAACAAAATTTGCGATTTTGGAAAAAAATGTTAGACAAGGTTGAAATTAGCAAAAAAAATTAAAAATTTGCATACAAATTGGATGATTGAAATGTAATCTGGTCTGATGAGTCCAAATGAAACCTTTTTGAATCAAACGTGGTCCAATTTGTATGGTCGTTTGCAAATTTCAACCTTGCCCTAAACATTTTTTCCAAAAAATTTGTATGAGTATGGAATCACTATTGCTCCCCATTGTAAATTAAATTAACAGACAACACCATTGTTTAAAAGATCGAAATAAAAAATACATGTAACCCCAACTCAGTCTACAATATTATAATTTGAACCCACCCAAAATGAATGCGACATATTGCGACTAGTGCTGTAATTATAAGCCCTTGCTTGCAGCACTAGAAAAGCGAAATAAATAATAGTTTTAATAATCTAGGGTCGGAAACGCTTCCTTCTGGGGGTTACACACATCCACTTTCACCACAAATCTAAGCCTTTGAGTATCGGGTATAATGAGAAGTTGAATTCAATAAGTAGGTAGATGTCACTTATGTAAGGAAAACATACCTTTTGATCCATGAACTACGTTCGGAAAAAACCCATCGTTCTTTACTTTAATATTTTCTAAGCTAGAAGTCGATTCGTCATTAATAGTATCTTTCGAATGGATGGAGCTAGTGTCGTCATTCCTTTCTCCCAATTTGGTTTCATTACTTTTAAAAGTTTGAATTAAATGTGCTCGCCCACGACCGACGGATATGTCCATGTTTTGAATAGTCTTTAATAAATCACTTCCAATGCTATCTTTAGGAAGTCGATTAAATTCTCCACTTGAAGCAGAGTGATCGATGTCTAGCCCGCTGTCCTTTTCATGATCTTCACTCGAGGAAGAAATTTCCAAAGCGCGAGTCTTTTTGTTAAATAAATTCAACAAATTTCCTCGACCTGACATATTCTGAAAGAAATATAAAAACACATATCTGATATAGTTAGCAGCAAACACACAAGAACATCCCGCTACAATTAGGTTTTTTCCAATGTATGTACATATATAAAGTTTATGATAAGTACTCTTCGAGTCCTCCGATTACACTACACAAAATAATGGAACTTTCTTTCCCGCTGTGGCCAAAAATGACTTTGTCTGATCAATTTGAGGATTTAAACATTTTTGAGCAATTGTGGTTTTTTAGGCGTCGCTTTTAAAATTAATTTTGAATTTTTATTTTTCGTCAGATACCTCCCCGCTCAAGATCAGAAATAAATTTTATTATACCCGGTACTCGAAGAGTATAGGGGTATATTAGATTTCTGGTGATAACGGTTGTGTGTAACACCCAGAAGGAAGCGTTTCCGACTCCATAAAGTATATATATTCTTGATCAGCATCAATAGCCGAGTCGATATAGCTATGTCTGTCTGTCCTTCTGTCCGTCTGTCCGTCTTCATTAGCGCCTATAGCTCAAAGACTATAAAAGCTAGAGGATCACAATTTTGCATCCAGACTCCTGTCCTATCGCACTGTTACAAGTGTATTTCAAAATTTCGCCCCGCCCTCTTCCGACCACTCAAAGAACGAAAATCTGTGGCATGCACAATTTTAAAGATACGAGAAAACTAAAAACGCAGAATCGTAGAGAATGACAATATCTATCAGAGTATTGAATCTGGATCAGATCGAATCATAAATATAGCCACAATGAAGAAAACCATTTCGAAATGCAACGTTCCCTCTCGCTCTCTCTCACACACAGGGGTGGGCGCTGTGCCCATTCGTCCACATGAGCGCCTAGATCTCAGAGACTATAAGAGCTAGAGCCACCAAACTCTCTATCCATGCTCCTGTGATATCGCTTCAGTACGAGTGAATTTCAAAATTTTGTCCTCATTCCCTCTCTCTCTCGCACACAGCCGTGTATGTATATGTAGGAAGTAGATTTAGACATGTAGAAAAGACAGATGTAAAAAACGTATGTAAACAAAAATGGAAACATCTAATAAATAAAAATCTCCGAAAAGGTTCGACTTAATTCCTTTTTTGGCTAAAATTAAATTCGTCCCTTTTGCGAACATGTAATAAATTACAAGCTCACATACATATATACTGACTGAGTACCGGGTATAAAGTAGAGCCGCGGCTCACAACGCGGCTCACAACGCAGCTCACAACGCGGCTCACAACGTTCTCCCTCGCTTTTTTTTCTTTTTTGACTAAAATTCAATTTTTTCTCTTTTGCGATCTTTATGTATATACTGACTGAGTACCGGATATAAAGTAGAGACGCAAGAATGGACATTTTTCTTAATTTGTATGCATTCGGATTTGAACATTTTCGAGTTTTGAAAAATGGTGGGGTGAAGCGGTTCACCAAAAGAACCTTCCGTTTTCATGTATAAACATCAACATAAATCGGTTTAATGGCTTCGGGCAGGCTCCTAGTCAGCAAGAATCTAAAATACTGAATAAAAGTCATCGAATCCAATACCAATTATAAAAGAATTTACGGCACAAAAATGAATGAAAAAATATTATGAACGAGGGGGAACGTTGTGAGCCGCGTTGTGAGCCGCGGCTCTACTTTATACCCGGTACTCAGTCAGTATATATGTATGTGAGCTTGTAATTTATTACATGTTCGCAAAAGGGACAAATTTAATATTAGCCAAAAAAGAAAAAAGGAATTAAGTCGAACCTTTTCGGAGATTTTTATCTATTAGATGATCTCATATTTGTTTACATAAATTTTTCACATCTGGCTTTTCTACATGTCTTTATCTACAGTGACTCCATCGCATAATCGGACACAAGTTTCCTCAGTACAAATTTGCTCGAAAACTATAAAGAAATGCGTTAGAATTGTTGTTTTTTCACTATTATTATAACTTCATACTATTATCTATCTAAAACCTAAAAAAAAACTCAAACTTTCTAGTGAGAACAGTTAGTTTTAGTCGAAAAACAAAAAAAAGTCATTTTTCGAGGCTCAACGAATAATCGGACAGAGCAAAAGTGCCAATAGAAAACACCGTTATTTCTCAGAAATCTCTCGAACACTTTTGTTCTTTTTATGGCATTCGCTGTCTGGTTGTCTGGCTGTCTGATTGACGAAAACAAATTACTGAAATTGTGTAAAATGGCTCCGCAAGGCAAGCAAACCTCCGTAGAACTTCGACAGCTAATAGTAAAGTTTAACTTGGAAGGGAAAACAGTGCGAGAAATCGCGGATTTGGTCGGAAAATCCAAATCAACTGTCCAGGATATAATTACGAGGTTCCGGGATGAATTTAGGCTAGCCAACAAAAGCCGAGAAGGTCAAGGAAAGATTTTAAATGAACGAGAAGAGCGTTCAGTATTAGAAGAAATAAACCAAGATCCTTTCTTAACCGCAAAAGAACTCCAGATATCCTTAAAAAATCGATCGGGAAAAGACGTTTGTCTGAACATAGTACGTAATACTCTCCATAAGTATGATTACTATGGAAGAGTTGCCAGGAAGAAGCCGTTTATAAGCCCAAAAAACAAACTCAATAGAGTAAAATATGCAAGGGAGTACTTGTTAAAAAGTCCACATTTTTGGGATACGGTAATTTAAAGGTATATCATCTCTAAGTTTAATTTTATTAAAAGTCTTTATTATTTAAAGGTTCTATTTACTGATGAAAGTAAATTTAACTTACATGGGTCAGATGGCAAGAAGTTTGTGTGGCGTAAACCAAACACTGAATCCGAACCCAAAAATACAAAGGCCACTGTGAAGCATGGAGGAGGTTCTGTGATGGTTTGGGGCTGTATGTCGAGTGCTGGAGTAGCCAATTTACATTTCATTGATGGAATAATGGACAAATTTGGCTATTTGGCTATTTTAAAGGAAAATGTCAAGCAAAGTGCGGAGAAATTGGGCATCGCGAGCAACTTTGCCTTCTATCAAGACAATGACCCCAAGCACACATCAGGCGTTGCAAAGCTTTGGTTGATACATAACTGCCCCAAAATTGTACAAACGCCTGCACAGAGCCCAGACCTCAATGTAATAGAGCATTTATGGGAAGAATTAGCCAGGAGGGTTTATAAAAAAAAGTTGTATACGCTAAATCAGCTTAAAGAGGCTTTAGTAGAGGCATGGAACTCCATAGAGCCCCAGGTATGCCAGAATTTGGTAAAATCAATTCCAAAACGCTTGCAGGCTGTTATTGAAACAAAAGGATACGCAACAAAATATTAGTTCCTAAATTAATGCTTTTTTTTCATTACTTTTTGGCTGTGTCCGATTATTCGTTGAGCCTCGAAAAATGCCTTTTTTTCGTTTCTCGCTTTAAGCAAAGTGTTCTCATTAGAAAATATTACTTTTTTGTTATGTTTTTGAAAGATAATACTATGAAGTTGTATTAAAAATTTAAAAAAAAATTTTTTTCTTCATTTTTTTATACTTTTTGAGCTCATTTGTACTGAGTATGCAAGTGTCCGATTATGCGATGGAGTCACTGTACTTCCTACATATACATACACGGCTGTGTGCGAGAGAGAGAGGGAATGAATCAGCGCTTGGAAATTTCATTTGTTCCTTCTGGCTATACTAATGATCCGATCTGATCCAAATTCAACATTCTGATAGATATGGTAATTTTCTATGATTCTGCGTTTTTGGTTTTTTCGTATCTTAAAAATTGTGGATTTTCGTCATTTGTGGGGGCGGAAGGGGGCGTAGCCAAATTTTAAACCAAACTCGTCTCGGTTTGATATCACAGGAGCTAGGATAGAAAGTTTGGCTGATCTAGCTCTTATAGTCTCTGAGAACTAGGCGTCAAAAAATTCGATCAGGCGTTGCGCCCACCCCGGTGTGTGAGAGAGAGCGAGAGGGAACGATGCATTTCGAAATGGTTTTCTTCATTGTGGCTATATTTATCATCTGATCTGATCCAGATTCAACAATCTGATAGATATACTCATTCTCTACGATTCTGCGTTTTTAGTTTCCTCGTATCTTTAAAATTGGGCATGCCACAAATTTTCGTCCTTTGAGTGGGCGGAAGGGGGCGGGGCGAAATTTTGAAATACAATTGTAACAGTGCCATAGGACAGGAGTCTGGATACAAAATTGTGTTCCTCTATCTTTTATAGTCTTTGAGCTATAGGCGCTAATAAAGACGGACAGACGGACAGAAGGGCAGACGGACGGACAGACAGACATAGCTATATCGACTCGGCTATTGATGCTGATCAAGAATATATATAATTTATGGGGTCGGAAACGCTTCCTTCTGGGTGTTACACACATCCAATTTTTGCACAAATCTAATATACCCCTTTACTCTTCGAGTACCGGGTATAAAAATTAGTGAAAATACCACTGAAAATGTATTATTCATCGCTAATGTCGAGTTCAGATTAGCAGTTTCGACAGGTGTAGTAAGCACGGTTACCGTTCGCATTTGCTGCAATGAACAGAATTGTTCGAATTAAATTTTTTTGGCATCAATTCTGAACACAAAAAGCAGAAATCTCGGACTTCTTCTTCGGAAGAGGGTTCTTGACTAACTTCAACTGCCATAGTCACATTGGTTTCTCTTTCCACTGAGGAGAGCTGGCCCACAAGGGCGCCTTTTTCGGCAAAGACTTTAACAACGTTCGTCGGTAGTGAAACACATACAAAAACACTAAATAAGCATTAAAACGGAATTTGTGAGGTGAACCGCTTAACTGCACGACAAGAGAACCGATTCACTCCACTATGGGCATTTTGAAAAAACGGCTGCCATGACATAAACACTTTATATATTTGAAGATGAACATTAAAGCAACAGGACTGATATTTTAACCTTAAGTTTTTTTTGACTAGTTCGCATAAAACACAAAAAATTCACTGCATCACAAAAAAACGTTTGGAAAAAAATTTTCACCACGGTTTTGGAGAAGCAACCCAATTTATGCTTGAAATCTTCGAAGTATCATGAAAAACATTGCGGCAATGAAAGTTACACAGGGTTTAAGACTGGGTTATATGTAAGTGCGCTGTCAAAATTTCACGGGTGAGCCGCTTCACCCTACCGAACCACTTCACCCCACCTGACTCTACATTTAAAAAAATACTAAAAAAAAGCCGATCTCTTTAAATGAAATCTAGAATTGAGTGGCGAAAAATACTGGAATACTATGATACAAGTGCTCCCACATCCACGATGTCGCGTGTCCTCAGGGAAAAATATTAGCCAATTATAACATATTGTTAAAAAGATGTAGCCTCTTTAAGATTAAGGTTTGCATATTGCAAAGAATAAATAGACAGCTGATATTTGCTGTTTTTTTTTGTTTTTATGAATTTGTATGTTTCTGATTATATTTTTATAACGTTTGTTAAATATTTTATTTAAGTTGCAATTGTGTAAGCTTAACCCTTAACTTTCATTTTGCAAATAATTAGTTGTACAGTAGTACATATGTTATGGATTGGGGATGTATGGCAGCTAGTGGTGTTGGGAATCTTGACTTCATTGAATGTATAATGGATCACAAGAAGCACATTGATATTCTACAACAAAATTTGCAACAAAGCGACATGAAATTGGGACTGCGTTCTAGAAAGCTACGACCCGAAGCATACTGGCCATAATACTTGTTTTAGGTATATATGTTTCGAGGTATACTCAGATAAAGAAGTATATGTGCACTTTTTAATTTTCTTGAAAGTGACTTATTTTTAGAACATGTGTGTGAAAGGATTGTTTTGATACGATCAGAACTCGCAAATAACAGTTGACCGTTGACCAAAAATAAATGTTATTCACAGACCCTTTGAGCAAAGACTCATATATGAACCGTTCACATCAGTCTCTGAGCAAATCGGTCTCTGCTCAACCAACAACCCTTTTTTCGTCTTCCTTTTGCTCTGCTCATTCACTGACCGTTTCGTCACGAGCGAAAAAAATAAAAGTCATGTGCGTGTATGTGCGAGGTCTGTTCTATAGTCAGCCGCTGACTCGTTTTATACATGTGTCACACATTTTAGATCCACCTGCAGGTAGATATTGTTTTTTACGACGCCGCTGTCGAAGCCTACACCCATTACTTTAGAGATTATTACACTCTTTGAAAACGTTTGCCCATAATATTAAAATTTACTTACTTTGCATATAATGGATATGCTAATTTTGTTAAATATATACAATACAAGAATTTGAGCGAATGTATATACATGTATGTAAAAATACATAAAGTATTTCATATCAAACTTCACATTAGAAAAACTGTCTGTAGGGTACACATCAATAAGCAGCACTCAGCGAGCGAGGAAGTCTTTTTCATTTGTATGCGTGTATGTATGTGAAGAGCGTTTACGCTGAGCCTTTACTTTTTCCGTTTTTTTGCGGACCCTTGATGTGCGAGTGCTTAGTCGGATCGCAATCTATGAGTTGTTATTGAACGAGCATAACACGATAAGCTCAACTGAGAACAGTCAACCAAAAACCAAAACGAAGAGAAACCAAGTGTTCGGCTCAGAGCGAGAACGAGCGTGCATGGTTTTTTCGGTTATGTTCGTGAGCAGACCGCAAAGGGAAAAACGGTAAACTGTTATTTGCGAGCTATGCATACGATACATATTTCTCGAGTTAGAGCGTCTTGAACGAACATACCTCGGACGCAACTCCCTACTGTCTACAAACTTTAAATCCGTTTTTGTCGAAATCATGTTTTGCGTCCGAACTTCAATCGCAGGGCTTGATCTATTGATCCTATTCTCTTTAAATAAATTGCATTTTAAAGTAAAATTTTTTTGTACAATTCTTTCACACACATATTCCCCAAATATGTGGCTTTTAATTTTTTTTAGAAATTAATGATTTTTTCGACAAATTTAATGAGCACCTCCCCTTAATTAGCGGAACGTAAGTGAAATTGTTTTTAAATGTTTGAAAATAAAAATTTTGATGTTACCGTAGAATGCTTCGTTAGACACATTTGTCGGAGGAAGATCGCGGTTTGATCAAAGGACTAGCCGAATCTGGCAAGACCATTTCTTAAATTGCCGCCAGACTAAATAGGCATAGAAACAGAATTACAAACTTTCTCGGAAATCCGAAAATGTATGCAAAAATTAAGCGGAGCGGAAGGCCGACTGAAAGAGGGAAATTTGACGTCAGCTGTTCAAAACAAGTCTTGCATGGAGATCAAAGGTCAACTGAGACTTGACATATCCAAAAGACGTATAAACCAAATTTTAAACGATAACGAAATGGTTACATATGCTTCCCGAGACTCTGTACCGAGGCTGCTGAAGCGCCACATTACCGCTCGCCTAGAATTTGCTGAGAAGTAGAAAGTAGAAGCGCGATAAAAGGCAACCACAGCAGCTCAGCCATAAACGATACTTTAATGGTTTAGTCCGGATTTGGGTATGCTGGGCTGGGGAAGTCTCCACTTTTTATTTTATACCAACTATAACAAATGCAGAAATTTATATTAGCCTTTAGAAATTGTACTGATCGAATGGATGGATCTTCCAGCAAAACAAGGCGCCAATCCTCACGGTACCTATATTGCGGTGGCCAGCGACCTAAACCAAATAGAAGATCTTCGGGGAATACTATCCAATAAAGTTTACAAAAATGGCCGCCAGTTTGATACGATAAATGACTTTAAAAAGGCGTTGATTCAGGAATGGGATCATATTAACCCTACAACTCTACAAAATTTGGCAACCTCAATGCCAAATTGGGTCAATCAAATTTGTATTAAAAGAGGAAAGCATATCAACTATTAAGAAGTAAGAAAAAATATTTTAAATATGTGTCCAATAGTACTTTGAATTTTTATTCAGTATGTACTGAGCAATTCAGTGAATTCTGTTTTTCATTCTTTCCAACTAAAAGTTTGCAAACAAAAATTTAATATAAGGCTTCGTTTTATTACAGCCTGATAAAGTGTTCCATGACATAGGAATTTTTCGAATAGGTTGGGAATTTCGCCTGTTCTGAACTCCATCATTAAGCACCTATGGCATGCAATGAAGCTTAAAGTCGCAGAACAGAAGCCTGAGGCAAAAAAAAAAAACTCATTTCAGCTTTGGATGAAGAAACCCTTCAGAACCTAGTTGATTCCATGCCGTCGTACTAATATAATATTCTATTATCTGTTACTTCTTCAAAAAAAATGTTATATCTAAGATATTAAACAATCTGGTCTGATGAGCTGGTGAGGTGGCTCAAAAGGGGGTCCAGCTGAAGCCACCGGACGGGTCGCAGGTTGCGGATAGCGAACGGCCTCGGTAGGTAGGTCAGCTGCGAATAAGCGGGCATCCATATGGAGAGTACCGAAAATAAGCAGTCCCGGACAGTCAGCAACATTCGACCCGTGCCGAGAGTCAGCCTGGCTGAGGGCCCGGTTTTAAAACTAGCTCAGTCGTAAACGTAGATCTCAGGGACTTGGCAGCCCCCTGTTCTAATGATGCCTTATACGGGAAACGTGAATCTCTGCCCGGACGGACCGTCGTTTCTTTGCAAATCGTGGGAACAATTATGAATAACAATAATACAAAAACAAAAAACCGAGTCTGGCACTCCTCAAACGCCAACTGGGAGCAATCCTATGCTTGGGAAGGCAGTGGCCCCAAGGCCTGGCCCAACCAGCTCAACAACAGGAAAGACTTGCTCGGTGGAAGGCGCTGGTACGAACCCGAGGGGGTCCCATCCTGAATCTGGGGTGGGTGACAAAGCACCTCCCAAAACTGATACCCTGGAAAGGCAACAAAGCATTAGTGCGGCTGCCCGACAACCTGGTAAAGTGGCGGGGGCTGACTTGCCATCGACAAGTGCCCAAGCCAGGAAGTTCTCGTATGCCGAAAGGAGGAATGCAGGGCAAATACTTCGTCGGCAAAACGCGAGCAAAGCAGCAAGCCCATCAGCCGACTGGCTGAAGAAGGTGAAGTGGGCCTCGGCAGTGCTCCCAGACTTCACCAAGGATTAACAACAGGCGCCACAATCGAAGAGGCAGCGCTATCAGGAGATGCCTGGACCGACTTAAAAGCGGTCTAGAGTACTGCCAAACATATCCTTCGCGCAGATTGCCAAGGAGAGGACGCTAATCGGCGTCCTTGACAAGGGCAGCGCGGAGGGTAAGATACCTAGGAGCCAGTGGAAGTGGGTGGAAGCGGCATTGGCCGACCGCTGCTTCGAGCTCCTCGAGAATGACCCCGGGCCACCTCCTGTCTGCAAAGACATGGGGTGGTTCCAGGGCAATATTAAAGTTATTGCCTGTGAAGACGAGCGCTCCGCGAAGCTGTATAAAGCAGTGGTGGCGCAGTAGACTAGAGCGAGGTGCCCAGTAGACCGCGGGCAAGACTATAGGTGCCGGCTACCTTCAAGGAGCCTGAGCGCATCCTCAAAACGCTGCAGAGGTGCAATCCACAACTGCCGACTACAAACTGGAAGGTAGTGAAGGTTGAGACGACGCAGGGACCGATGAACCTGGCTGTGCTCGTACTCAATAAAGAGTCGCTGGCCCCGATAGAGGCAGCTAAGGGCAAGCTGAACTTCGGCTTCAGCTCGGTCACCATAAAGGTGTACAAGTCGGACGCAGCGGCCGAGGCCCGTCCTGTTGACAACCCAGTCGATCAGGACGTTGCCTCGGAGATCGAAGCACCCGACAACGAGCTGGAGCAGGCCAAAGAAGGCTACTCGTCCGATGCAGAGCAACTGCTGAACCGGAACCTTAACACAAAAGACAGAGTAAAAAAGGCTACGATAGCCCTCTTTACATGCAAAAAAGCTATGGGCTTAAAGTGGGGCATGAACCCAAGCATAGTCCAATGGATATATCTAGCAATAGTTAGACCTATACTACTCTGTGGAGTTACAGTGTGGTGGCTGGCCCTATCAAAAAGGACGATCACCAAACAACTGAGCAAAGTTCAAAGAACTGCTGCCTTAAGCATCAGTGGAGCTCTTCCCACCACACCGAATGATGCGCTAAATGCCATCCTATGCCTCCAGAGCCTCGACCTGGCAGGAAAAGAGCGTGCAGAAATGGCAGCAATACGTCTGAGAGACTCTGACCAATGGGCTCCACAGCTCATGGGTAACTCATCAATACTGAATAGCGGTACCGTTCCCACAAAAACAGACTACTGCGTCCCAAGGGAACACACAGACACCCCCTTCAATATACTCATCCCCAAAAGAGACGAATGGCTCGAGGGACCTCCAGGCCCACAAAGGGCCATAAACATCTTCACAGATGGATCGAAGCTGGATAACAAAGTCGGAGGAGGAATCTACTCCGAACAGCTAAACATACGGCACTCCTTCAGGCTTCCACACCACTGCAGCGTCTTCCAGGCGGAGGTCAATCAGGGAAGCACTGAACTGCCTTCAGGAAGTTACCATCATGGCAACCAATGTAAACATATACAGCGACAGCCAAGCCGCGATCAAATCGCTAAATGCGATTTCCTCGAGCTCGGCCACCGTGGCAGACTGCCGCAAATCTCTTCACGAGATGGCTCAGCAAATTTGCTATCAACCTTATATGGGTCCCGGGTCATCGGGACATCGAAGGTAACTGCATAGCAGACGAGTTGGCCAGATCTGGCACTACTATCCCCTTCTTCAAGATAAGGAAGATATTTGTATGCCTATGGCCACCTGTAAGCTTATCATAAAAGAGCAAAGTAAGCGACTACGAAAAAACATGTGGCAATCGGCACCACGATGTCGAATAACCCGGCAAACATGGCCGACTATAGACAGAAAGCTCACCTCTGAGCTATGCAGGCTCGACAGAAGAAGGTGTAGCGCAGTCATACGCTCCCTTACGGGACACTGCTAATAGGCACCCACCCAAACAGGCTGGGCGCTCCATATAACGATATTTGCCGAAGCTGATGAGGAAGAAGAAGAGACGGTGGAGCACCTGTTCTGCTCCTGTCCAGCTCTCAGCAGAAGAAGGCTACAACATATAGGCTCGCCCTTCATAGCAGACCTTTCAGAAATGTCCACAATCTGTCCCAGGAAGATAGCAAACTTTATAAGAGTAGCCGGATGGGATAACTGCTGACATTAAGGTCTCACAACGCGGAAAGGGGAAAGATTCTCTTGCGGTATCACAACGGGCCGTAACCGGCCTATGGGTTTTTTTTTTTTTTTTTTTTTATCAAAAATAATGATTAATAGGCTGGCAAGAAACCCTCTAGCTGAACCCTCCCCGAGGGTGCCGGCTGGGCAATGGGCACTGCATTATCCCGGACAAGGGTAATGCATTGTCGCTTGCTCTGTCCGAGGCAATGCAATGTCTAGCTAAGGCAATGATTCAGCGTCCTCTCGATCTCGAGTCGGGGGCGCTGGGTCAGAGCCATGGCTAGAGGTGCCTGGCGGTCAGGCCTAAAACGCTAGGGGGTGGCTCCCCCGAAAAACATTAGCCGCATGGACCTTCGGGCCAACCATGGAGGGGACAAAAGGGAAAACAAGGGTTGGGATGTCAACCCAAACGTCGGTGGGAAGCGTGGCTGCTACCACCGGCGGGCACGGAGAGGAGCAATCCTCTCTGCGTGTCGCCAGCGGTCACACCTCTGACGTGGCGGGAGCAGGCCAAGTCAGCTGTAAAGCTACTGCCAACACCACACTCAATCACTCCAAGCTGAGCCGCACGGATGCCGTTGTCGATACAGACACGGATCTGGAGAGCGTGCTGTCAATCAGCAAAACGGAGGAAGAAAGCCTTCTCCGCTCGCCTGAACCAGGTTCCAGCTCCCCGCGTAGGGAAGGGCCGAAGCGTTCGAGGGAGGGGATGAGGGCAAAAGCTCAGTATAAGGCGGCCCTGAAGATTTTTAGCAGGCTACAAGGCAAGGCAAATATCTCCCCGGAGGAGAAATCCAAGCTAGCTTGGGCCGAGCTGAAGGTGGAAGAGGGCCGTAGATACTACGCACGGTTGCCTCAAATGAAGGCTTCCACTAGTGAACACGCAAATAAGGTGGAGGAGTTGCTAGCTACTAAGAGGCAGCGCTCGACCGACAACACCGCCACCCCGGCAGGCAAGCGGCAGCGCGGGCCCAAGAGAGCGGAACCATCCCCACCACCACCGAAAACGGCGAAGCAGAGGTCTGTCAATGCTTCAAAGGTCAGCGATGTGTCCAAGAGACACCTGATCGTAGCTCTCATCGACAGACGTGATGAGAACGGGAAGATGACGGCGGCGCAGTGGAAACTGGTCCACGCACGGCTCGTCGACTCCCTGCTTGCACGGATGGAGGAAGACCCCACAGTGCCCATGCCCACTTTTGATGGCGCTGGATGGCTGAATGGGGTCAAAATCCTGAAATGCAATGACGACCCGACGCTGAGGTGGCTGACGCAGACGGTCTGCCAATTGGAGGCGTTGTGGGAGGGGGCCAAGCTGGAGGTGGTGGACAGGGAGCTAATCCCGTCCATTCCAAAGGCGAAGGTACTCTTCCCCATCGTCATCCAAGTAGACCGCGCGCTGAAGCTCCTTCAGCGTCAAAACCCGGACATACCAACCGCAGACTGGAAGGTACTGCACGCTGGTAGCCCACTACCCAACGAGGGGGGCCAGCATGTGATCCTCCAGATCAACAAAGACGCAGAGGACGTCCTTTACCCCAGATACGGGAAAATGGCGTGGGGCATGGGCAGTGTGTACCTGCGCCTCAAGAAGCGCCGCCCCGAAGACACAGACACACACACCCTGCAGGCAGGCGAGGTGGAGAAGGACCTCGGTCTAGACACCATCGTGAAGGCCGCCCAGGGTCTGGCTCTTGAAGACTCCCAGGAAGATGAGGACGGTGACCTGACGATTACAGTCAACCCGTCGTATGCAGTTGAGCCAGCCGCCCATGAAACTGAGTGTGCTGCAAATCAACCTGCATAAAAGCAAGGTAGCATCGGCGGAGCTCCTCATAGCCATGGAGCAAGGGCCCGCCGATATAGCTTTGGTCCAGGAGCCCTGGATTGCGTCAGGCAATTCAGTGGCCGGACTGAAGTTCGCAAACTACAACTCGTTCTACCCAACATCGGTAAGCAGGAATAGAACCGTCGTACTAGTACGAAAGGGAATCCACGCTTACCTTATGTCTCATTACAGCACAGACGACCTGACAGTAGTGATGCTGGAGAGTGAGGAGAAGCGCCTTCTGGTAGCCTCCTGCTACATGGCACACGACAGGCCCGCACCACCTGAAGAACTAAGGAGTCTGGTGGAAAAAGCCGACTCCAAAGACCAGCAACTCATCATTGGTACGGACGCCAATGCCCACCACAGTGTGTGGGGAAGCCCCGATATCAATGACCGAGGTGAGTCACTCCTAGACTTTATATTATCAAATAACATAGATGTAGCAAACGTGGGAGAGGACTACACTTACGTAGGTCCCACCTCGTCCAACGTGCTAGATCTAACCCTCGTAACAGGAAAGAGTACCTTGGTATCTGGATGGAGAGTCCTTGAAAGACCATCCTTCTCGGACCATAAGTACATTCAGTTCGAGTGCGATTTCAAATACACTCCGAAGGTGACAGTCTTCAGGAACCCCCGGAACACAAACTGGGAGAAGTTCAGGAAGACCGTTACCTCGAAGCTCGCGAATCCGGGAATAGTGAAATCCGCGGAAGACATAGAGAAGTCCTTGGAGACCCTCTCCAAGGAACTTCTGTCTGCCTACCAAGGAGCATGCCCGCCATCAAGAACGAGAAAGAGGACCAAACCACTCTGGTGGAATAGGGACCTCTCCCTCAAGAGAAATAACCTCAGGGAACTCTTCAAACTCGCCAGAGTAGCGAATGAGGAGATCATCAATGAGGAATACAAAACACTACTCAGAGACTACAAGAAGGAAATACGCAAGGCACAACGTAGCTCGTGGAGAAACTTCTGCTCGAACATCGAGAAAGTGCCTGAAACAGCAAGACTCAGGAAGCTGCTCTCGAAGCAGCCCACCATACAGAGTCAGCTACAATTAAATAACGGACAGTGGTCAGAAGACAGCGAAGAGGCTCTGACAGCACTAATGGAGGCCCACTTCCCGGGATGCACCGAGGTCACTGATGCCGAAACGCATCAGGACCTAGCAACCGAGGAACAAACACCCCCTACAGATCTAATAACCCACAAGAAGATCCAATGGGCCATAGACTCCTTTGCGGGCATCAAAGCACCTGGACTGGACGGAATATTCCCAGCCATGTTGCAGGCGACCAAAGAGACGATCATCCCATGGCTCTTCGCAATATACTCGGCATGTCTAAGTACAGGCTATATCCCTATCCAATGGAGAACGGCTAGAGTTGTCTTCCTCCCGAAGGCAGGAAAGTGCAGCCATGCTAGTCCCAAGGACTACAGACCGATAAGCCTTACCTCTTTTATGCTAAAAACACTGGAAAAGCTGCTGGACGGATACATCAGGAAGGAGGTGGGAGGACTGATGTCAACCAACCAGCACGCTTATACCAAAGGGAAATCGGTGGAAACAGCTCTACATTCACTAGTAGCTACCATCGAGAAGGCTCTCAACAATAAAAAGTATGCACTAGGAGTATTCGTAGATATATCCGGAGCATTTAACAACGTAGCCACGAACGCAATAATGGATCGCCTTGAAGCGACCCACACACACCAAGCAATCAACCTATGGATAAAGAACCTCCTGAGTTGTAGACGGGTGCAATCTGAGTGGGGCACCGCTTCCACGGTAAAGGGAGCGCATAGAGGCACACCTCAAGGTGGAGTCTTGTCGCCCCTCCTGTGGAATCTGGTGGTCGACGACCTCATCAAGAGATTCGAGAGGAAGGCCCCAAAAATAACAGCTTATGCAGACGACATAAGCATAATTATTACGGGCGTATGTCCATCGACTCTCAGCTCCATAATGGAACGAACACTCAGGGAGATATGCGAGTGGGCGGACGAAGTAGGACTCGATATCAACGCGGACAAGACGGACCTCATCCTCTTTACAAAGAGGTACAAGGTACCGGCATGGATCCCCCCAAAAATCAACCAAACAAGGCTAACCCCGAAAACACAGGTCAAATACCTCGGCACAGTACTGGATAGCAAACTGGCATGGAAACCCAATGTAGTGGAAAGGGTGAAGAAGGCCACCATTGCGCTTTATGCATCCAAGAAGATGCTTAGCAGCACATGGGGCCTGTCACCCGCCCTAATGCATTGGATCTACATCTCGGTGGTGCGACCAACTCTGCTGTATGGAGTCCTAGTGTGGTGGCAAGCAACTGAGAAGAAGACGTACCACAAGCTTATGGAAAGGACCCAGCGACAGGCTTTGCTATGTATCACAGGGGCGCTGAGGTCAACCCCAACTATAGCACTCGAAACCATACTTGGGATCGATCCCCTCGACATCCACGCTCGGCTGACTGCGGGTAAAGCCGCACAGCGACTTATCGCATCGGGGAACATGTCACCCCAAGGATACGGGCACAGTTCAATTGGGAGGAACATGACCAGTCATACAGACTACATGACCCCCCGAACTTGCCTAGAGGTCAAAACCAACACATTTTTGGGACCCGAAGACTGGAAAAAGGGACGGGACCAGACTCAACACCTCAACATATATACCGACGGCTCCAAGATGGACGGAGGAGTAGGAGCGGGCTTATATTGTACAAACCCCGAAATAAGGGTGTCATATAGGCTACCAGACCGATGCAGCATATTCCAGGCGGAAGTTTTCGCTATAAAGAAGGCAGCAGAGATCGCTCAGCAAATAGAGCGACCACACAACGTGGTGAACATATTCGTCGATAGCCAAGCAGCGATAAAATCCATGCAGTCGTTCGCAGTCGGCTCCAGAAGTGTCCTGGCAAGCAGGGAGGCATTAGACTCATTATGCACGACCAAGTCAGTGCGAATCTACTGGGTTCCCAGCCACCAGGGCATCGAAGGAAACGAGGCTGCGGACGTTCTGGCTAAGGAAGGCGTTGGGCTGACGAGCGAAAGAATCGAAAACGTGCCTATCTCCCTTAGAACGTTACAAAGCGATCTAGAGAAGCAGGCCGCCCTACAAACCAAGAACAGATGGAGGAACGCAACCACCTGCAGAACCTCGAGAACCATGTGCAAGGAGCGCAATGAAAAGCTAGCTCACTATCTACTGCATCTTCCACGGAAAGACTGTAGACTGATAGTGGGAATACTCACAGGTCACTGTCTGGCTGCGGCGCACGCGGCCAAGCTAGGCATTACCAACATAGACAGCTGTAGGAAATGCGATGAATCCGGGGCTATCGAAACCCTGGAACATCTCATCTGCAACTGCCCGGCTCTTTCACGGGCAAGGACAAGATACCTAGGCGCACCGGAGATGGCATCACTAGAAGATGCCTCCAAGAGGACGCCGAGGGAATTACTTGCCTTTGCGAAACACACCTCGATACTCGAGGACTTCCAAATCTCAGCAATACCCCCGTAAAGGTCCATCTACATCCGGATCACTAAGGGCCAGACTGGCCTATGAAAGTCCCCGCTGAGAGACGTCCGGGTTAACCTAACCTAACCTAACCTAATGATTAATAATTATCGGTAAAGAAAATTGTAAAAATCATTATATAATCATTATGACGTGATTTTGAAAATAAAACTTATAATGATTACGGTCCCTGGTTCCAAGACATTTTTCGCCTAGGTTGGCCAGGATATTTCTTCTTTTTTGTTAAATGGTCTAAAATAAAGGCTATGTAACATCCAGAACTATAGGTTTTAGTTAAATCCTTGTATTTTGTAAAATAATAATATTACTTGACGTTTTCCCAAACGGTGTCATGATTTTTTGGAGTGGTGTGGAGTCTCTGAATGCCAGTGTGTTGCCAAATATATTTTCTTACACTTACCAGAATAACTATGCGTATTAACATGTCGTTGAAAGAAAAGATGGAAACTTACATTTTTTTTAGGAATAAGACATTTACTAGGCTTTATTTTGAATAAACTTGTTCATTTCTAACTTAAAAACTTTTATTAATATAAAAAATTTTTACAATAGTCTGAGTTTCAATTATGCGCAGAAATCAAAAACTCCAAAGAAAATATTTTTTATTTTTTTGAAAATGTGATAAGAAATTAGTATAAAGTCGGATAACCGTTACGCTTTATTACTTCTGCCGACCGATTTTGCATTGATTCGACCAATTTCTTGGTATCCTTTACCATTATTTGACTAATGAATCTTTTGAGTATATCCTTTGATCTAATTATGCTCAGTCGAATACTGCGCTCCAAGAGGTCCGACAAAGGTCCTGGAGCGCAGGATCCGACTCCACACCATGTCATCAATGGATAGGATCAAAAAATCATTCTTCAGGAATGGAGCCAGAAATGGTACAGGATACCAAGAAATTGGTTGAATCAATACCAAATCGGTTGGCAGAAGTAATACAACGTAAAGCGTAACCGACTTCATTAGTTATTCGACCGATATTCATTCATTTCTCGTCACATTTTCGAAAAAACGTAATTTTCTTTGGGGTCTTTGCTTTGTACGCATACTTTTTCTGGTTGAAAATCAGACGACTTTGTACACTTCTTGTTATATTTAGAAAAAACGTTTATAAGTTAGAAATTAAGGAGTTAAATTAAAATTAAGCCTAATAAATGTACTATTATTCTTAAAAAATTTAAATTTCTTTATGTATTTTTTAAAACGGCTTTCTTTGAAGATGAAGTTTCATAACATGCTTGTACGCATAGTTATTCTAGTAATTGTATGTAAGTCAAGAGAAATATTCAGCTACTTAAGTTATTTCAAGGAAGTTTTTAGTTTTATCCCATCCGTATCATTAGATTATAATTCAAATGATAAAGCCCATAGGCTAAAGCAGGGGTGCCCAAAGCCAGCATACGGCGGAGAAATCACCAACACTCACAACAAAGAAAAGCACTAATACCAAGAGGCGAACAATTTTTTGTATTTCAATTTGTGCACTAGAAGAAAAAAGAGTGCATAAATCTTCACTAATGTGAAAAATATCGTTGGCAAATAATTTAATCTTTTTATTAATAATAATGCAAATAAAAATTAAAATAATTGAGTTTTCAAAACAATAAAAGTGCCCAGGGGTGCCCAGGCCTATGCTCATGGGCTTGTTATGTTTTTTTCTCCTCCGGAGATAGGAACTCACAGAACGTATACATGAACGGCACCGAGAATAAAAAAAAACCCAACACATGCAAACATTATGTGTGTGTATGCTATGAGTGGAACCGATACCGTTTCTGTTTGCTTCTCGTTTTGCTTCTGCCTTATATTCGAGCTTGCACTGGAAAAAACCTTCGTAGTGTTCAACCTGCCGGCACATTGTTTACTAGCGCATGCTTGGGTAAATTTTTTTTTGCTGAAAACCATTTTTGCGAATTGCAGTGCATTATATGCTATTTAAAATTGAGTCTGAATACAACATTTAATGCAGAACGGAATTTTCAAACTATGCATAGTTCACTAGCATTTTCTTCAGATGACGTGAAAGAAGCTGAGCACAAAAAACTTAACTAAGCGTTTTTTGTTATTGTTGCGGAGCAAAGCCTGAATTATATTGAAAATTATTCGGAAGAAATAAAAGTTCAAAAGCATCAAGTTCAATTTGAAAATACTCAATCCAAATCAGCATCATTGAAGGCATCATATGTGGCAAGCTTAAACATCGCCAAACATTTCAGACGGAAATTTTATGAAAAAAGTATGCCAAGAAATTATAAAATGTTTTGGTGAGAGTGGAGAGACCTTGGCAAACTCAATTAATTTAATTTTCATTTGCATTATTATTAATAAAAATATGAAATTATTTGCCAACGCTTTTATTCACATTAGTGAAAATGTATGCACACTTTTTTCTTTCAGTGCACAACGTTGTGAGCTCTACTTTATACCCGGTACTCAGTCAGTATATATGTATGTGAGCTTGTTTTAATTTATTACATGTTCGCAAAAGGGACAAATTTAATGTTAGCCAAAAAAGAAATCAAGTCGAACCTTTTCGGAGATTTTTATCTATTTGATGTTTCTATATTTGTTTACATAAATTTTTTACATCTGCCTTTTCTACATGTCTTTATCTACTTCCTACATATACATACACAGCTGTGTGCGAGAGAGAGAGGGAATACGTCTGCGCTTGGAAGGCCACTGAAATTTCATTTGTTCCTTCTGGCTATATTTATGATCCGATGTGACCCAGACTCAACATTCTGATATATATGGTCATTTTCTATGATTCTGTGCTTGTGGTTTTCCCGTATCTTCAAAATTTTCGTCCTTAATGGGGGCGGAAGGGGGCGTGGCCAAATTTTGAAACAAACTCGTCTCGGTTTCATATCACAGGAGCTGGGAATGAAAGTTTGGCCGCTCTAGCTTTTATAGTCTCTGAGCTATAGGCGCTAATGAAGACGGACGGGCGGACAAACAGACGGACAAACGGAGACAGACAGACATAGCTATATCGACTCGGCTATTGATGCTGATCAAGAATATATATACTTTATGGGGTCGGAAACTATTCCTTGTGGGTGTTACACACATCCATTTTTTCAACAAATCTAATATACCCCTTAACTCTTCGAGTACCGGGTATAAAAATTGTTGCCTCTTGGTATTAGTGTTTTTGTTTGTGAGTGGTGGTGATTTCTCCGCCGTATGCTGGCTTTGGGCACCCCTGATCTAGAACATATAAAAATTCTCATACCTTTTAATAAGAACAGTTAGTTTTAGTCGAAAAACGAAAAAAACTTTCATTATATAAAGGATGTATTAAACGAATGCATTCAATAAAATTTGATTTTAAACTCATATACCATCAAATTACCATATTCGACAATTTTTTTTCTTAGCAGGTATTTTCATCCTATTTTCTTTACTATTAGGGCTTAGAAATTGGCCTATTCTCCTATATTAATCGCACGTATGCAATGTATTAAGCACAGTATTTAGGAACACGTATTTTCCAGATCGATTTTGGAAGAAATTGTCAGAGATTTTGCGGTTTGGAAGGAAAATTCATAAATTTATTTTAAAATCGATCGGTGTTTTGGCTCATTTAAAATCTTGCCTTGACCTTCCCGAATGTTGGTGTCAAGTCTAAACTCATCACGGACCCTTATATTTATGTAGTCCACAGTCAATTCGCAATTTAAAACCAATTTGGCTATTTCCCGAGTTTTCCTACCAAGTAAAATTTTACAATTAACTGTTATATTTCGACAGAGGATTTGTTTCCTTAGGGAGCTATTTTACAATATAAAAATAATTTTTTTGTGTCAGCCAGACTGTCAGGCAGCGATTGCGATAAGAACTGTCATAGCTTTGAAGAGTATTTTAGGAGAAAAAAAGGGTTTTCCATTCGCAATTCTGTACTATCCGATTATGCGTATTATCAAAATATACTTTTTTCGTTTTTCGTCTAAAACTAACTGTTCTCATTAGAAAGTACGAGGTTTTTTTATTTTAGATATTTATCTAGATATTTATACATAATAGTATGAAGTTATAATAAATGTGGAAAAACAAAAATTCTAACACATTTCTTTATAGTTTTAGAGCACATTTGTACTCAGAAACCTAGTGTCCGATTAAGCGATGGAGCTACGGTATGTATGTACATACATATTTCCTCGAGGGATGCCAATACATGTCGATTCGAAGCTTGACGTTAAATCTAAAAATTGTTGGTCAGTTCTTTGTACGAATATGCTTGACTAATGATTAGAAGAGTTGCTATATTCTTATATTTAACATTTTGCAAGATTAGACAGTAGTTTTAAGTGAACGTAATAAGCTGTGTCTACATATGTAGGTACAGATATTTTCTTTAATTTTAAACTAAAAACAGTAAAAGAAAAACTATAAAGGCTTTTCCTAAATATATTAAATAACTAACTTAAATATATTCTTATCAGAAGCAAAGTTCACTGCTTTTTAATATTTTTCTTATTTAAACCTACCGTGCTTATACCCATATGACATTAGACTTTGAAGCTGGACTAACTTGAAAAATAGAGACATACTTATGCAAGAAGCATGCAGTGAGAGCGAGACAGAGATATGCGTCCAGTTGTTTTTCCAGTTGAGCTGGGAGCAGCGCTGCGGCAGAGATTATCGATTGCTATAGTTTCTAGATACGATTTTGCTGGCTTGGTGGCAATGTGTGTTGTATAATATCATAAATGCAGTGTTTATAATTCATAAAAAGAGGAAGAAGAAGATGAAAAAAATGTAAACAACTTACAAAATGGCAAGCATATTGGATTTACACAGACGAAAAATGCTTTGTGCAGCTTTTTTAATAGTTAAAAATAATAATTTGATTGCGTGTCACATGCTGAAACAGCAGAACAAAAAAAAGAGAAATATTTGGTCGGCGAAATGGCTATTAAAACGCGAGTTAGAAGGTAAGTACATAAGGTAAGTACAGGTAAGCCTGCTTTAGGTGTTTTTCATATCGGGTATGCGAAGAATACCAAACGTGAGGGAAGTTCTTAACAAGATTTTATAAGGTACACGGTAGCTTCCTCCGTTCACAAAATTTTTAGTAAGAATTTGTTTACAGTATACAAATGCTTCCCGCCGCAAAGCAAAACATATGTTCAACTACTGCGCGACGCTTACCAGCATTAATTTATCGATGTCTATCATGCTATCTCTCTCTTCGCAGCAAATTTAGCAAAGTCTAATGTCATATGGGCATTACAAATTGTTACTGGGAAAGTATCGATGTGAATACGTGAACATCGATGCTTTCAGATATCGAAAACATCGATGTTTGTATGGCACGCACCATCGATGTTTTGATCGATTCAGGATATATTCATATGCGGGTGAAGAAGCAGAAGAAGTTTTGGAATAGGAACTTGCTATAATGATGTCCAAAACTCAAAAAGAACAGCCAATACAAACCACAGAGCGGAACAAACCGAACATTAAACAAACTTTTACCAACAAAATACAGTCCTCCCGCGCAGATAACATCATCGTTTCGAATTAACAGAATAAATCAGTATGCCTGAAATTTGCGATCCTGATATGTAGCCTAGTATTCAGTGGCGAAGAAATGGCTATCGAGAAGAATCAGGGTTGATATTCGTATGAAACTGATAAAAATATTCTGCCAGCAAAATGATTCTGCTGGGGTCATTAATTTGGTTGTACTTAGTACGAGCAAAATAATTGCCGATATGTGCTGAAAAAGTATATCATGGTATTTGTGGCATTCTTCCAGGCACGAAAAATGTATTTGGCCGGTTAAATAAATGAAGTGGTGTGCGTGCATATGTGTTTGATTACAATTGAAACGTAAACGTAAACATAAAGCTATGGAGTTCAAAAAGAAAATATATAAAAAGAATGGATGAGTTTAGCAACGAGGAGATTTTATTAGTATTAAAAGAAATCGAGCAGAGACAGTTGCTACGGAATTTACGGATAAAAAGCAATTTGATGCAAACGGAATAAGAGGCGCATTAGAGTCTGTGTCTGCAGTGATGAATAGAGAGAACAATTTGAAAAATGAATTTATACAATATTGAGGTGCTTTATCCGTTCATTGTCGTCCCCCAGCACCACAGCGCCCACAAATAAAACATTCCTGCTTGCTTTGATACAAAATTTGAATTCTTAACTGATATTATTTGTACACAGTGTAACCGTAGCTTTGATAGCTTTTTTTTCAGCTCCAAAAAAACAAACACACTGCACCGGTGCAAGTGCGCACATTGCTGACTGAGCTGAGCTTAAAGCTGAAAAAGCTCCCTGAAATCAGCTCAGCTTTGTTTGATCGAACAAGCATGTTTGTTTTTTCAGCAAGCGGATTGCTGATAGTTACCATCAATGTTATCTTTCTATGCGATATAGTGGTCCGAATTTCACCAAATTTTCGTGCGTTATGTACAATCAGGTAGTTACACAAATGGGCTGACTACTTTAAAAAATAAAGAAGTTTTTCATAGAAAAAATAACTTTATATACAGTGACTCCATCGCATAATCGGACACTTGCATACTCAGTACAAATGAGCTCAAAAAGTATAAAAAAATGAGAAAAAATTTTTTTTTTTAACTTTTAATATAATATTATAGTATTATCTTTCAAAAACATAACAAAAAACTAATATTTTCTAATGAGAACACTTTGCTTAAAGCGAGAAACGAAAAAAAGGCATTTTTCGAGGCTCAACGAATAATCGGACACAGCCAAAAAGTAATGAAAAAAAAGCATTAATTTAGGAACTAATATTTTGTTGCGTATCCTTTTGTTTCAATAACAGCCTGCAAGCGTTTTGGAATTGATTTTACCAAATTCTGGCATACCTGGGGCTCTATGGAGTTCCATGCCTCTACTAAAGCCACTTTAAGCTGATTTAGGGTATAAAACTTTTTTTTATAAACCCTTCTGGCTAATTCTTCCCATAAATGCTCAATTACATTGAGGTCTGGGCTCTGTGCAGGCGTTTGTACAATTTTTGGGGCAGTTATGTATCAACCTAAGCTTTGCAACGCCTGATGTGTGCTTGGGGTCATTGTCTTGATAGAAGGCAAAGTTGTTCGCGATGCCCAATTTCTCCGCACTTTACTTGACATTTTCCTTTAAAATAGCCAAATAGCCAAATTTGTCCATTATTCCATCAATGAAATGTAAATTGCCTACTCCAGCACTCGACATACAGCCCCAAACCATCACAGAACCTCCTCCATGCTTCACAGTGGCCTTTGTATTTTTGGGTTCGAATTCAGTGTTTGGTTTACGCCACACAAACTTCTTGCCATCTGACCCATGTAAGTTAAATTTACTTTCATCAGTAAATAGAACCTTTAAATAATAAAGACTTTTAATAAAATTAAACTTAGAGATGATATACCTTTAAATTACCGTATCCCAAAAATGTGGACTTTATAACAAGTACTCCCTTGCATATTTTACTCTATTGAGTTTGGTTTTTGGGCTTATAAACGGCTTCTTCCTGGCAACTCTTCCAAAATAATCATACTTATGGAGAGTATTACGTACTGTGTTCAGACAAACGTCTTTTCCCGATCGATTTTTTAAGGATATCTGGAGTTCTTTTGCGGTTAAGAAAGGATCTTGGTTTATTTCTTTTAATACTGAACGCTCTTCTCGTTCATTTAAAATCTTTCCTTGACCTTCTCGGCTTTTGTTGGCTAGCCTAAATTCATCCCGGAACCTCGTAATTATATCCTGGACAGTTGATTTGGATTTTCCGACCAAATCCGCGATTTCTCGCACTGTTTTCCCTTCCAAGTTAAACTTTACTATTAGCTGTCGAAGTTCTACGGAGGTTTGCTTGCCTTGCGGAGCCATTTTACACAATTTCAGTAATTTGTTTTCGTCAATCAGACAGCCAGACAACCAGACAGCGAATGCCATAAAAAGAACAAAAGTGTTCGAGAGATTTCTGAGAAATAACGGGGTTTTCTATTGGCACTTTTGCTCTGTCCGATTATTCGTTGAGCCTCGAAAAATGACTTTTTTTTTGTTTTTCGACTAAAACTAACTGTTCTCACTAGAAAGTTTGAGTTTTTTTTTAGGTTTTAGATAGATAATAGTATGAAGTTATAATAATAGTGAAAAAACAACAATTCTAACGCATTTCTTTATAGTTTTCGAGCAAATTTGTACTGAGGAAACTTGTGTCCGATTATGCGATGGAGTCACTGTAGATATAGATATCCGATCTGCCCCATTCGAAAAAATGCTTGATAAAATCATAAAATATAGCTATGTACATGAAACGTTTTGTGGAGATAGTTCTTAAAGTGAAATAATAGTTTAGTAGAAACAGACGGACGCATTGCTATCAGTTCATCTTTCAGCTCAGTCGACAGTGTACGCACCTGCCGGCTGATTCTGTCTGAAAAAAGCTTAGAGCTTTCAGCGCCGTTTTCAGCTCTGCTTTCAGCTCCGCTTTCAGCTAAAGTGTGCGCGCGCCCTAAGACTTGACGATGAAATACGCAGAAATAATAAGAAAAACAAGCAGTGAACTTTCCGATATATTAAGTGGGCAGAACGTGTATTTTGATCAAGACGCCACTATATCCCAGACCAGACGATGCTAGCCGGCAATGTCGAAGCCTCTGGTGCGCGCAAGATAGAGAGAGACAACCATAGTGTACAACACGCTGTAGAAGTGGCGCCAGAAGAAGATGATGAAATTGAAGAGAATGTTCGGGAAACATGCATGTGGCGACAAGACAACGCTTATTCAACATTGACCGTGCGATTAGATGAATACGAAGAAGAGCCCGCCATTTGCAGAAGCTAGAACAATTATATGTTTCTCGCAAGCGTGTAGCTGAACTCAAATTAAGCGTAGTGAAAACGGAGAGAGAGGTCTTTGAGTTGGAAACGAGTAGTTATTAGGAACTATTATTTACATAAAGAATTTAACTTTAAAGCACAGCCAAAGTATCAGATGCAGATTCGGGTAACAGAAACAACACCATTTCATTGCACTCCGCGTCGTCTATCCTATCATGAGAGAGAGAAAATAGCTGAAATAGTAGATGATATGTTAAAAAAGAAAGTAATCCGTCAAAGTGACTCTCCTTATGCTTCCCCGTTGGTCATAGTAAAAAAAAAGTCAGGAGAACTACGAATGTGTGTTGATTACCGTGGTCTGAACAAGCGAATTGTTAAAGATAATTTCCCGTTGCCCCTTTTTGAAGACTGTCTTGAGTTTTTAGAAAATAAGTGCTGTTTTTCCATCATAGATTTTAAAAGTGGGTATCATCAAATAGCCGTAGAAGAAAAATCAATTCCGTACACATCGTTTGTGACACCACAAGGACAGTATGAGTACTTAAGAATGCCCTTTGGTCTAAAGAATGGATCCGCTATCTTTCAGAGATTTATTTCAGAGTTACTTAGAGACTTTATTAGAAACAAAAGTATTGTAGTGTAAATGGATGATATAATGGTAGCGACTAAGACAGTTGCGGATGGATCTTCCAGCAAAACAAGGCGCCAATCCTCACGGTACCTATATTGCGGTGGCCAGCGACCTAAACCAAATAGAAGATCTTCGGGGAATACTATCCAATAAAGTTTACAAAAATGGCCGCCAGTTTGATACGATAAATGACTTTAAAAAGGCGTTGATTCAGGAATGGGATCATATTAACCCTACAACTCTACAAAATTTGGCAACCTCAATGCCAAATTGGGTCAATCAAATTTGTATTAAAAGAGGAAAGCATATCAACTATTAAGAAGTAAGAAAAAATATTTTAAATATGTGTCCAATAGTACTTTGAAGAACTGTCATAGCTTTGAAGAGTATTTTAGGAGAAAAAAAAGGGTTTTCCATTCGCAATTCTGTACTATCCGATTATGCGTATTATCAAAATATACTTTTTTCGTTTTTCGTCTAAAACTAACTGTTCTCATTAGAAAGTACGAGGTTTTTTTATTTTAGATATTTATCTAGATATTTATACATAATAGTATGAAGTTATAATAAATGTGGAAAAACAAAAATTCTAACACATTTCTTTATAGTTTTAGAGCACATTTGTACTCAGAAACCTAGTGTCCGATTAAGCGATGGAGCTACGGTATGTATGTACATACATATTTCCTCGAGGGATGCCAATACATGTCGATTCGAAGCTTGACGTTAAATCTAAAAATTGTTGGTCAGTTCTTTGTACGAATATGCTTGACTAATGATTAGAAGAGTTGCTATATTCTTATATTTAACATTTTGCAAGATTAGACAGTAGTTTTAAGTGAACGTAATAAGCTGTGTCTACATATGTAGGTACAGATATTTTCTTTAATTTTAAACTAAAAACAGTAAAAGAAAAACTATAAAGGCTTTTCCTAAATATATTAAATAACTAACTTAAATATATTCTTATCAGAAGCAAAGTTCACTGCTTTTTAATATTTTTCTTATTTAAACCTACCGTGCTTACAAATTGTTACTGGGAAAGTATCGATGTGAATACGTGAACATCGATGCTTTCAGATATCGAAAACATCGATGTTTGTATGGCACGCACCATCGATGTTTTGATCGATTCAGGATATATTCATATGCGGGTGAAGAAGCAGAAGAAGTTTTGGAATAGGAACTTGCTATAATGATGTCCAAAACTCTAAAAGAACAGCCAATACAAACCACAGAGCGGAACAAACCGAACATTAAACAAACTTTTACCAACAAAATACAGTCCTCCCGCGCAGATAACATCATCGTTTCGAAGTAACAGAATAAATCAGTATGCCTGAAATTTGCGATCCTGATATGTAGCCTAGTATTCAGTGGCGAAGAAATGGCTATCGAGAAGAATCAGGGTTGATATTCGTATGAAACTGATAAAAATATTCTGCCAGCAAAATGATTCTGCTGGGGTCATTAATTTGGTTGTACTTAGTACGAGCAAAATAATTGCCGATATGTGCTGAAAAAGTATATCATGGTATTTGTGGTATTCTTCCAGGCACGAAAAATGTATTTGGCCGGTCAAATAAATGAAGTGGTGTGCGTGCATATGTGTTTGATTACAATTGAAACGTAAACGTAAACATAAAGCTATGGAGTTCAAAAAGAAAATATATAAAAAGAATGGATGAGTTTAGCAACGAGGAGATTTTATTAGTATTAAAAGAAATCGAGCAGAGACAGTTGCTACGGAATTTACGGATAAAAAGCAATTTGATGCAAACGGAATAAGAGGCGCATTAGAGTCTGTGTCTGCAGTGATGAATAGAGAGAACAATTTGAAAAATGAATTTATACAATATTGAGGTGCTTTATCCGTTCAGTGTCGTCCCCCAGCACCACAGCGCCCACAAATAAAACATTCCTGCTTGCTTTGATACAAAATTTGAATTCTTAACTGATATTATTTGTACACAGTGTAACCGTAGCTTTGATAGCTTTTTTTTCAGCTCCAAAAAAACAAACACACTGCACCGGTGCAAGTGCGCACATTGCTGACTGAGCTGAGCTTAAAGCTGAAAAAGCTCCCTGAAATCAGCTCAGCTTTGTTTGATCGAACAAGCATGTTTGTTTTTTCAGCAAGCGGATTGCTGATAGTTACCATCAATGTTATCTTTCTATGCGATATAGTGGTCCGAATTTCACCAAATTTTCGTGCGTTATGTACAATCAGGTAGTTACACAAATGGGCTGACTACTTTAAAAAATAAAGAAGTTTTTCATAGAAAAAATAACTTTATATACAGTGACTCCATCGCATAATCGGACACTTGCATACTCAGTACAAATGAGCTCAAAAAGTATAAAAAAATGAGAAAACAATTTTTTTTTTTAACTTTTAATATAATATTATAGTATTATCTTTCAAAAACATAACAAAAAACTAATATTTTCTAATGAGAACACTTTGCTTAAAGCGAGAAACGAAAAAAAGGCATTTTTCGAGGCTCAACGAATAATCGGACACAGCCAAAAAGTAATGAAAAAAAGCATTAATTTAGGAACTAATATTTTGCTGCGTATCCTTTTGTTTCAATAACAGCCTGCAAGCGTTTTGGAATTGATTTTACCAAATTCTGGCATACCTGGGGCTCTATGGAGTTCCATGCCTCTACTAAAGCCACTTTAAGCTGATTTAGGGTATAAAACTTTTTTTTATAAACCCTTCTGGCTAATTCTTCCCATAAATGCTCAATTACATTGAGGTCTGGGCTCTGTGCAGGCGTTTGTACAATTTTTGGGGCAGTTATGTATCAACCTAAGCTTTGCAACGCCTGATGTGTGCTTGGGGTCATTGTCTTGATAGAAGGCAAAGTTGCTCGCGATGCCCAATTTCTCCGCACTTTACTTGACATTTTCCTTTAAAATAGCCAAATAGCCAAATTTGTCCATTATTCCATCAATGAAATGTAAATTGCCTACTCCAGCACTCGACATACAGCCCCAAACCATCACAGAACCTCCTCCATGCTTCACAGTGGCCTTTGTATTTTTGGGTTCGAATTCAGTGTTTGGTTTACGCCACACAAACTTCTTGCCATCTGACCCATGTAAGTTAAATTTACTTTCATCAGTAAATAGAACCTTTAAATAATAAAGACTTTTAATAAAATTAAACTTAGAGATGATATACCTTTAAATTACCGTATCCCAAAAATGTGGACTTTATAACAAGTACTCCCTTGCATATTTTACTCTATTGAGTTTGGTTTTTGGGCTTATAAACGGCTTCTTCCTGGCAACTCTTCCAAAATAATCATACTTATGGAGAGTATTACGTACTGTGTTCAGACAAACGTCTTTTCCCGATCGATTTTTTAAGGATATCTGGAGTTCTTTTGCGGGTAAGAAAGGATCTTGGTTTATTTCTTTTAATACTGAACGCTCTTCTCGTTCATTTAATATCTTTCCTTGACCTTCTCGGCTTTTGTTGGCTAGCCTAAATTCATCCCGGAACCTCGTAATTATATCCTGGACAGTTGATTTGGATTTTCCGACCAAATCCGCGATTTCTCGCACTGTTTTCCCTTCCAAGTTAAACTTTACTATTAGCTGTCGAAGTTCTACGGAGGTTTGCTTGCCTTGCGGAGCCATTTTACACAATTTCAGTAATTTGTTTTCGTCAATCAGACAGCCAAACAACCAGACAGCGAATGCCATAAAAAGAACAAAAGTGTTCGAGAGATTTCTGAGAAATAACGGGGTTTTCTATTGGCACTTTTGCTCTGTCCGATTATTCGTTGAGCCTCGAAAAATGACTTTTTTTTTGTTTTTCGACTAAAACTAACTGTTCTCACTAGAAAGTTTGAGTTTTTTTTTAGGTTTTAGATAGATAATAGTATGAAGTTATAATAATAGTGAAAAAACAACAATTCTAACGCATTTCTTTATAGTTTTCGAGCAAATTTGTACTGAGGAAACTTGTGTCCGATTATGCGATGGAGTCACTGTAGATATAGATATCCGATCTGCCCCATTCGAAAAAATGCTTGATAAAATCATAAAATATAGCTATGTACATGAAACGTTTTGTGGAGATAGTTCTTAAAGTGAAATAATAGTTTAGTAGAAACAGACGGACGCATTGCTATCAGTTCATCTTTCAGCTCAGTCGACAGTGTACGCACCTGCCGGCTGATTCTGTCTGAAAAAAGCTTAGAGCTTTCAGCGCCGTTTTCAGCTCTGCTTTCAGCTCCGCTTTCAGCTAAAGTGTGCGCGCGCCCTAAGACTTGACGATGAAATACGCAGAAATAATAAGAAAAACAAGCAGTGAACTTTCCGATATATTAAGTGGGCAGAACGTGTATTTTGATCAAGACGCCACTATATCCCAGACCAGACGATGCTAGCCGGCAATGTCGAAGCCTCTGGTGCGCGCAAGATAGAGAGAGACAACCATAGTGTACAACACGCTGTAGAAGTGGCGCCAGAAGAAGATGATGAAATTGAAGAGAATGTTCGGGAAACATGCATGTGGCGACAAGACAACGCTTATTCAACATTGACCGTGCGATTAGATGAATACGAAGAAGAGCCCGCCATTTGCAGAAGCTAGAACAATTATATGTTTCTCGCAAGCGTGTAGCTGAACTCAAATTAAGCGTAGTGAAAACGGAGAGAGAGGTCTTTGAGTTGGAAACGAGTAGTTATTAGGAACTATTATTTACATAAAGAATTTAACTTTAAAGCACAGCCAAAGTATCAGATGCAGATTCGGGTAACAGAAACAACACCATTTCATTGCACTCCGCGTCGTCTATCCTATCATGAGAGAGAGAAAATAGCTGAAATAGTAGATGATATGTTAAAAAAGAAAGTAATCCGTCAAAGTGACTCTCCTTATGCTTCCCCGTTGGTCATAGTAAAAAAAAAGTCAGGAGAACTACGAATGTGTGTTGATTACCGTGGTCTGAACAAGCGAATTGTTAAAGATAATTTCCCGTTGCCCCTTTTTGAAGACTGTCTTGAGTTTTTAGAAAATAAGTGCTGTTTTTCCATCATAGATTTTAAAAGTGGGTATCATCAAATAGCCGTAGAAGAAAAATCAATTCCGTACACATCGTTTGTGACACCACAAGGACAGTATGAGTACTTAAGAATGCCCTTTGGTCTAAAGAATGGATCCGCTATCTTTCAGAGATTTATTTCAGAGTTACTTAGAGACTTTATTAGAAACAAAAGTATTGTAGTGTAAATGGATGATATAATGGTAGCGACTAAGACAGTTGCGGATGGATCTTCCAGCAAAACAAGGCGCCAATCCTCACGGTACCTATATTGCGGTGGCCAGCGACCTAAACCAAATAGAAGATCTTCGGGGAATACTATCCAATAAAGTTTACAAAAATGGCCGCCAGTTTGATACGATAAATGACTTTAAAAAGGCGTTGATTCAGGAATGGGATCATATTAACCCTACAACTCTACAAAATTTGGCAACCTCAATGCCAAATTGGGTCAATCAAATTTGTATTAAAAGAGGAAAGCATATCAACTATTAAGAAGTAAGAAAAAATATTTTAAATATGTGTCCAATAGTACTTTGAAGAACTGTCATAGCTTTGAAGAGTATTTTAGGAGAAAAAAAAGGGTTTTCCATTCGCAATTCTGTACTATCCGATTATGCGTATTATCAAAATATACTTTTTTCGTTTTTCGTCTAAAACTAACTGTTCTCATTAGAAAGTACGAGGTTTTTTTATTTTAGATATTTATCTAGATATTTATACATAATAGTATGAAGTTATAATAAATGTGGAAAAACAAAAATTCTAACACATTTCTTTATAGTTTTAGAGCACATTTGTACTCAGAAACCTAGTGTCCGATTAAGCGATGGAGCTACGGTATGTATGTACATACATATTTCCTCGAGGGATGCCAATACATGTCGATTCGAAGCTTGACGTTAAATCTAAAAATTGTTGGTCAGTTCTTTGTACGAATATGCTTGACTAATGATTAGAAGAGTTGCTATATTCTTATATTTAACATTTTGCAAGATTAGACAGTAGTTTTAAGTGAACGTAATAAGCTGTGTCTACATATGTAGGTACAGATATTTTCTTTAATTTTAAACTAAAAACAGTAAAAGAAAAACTATAAAGGCTTTTCCTAAATATATTAAATAACTAACTTAAATATATTCTTATCAGAAGCAAAGTTCACTGCTTTTTAATATTTTTCTTATTTAAACCTACCGTGCTTACAAATTGTTACTGGGAAAGTATCGATGTGAATACGTGAACATCGATGCTTTCAGATATCGAAAACATCGATGTTTGTATGGCACGCACCATCGATGTTTTGATCGATTCAGGATATATTCATATGCGGGTGAAGAAGCAGAAGAAGTTTTGGAATAGGAACTTGCTATAATGATGTCCAAAACTCAAAAAGAACAGCCAATACAAACCACAGAGCGGAACAAACCGAACATTAAACAAACTTTTACCAACAAAATACAGTCCTCCCGCGCAGATAACATCATCGTTTCGAAGTAACAGAATAAATCAGTATGCCTGAAATTTGCGATCCTGATATGTAGCCTAGTATTCAGTGGCGAAGAAATGGCTATCGAGAAGAATCAGGGTTGATATTCGTATGAAACTGATAAAAATATTCTGCCAGCAAAATGATTCTGCTGGGGTCATTAATTTGGTTGTACTTAGTACGAGCAAAATAATTGCCGATATGTGCTGAAAAAGTATATCATGGTATTTGTGGTATTCTTCCAGGCACGAAAAATGTATTTGGCCGGTTAAATAAATGAAGTGGTGTGCGTGCATATGTGTTTGATTACAATTGAAACGTAAACGTAAACATAAAGCTATGGAGTTCAAAAAGAAAATATATAAAAAGAATGGATGAGTTTAGCAACGAGGAGATTTTATTAGTATTAAAAGAAATCGAGCAGAGACAGTTGCTACGGAATTTACGGATAAAAAGCAATTTGATGCAAACGGAATAAGAGGCGCATTAGAGTCTGTGTCTGCAGTGATGAATAGAGAGAACAATTTGAAAAATGAATTTATACAATATTGAGGTGCTTTATCCGTTCATTGTCGTCCCCCAGCACCACAGCGCCCACAAATAAAACATTCCTGCTTGCTTTGATACAAAATTTGAATTCTTAACTGATATTATTTGTACACAGTGTAACCGTAGCTTTGATAGCTTTTTTTCAGCTCCAAAAAAACAAACACACTGCACCGGTGCAAGTGCGCACATTGCTGACTGAGCTGAGCTTAAAGCTGAAAAAGCTCCCTGAAATCAGCTCAGCTTTGTTTGATCGAACAAGCATGTTTGTTTTTTCAGCAAGCGGATTGCTGATAGTTACCATCAATGTTATCTTTCTATGCGATATAGTGGTCCGAATTTCACCAAATTTTCGTGCGTTATGTACAATCAGGTAGTTACACAAATGGGCTGACTACTTTAAAAAATAAAGAAGTTTTTCATAGAAAAAATAACTTTATATACAGTGACTCCATCGCATAATCGGACACTTGCATACTCAGTACAAATGAGCTCAAAAAGTATAAAAAAATGAGAAAAAAATTTTTTTTTTTAACTTTTAATATAATATCATAGTATTATCTTTCAAAAACATAACAAAAAACTAATATTTTCTAATGAGAACACTTTGCTTAAAGCGAGAAACGAAAAAAAGGCATTTTTCGAGGCTCAACGAATAATCGGACACAGCCAAAAAGTAATGAAAAAAAGCATTAATTTAGGAACTAATATTTTGTTGCGTATCCTTTTGTTTCAATAACAGCCTGCAAGCGTTTTGGAATTGATTTTACCAAATTCTGGCATACCTGGGGCTCTATGGAGTTCCATGCCTCTACTAAAGCCACTTTAAGCTGATTTAGGGTATACAACTTTTTTTTATAAACCCTTCTGGCTAATTCTTCCCATAAATGCTCAATTACATTGAGGTCTGGGCTCTGTGCAGGCGTTTGTACAATTTTTGGGGCAGTTATGTATCAACCTAAGCTTTGCAACGCCTGATGTGTGCTTGGGGTCATTGTCTTGATAGAAGGCAAAGTTGCTCGCGATGCCCAATTTCTCCGCACTTTACTTGACATTTTCCTTTAAAATAGCCAAATAGCCAAATTTGTCCATTATTCCATCAATGAAATGTAAATTGCCTACTCCAGCACTCGACATACAGCCCCAAACCATCACAGAACCTCCTCCATGCTTCACAGTGGCCTTTGTATTTTTGGGTTCGAATTCAGTGTTTGGTTTACGCCACACAAACTTCTTGCCATCTGACCCATGTAAGTTAAATTTACTTTCATCAGTAAATAGAACCTTTAAATAATAAAGACTTTTAATAAAATTAAACTTAGAGATGATATACCTTTAAATTACCGTATCCCAAAAATGTGGACTTTATAACAAGTACTCCCTTGCATATTTTACTCTATTGAGTTTGGTTTTTGGGCTTATAAACGGCTTCTTCCTGGCAACTCTTCCAAAATAATCATACTTATGGAGAGTATTACGTACTGTGTTCAGACAAACGTCTTTTCCCGATCGATTTTTTAAGGATATCTGGAGTTCTTTTGCGGTTAAGAAAGGATCTTGGTTTATTTCTTTTAATACTGAACGCTCTTCTCGTTCATTTAAAATCTTTCCTTGACCTTCTCGGCTTTTGTTGGCTAGCCTAAATTCATCCCGGAACCTCGTAATTATATCCTGGACAGTTGATTTGGATTTTCCGACCAAATCCGCGATTTCTCGCACTGTTTTCCCTTCCAAGTTAAACTTTACTATTAGCTGTCGAAGTTCTACGGAGGTTTGCTTGCCTTGCGGAGCCATTTTACACAATTTCAGTAATTTGTTTTCGTCAATCAGACAGCCAGACAACCAGACAGCGAATGCCATAAAAAGAACAAAAGTGTTCGAGAGATTTCTGAGAAATAACGGGGTTTTCTATTGGCACTTTTGCTCTGTCCGATTATTCGTTGAGCCTCGAAAAATGACTTTTTTTTTGTTTTTCGACTAAAACTAACTGTTCTCACTAGAAAGTTTGAGTTTTTTTTTAGGTTTTAGATAGATAATAGTATGAAGTTATAATAATAGTGAAAAAACAACAATTCTAACGCATTTCTTTATAGTTTTCGAGCAAATTTGTACTGAGGAAACTTGTGTCCGATTATGCGATGGAGTCACTGTAGATATAGATATCCGATCTGCCCCATTCGAAAAAATGCTTGATAAAATCATAAAATATAGCTATGTACATGAAACGTTTTGTGGAGATAGTTCTTAAAGTGAAATAATAGTTTAGTAGAAACAGACGGACGCATTGCTATCAGTTCATCTTTCAGCTCAGTCGACAGTGTACGCACCTGCCGGCTGATTCTGTCTGAAAAAAGCTTAGAGCTTTCAGCGCCGTTTTCAGCTCTGCTTTCAGCTCCGCTTTCAGCTAAAGTGTGCGCGCGCCCTAAGACTTGACGATGAAATACGCAGAAATAATAAGAAAAACAAGCAGTGAACTTTCCGATATATTAAGTGGGCAGAACGTGTATTTTGATCAAGACGCCACTATATCCCAGACCAGACGATGCTAGCCGGCAATGTCGAAGCCTCTGGTGCGCGCAAGATAGAGAGAGACAACCATAGTGTACAACACGCTGTAGAAGTGGCGCCAGAAGAAGATGATGAAATTGAAGAGAATGTTCGGGAAACATGCATGTGGCGACAAGACAACGCTTATTCAACATTGACCGTGCGATTAGATGAATACGAAGAAGAGCCCGCCATTTGCAGAAGCTAGAACAATTATATGTTTCTCGCAAGCGTGTAGCTGAACTCAAATTAAGCGTAGTGAAAACGGAGAGAGAGGTCTTTGAGTTGGAAACGAGTAGTTATTAGGAACTATTATTTACATAAAGAATTTAACTTTAAAGCACAGCCAAAGTATCAGATGCAGATTCGGGTAACAGAAACAACACCATTTCATTGCACTCCGCGTCGTCTATCCTATCATGAGAGAGAGAAAATAGCTGAAATAGTAGATGATATGTTAAAAAAGAAAGTAATCCGTCAAAGTGACTCTCCTTATGCTTCCCCGTTGGTCATAGTAAAAAAAAAGTCAGGAGAACTACGAATGTGTGTTGATTACCGTGGTCTGAACAAGCGAATTGTTAAAGATAATTTCCCGTTGCCCCTTTTTGAAGACTGTCTTGAGTTTTTAGAAAATAAGTGCTGTTTTTCCATCATAGATTTTAAAAGTGGGTATCATCAAATAGCCGTAGAAGAAAAATCAATTCCGTACACATCGTTTGTGACACCACAAGGACAGTATGAGTACTTAAGAATGCCCTTTGGTCTAAAGAATGGATCCGCTATCTTTCAGAGATTTATTTCAGAGTTACTTAGAGACTTTATTAGAAACAAAAGTATTGTAGTGTAAATGGATGATATAATGGTAGCGACTAAGACAGTTGCGGATGGATCTTCCAGCAAAACAAGGCGCCAATCCTCACGGTACCTATATTGCGGTGGCCAGCGACCTAAACCAAATAGAAGATCTTCGGGGAATACTATCCAATAAAGTTTACAAAAATGGCCGCCAGTTTGATACGATAAATGACTTTAAAAAGGCGTTGATTCAGGAATGGGATCATATTAACCCTACAACTCTACAAAATTTGGCAACCTCAATGCCAAATTGGGTCAATCAAATTTGTATTAAAAGAGGAAAGCATATCAACTATTAAGAAGTAAGAAAAAATATTTTAAATATGTGTCCAATAGTACTTTGAATTTTTATTCAGTATGTACTGAGCAATTCAGTGAATTCTGTTTTTCATTCTTTCCAACTAAAAGTTTGCAAACAAAAATTTAATATAAGGCTTCGTTTTATTACAGCCTGATAAAGTGTTCCATGACATAGGAATTTTTCGAATAGGTTGGGAATTTCGCCTGTTCTGAACTCCATCATTAAGCACCTATGGCATGCAATGAAGCTTAAAGTCGCAGAACAGAAGCCTGAGGCAAAAAAAAAAAACTCATTTCAGCTTTGGATGAAGAAACCCTTCAGAACATAGTTGATTCCATGCCGTCGTACTAATATAATATTCTATTATCTGTTACTTCTTCAAAAAAAATGTTATATCTAAGATATTAAACAATCTGGTCTGATGAGCTGGTGAGGTGGCTCAAAAGGGGGTCCAGCTGAAGCCACCGGACGGGTCGCAGGTTGCGGATAGCGAACGGCCTCGGTAGGTAGGTCAGCTGCGAATAAGCGGGCATCCATATGGAGAGTACCGAAAATAAGCAGTCCCGGACAGTCAGCAACATTCGACCCGTGCCGAGAGTCAGCCTGGCTGAGGGCCCGGTTTTAAAACTAGCTCAGTCGTAAACGTAGATCTCAGGGACTTGGCAGCCCCCTGTTCTAATGATGCCTTATACGGGAAACGTGAATCTCTGCCCGGACGGACCGTCGTTTCTTTGCAAATCGTGGGAACAATTATGAATAACAATAATACAAAAACAAAAAACCGAGTCTGGCACTCCTCAAACGCCAACTGGGAGCAATCCTATGCTTGGGAAGGCAGTGGCCCCAAGGCCTGGCCCAACCAGCTCAACAACAGGAAAGACTTGCTCGGTGGAAGGCGCTGGTACGAACCCGAGGGGGTCCCATCCTGAATCTGGGGTGGGTGACAAAGCACCTCCCAAAACTGATACCCTGGAAAGGCAACAAAGCATTAGTGCGGCTGCCCGACAACCTGGTAAAGTGGCGGGGGCTGACTTGCCATCGACAAGTGCCCAAGCCAGGAAGTTCTCGTATGCCGAAAGGAGGAATGCAGGGCAAATACTTCGTCGGCAAAACGCGAGCAAAGCAGCAAGCCCATCAGCCGACTGGCTGAAGAAGGTGAAGTGGGCCTCGGCAGTGCTCCCAGACTTCACCAAGGATTAACAACAGGCGCCACAATCGAAGAGGCAGCGCTATCAGGAGATGCCTGGACCGACTTAAAAGCGGTCTAGAGTACTGCCAAACATATCCTTCGCGCAGATTGCCAAGGAGAGGACGCTAATCGGCGTCCTTGACAAGGGCAGCGCGGAGGGTAAGATACCTAGGAGCCAGTGGAAGTGGGTGGAAGCGGCATTGGCCGACCGCTGCTTCGAGCTCCTCGAGAATGACCCCGGGCCACCTCCTGTCTGCAAAGACATGGGGTGGTTCCAGGGCAATATTAAAGTTATTGCCTGTGAAGACGAGCGCTCCGTGAAGCTGTATAAAGCAGTGGTGGCGCAGTAGACTAGAGCGAGGTGCCCAGTAGACCGCGGGCAAGACTATAGGTGCCGGCTACCTTCAAGGAGCCTGAGCGCATCCTCAAAACGCTGCAGAGGTGCAATCCACAACTGCCGACTACAAACTGGAAGGTAGTGAAGGTTGAGACGACGCAGGGACCGATGAACCTGGCTGTGCTCGTACTCAATAAAGAGTCGCTGGCCCCGATAGAGGCAGCTAAGGGCAAGCTGAACTTCGGCTTCAGCTCGGTCACCATAAAGGTGTACAAGTCGGACGCAGCGGCCGAGGCCCGTCCTGTTGACAACCCAGTCGATCAGGACGTTGCCTCGGAGATCGAAGCACCCGACAACGAGCTGGAGCAGGCCAAAGAAGGCTACTCGTCCGATGCAGAGCAACTGCTGAACCGGAACCTTAACACAAAAGACAGAGTAAAAAAGGCTACGATAGCCCTCTTTACATGCAAAAAAGCTATGGGCTTAAAGTGGGGCATGAACCCAAGCATAGTCCAATGGATATATCTAGCAATAGTTAGACCTATACTACTCTGTGGAGTTACAGTGTGGTGGCTGGCCCTATCAAAAAGGACGATCACCAAACAACTGAGCAAAGTTCAAAGAACTGCTGCCTTAAGCATCAGTGGAGCTCTTCCCACCACACCGAATGATGCGCTAAATGCCATCCTATGCCTCCAGAGCCTCGACCTGGCAGGAAAAGAGCGTGCAGAAATGGCAGCAATACGTCTGAGAGACTCTGACCAATGGGCTCCACAGCTCATGGGTAACTCATCAATACTGAATAGCGGTACCGTTCCCACAAAAACAGACTACTGCGTCCCAAGGGAACACACAGACACCCCCTTCAATATACTCATCCCCAAAAGAGACGAATGGCTCGAGGGACCTCCAGGCCCACAAAGGGCCATAAACATCTTCACAGATGGATCGAAGCTGGATAACAAAGTCGGAGGAGGAATCTACTCCGAACAGCTAAACATACGGCACTCCTTCAGGCTTCCACACCACTGCAGCGTCTTCCAGGCGGAGGTCAATCAGGGAAGCACTGAACTGCCTTCAGGAAGTTACCATCATGGCAACCAATGTAAACATATACAGCGACAGCCAAGCCGCGATCAAATCGCTAAATGCGATTTCCTCGAGCTCGGCCACCGTGGCAGACTGCCGCAAATCTCTTCACGAGATGGCTCAGCAAATTTGCTATCAACCTTATATGGGTCCCGGGTCATCGGGACATCGAAGGTAACTGCATAGCAGACGAGTTGGCCAGATCTGGCACTACTATCCCCTTCTTCAAGATAAGGAAGATATTTGTATGCCTATGGCCACCTGTAAGCTTATCATAAAAGAGCAAAGTAAGCGACTACGAAAAAACATGTGGCAATCGGCACCACCAAAGACAATATAAATAGTAAGATAAATCTCGCCATACAAAATTTTTGGAGTCCATTTTGGCTGGATGTCTTTTCGTATGTCTTTTCACAAACAGAGAGAGACAGATAGACAGAGAGAAAGAGAACGAACCGCTCTCTCGTCCCATACGTGAGGCTGAGATTCAACTGTACGTGTGCACACATGTTAGGTCTGCTTGTTTGTATTGGTTGTTGACGACGCCGCGCTCAACAAAACACCGAATACCTAAGAATTCATTGCGGACTATGACACTATTTGAAGTCGCTTGCTCATAATACAAAAAAAGTAGTATTTTGTATACCCCTTATATGCAAATTTTGTTTAATGTACTATACGCGAATATAATGAAGGAATGTACCTATGTAAAAATACATAATCTATGTGATAAATGACTTCACATTCGATAAAATGTCTGTTGGGTATTTGTGGGTCGACTTTATAAAGCAATGAATTTTGAAGTTCTTATGCATGCATGTATGTGCGTTTGTACGTAAATTTGTGCAAAGAAGACAAGACAATTTGATACAATTTCTTGAAAGGCGAATCGCGGTATAGGGGTTGATTTTGCCATTGAACAGGTTGGATATAACCAAAAATTTTATTGTCTATTATCGTATCAATATTTTACTGGATAATTTTAAAAGCATAACAATTGTATACCTAATATCAAATGTTCAAAATGGGTCATATATTTAAATTGTACATTAAAGAATTATATTATTATTACTATTTAAATGAATAATGCAATTTTATTATCCGAATGTCAATCGCCAACGAATTTTTTTCCCCCCTCCCCAATTCTCAGCAAATACATTTCTGTCTTGTTTACGTCTCGTCAAAATTCGGCAGCTCGGCACAAATACGCACACATAAGTGCTTGCAGCTCTGTGTGTACTCACACATGCAAACTCATTCTCTCTTATCTTTTTCGTGCGAGCGAGACAGCGCGTACTCGAGCATTCACAGAAATCAGCGCTGCTGACGATTGAAATTGTATGGGCGTTCGGCATCTTACTATTTATATTGTCTTTGGCACCACGATGTCGAATAACCCGGCAAACATGGCCGACTATAGACAGAAAGCTCACCTCTGAGCTATGCAGGCTCGACAGAAGAAGGTGTAGCGCAGTCATACGCTCCCTTACGGGACACTGCTAATAGGCACCCACCCAAACAGGCTGGGCGCTCCATATAACGATATTTGCCGAAGCTGATGAGGAAGAAGAAGAGACGGTGGAGCACCTGTTCTGCTCCTGTCCAGCTCTCAGCAGAAGAAGGCTACAACATATAGGCTCGCCCTTCATAGCAGACCTTTCAGAAATGTCCACAATCTGTCCCAGGAAGATAGCAAACTTTATAAGAGTAGCCGGATGGGATAACTGCTGACATTAAGGTCTCACAACGCGGAAAGGGGAAAGATTCTCTTGCGGTATCACAACGGGCCGTAACCGGCCTATGGGTTTTTTTTATATCAAAAATAATGATTAATAATTATCGGTAAAGAAAATTGTAAAAATCATTATATAATCATTATGACGTGATTTTGAAAATAAAACTTATAATGATTACGGTCCCTGGTTCCAAGACATTTTTCGCCTAGGTTGGCCAGGATATTTCTTCTTTTTTGTTAAATGGTCTAAAATAAAGGCTATGTAACATCCAGAACTATAGGTTTTAGTTAAATCCTTGTATTTTGTAAAATAATAATATTACTTGACGTTTTCCCAAACGGTGTCATGATTTTTTGGAGTGGTGTGGAGTCTCTGAATGCCAGTGTGTTGCCAAATATATTTTCTTACACTTACCAGAATAACTATGCGTATTAACATGTCGTTGAAAGAAAAGATGGAAACTTACATTTTTTTTAGGAATAAGACATTTACTAGGCTTTATTTTGAATAAACTTGTTCATTTCTAACTTAAAAACTTTTATTAATATAAAAAATTTTTACAATAGTCTGAGTTTCAATTATGCGCAGAAATCAAAAACTCCAAAGAAAATATTTTTTATTTTTTTGAAAATGTGATAAGAAATTAGTATAAAGTCGGATAACCGTTACGCTTTATTACTTCTGCCGACCGATTTTGCATTGATTCGACCAATTTCTTGGTATCCTTTACCATTATTTGACTAATGAATCTTTTGAGTATATCCTTTGATCTAATTATGCTCAGTCGAATACTGCGCTCCAAGAGGTCCGACAAAGGTCCTGGAGCGCAGGATCCGACTCCACACCATGTCATCAATGGATAGGATCAAAAAATCATTCTTCAGGAATGGAGCCAGAAATGGTACAGGATACCAAGAAATTGGTTGAATCAATACCAAATCGGTTGGCAGAAGTAATACAACGTAAAGCGTAACCGACTTCATTAGTTATTCGACCGATATTCATTCATTTCTCGTCACATTTTCGAAAAAACGTAATTTTCTTTGGGGTCTTTGCTTTGTACGCATACTTTTTCTGGTTGAAAATCAGACGACTTTGTACACTTCTTGTTATATTTAGAAAAAACGTTTATAAGTTAGAAATTAAGGAGTTAAATTAAAATTAAGCCTAATAAATGTACTATTATTCTTAAAAAATTTAAATTTCTTTATGTATTTTTTAAAACGGCTTTCTTTGAAGATGAAGTTTCATAACATGCTTGTACGCATAGTTATTCTAGTAATTGTATGTAAGTCAAGAGAAATATTCAGCTACTTAAGTTATTTCAAGGAAGTTTTTAGTTTTATCCCATCCGTATCATTAGATTATAATTCAAATGATAAAGCCCATAGGCTAAAGCAGGGGTGCCCAAAGCCAGCATACGGCGGAGAAATCACCAACACTCACAACAAAGAAAAGCACTAATACCAAGAGGCGAACAATTTTTTGTATTTCAATTTGTGCACTAGAAGAAAAAAGAGTGCATAAATCTTCACTAATGTGAAAAATATCGTTGGCAAATAATTTAATCTTTTTATTAATAATAATGCAAATAAAAATTAAAATAATTGAGTTTTCAAAACAATAAAAGTGCCCAGGGGTGCCCAGGCCTATGCTCATGGGCTTGTTATGTTTTTTTCTCCTCCGGAGATAGGAACTCACAGAACGTATACATGAACGGCACCGAGAATAAAAAAAAACCCAACACATGCAAACATTATGTGTGTGTATGCTATGAGTGGAACCGATACCGTTTCTGTTTGCTTCTCGTTTTGCTTCTGCCTTATATTCGAGCTTGCACTGGAAAAAACCTTCGTAGTGTTCAACCTGCCGGCACATTGTTTACTAGCGCATGCTTGGGTAAATTTTTTTTTGCTGAAAACCATTTTTGCGAATTGCAGTGCATTATATGCTATTTAAAATTGAGTCTGAATACAACATTTAATGCAGAACGGAATTTTCAAACTATGCATAGTTCACTAGCATTTTCTTCAGATGACGTGAAAGAAGCTGAGCACAAAAAACTTAACTAAGCGTTTTTTGTTATTGTTGCGGAGCAAAGCCTGAATTATATTGAAAATTATTCGGAAGAAATAAAAGTTCAAAAGCATCAAGTTCAATTTGAAAATACTCAATCCAAATCAGCATCATTGAAGGCATCATATGTGGCAAGCTTAAACATCGCCAAACATTTCAGACGGAAATTTTATGAAAAAAGTATGCCAAGAAATTATAAAATGTTTTGGTGAGAGTGGAGAGACCTTGGCAAACTCAATTAATTTAATTTTCATTTGCATTATTATTAATAAAAATATGAAATTATTTGCCAACGCTTTTATTCACATTAGTGAAAATGTATGCACACTTTTTTCTTTCAGTGCACAACGTTGTGAGCTCTACTTTATACCCGGTACTCAGTCAGTATATATGTATGTGAGCTTGTTTTAATTTATTACATGTTCGCAAAAGGGACAAATTTAATGTTAGCCAAAAAAGAAATCAAGTCGAACCTTTTCGGAGATTTTTATCTATTTGATGTTTCTATATTTGTTTACATAAATTTTTTACATCTGCCTTTTCTACATGTCTTTATCTACTTCCTACATATACATACACAGCTGTGTGCGAGAGAGAGAGGGAATACGTCTGCGCTTGGAAGGCCACTGAAATTTCATTTGTTCCTTCTGGCTATATTTATGATCCGATGTGACCCAGACTCAACATTCTGATATATATGGTCATTTTCTATGATTCTGTGCTTGTGGTTTTCCCGTATCTTCAAAATTTTCGTCCTTAATGGGGGCGGAAGGGGGCGTGGCCAAATTTTGAAACAAACTCGTCTCGGTTTCATATCACAGGAGCTGGGAATGAAAGTTTGGCCGCTCTAGCTTTTATAGTCTCTGAGCTATAGGCGCTAATGAAGACGGACGGGCGGACAAACAGACGGACAAACGGAGACAGACAGACATAGCTATATCGACTCGGCTATTGAAGCTGATCAAGAATATATATACTTTATGGGGTCGGAAACTATTCCTTGTGGGTGTTACACACATCCATTTTTTCAACAAATCTAATATACCCCTTAACTCTTCGAGTACCGGGTATAAAAATTGTTGCCTCTTGGTATTAGTGTTTTTGTTTGTGAGTGGTGGTGATTTCTCCGCCGTATGCTGGCTTTGGGCACCCCTGATCTAGAACATATAAAAATTCTCATACCTTTTAATAAGAACAGTTAGTTTTAGTCGAAAAACGAAAAAAACTTTCATTATATAAAGGATGTATTAAACGAATGCATTCAATAAAATTCGATTTTAAACTCATATACCATCAAATTACCATATTCGACAATTTTTTTTCTTAGCAGGTATTTTCATCCTATTTCTTTTACTATTAGGGCTTAGAAATTGGCCTATTCTCCTATATTAATCGCACGTATGCAATGTATTAAGCACAGTATTTAGGAACACGTATTTTCCAGATCAATTTTGGAAGAAATTGTCAGAGATTTTGCGGTTTGGAAGGAAAATTCATAAATTTATTTTAAAATCGATCGGTGTTTTGGCTCATTTAAAATCTTGCCTTGACCTTCCCGAATGTTGGTGTCAAGTCTAAACTCATCACGGACCCTTATATTTATGTAGTCCACAGTCAGTTCGCAATTTAAAACCAATTTGGCTATTTCCCGAGTTTTCCTACCAAGTAAAATTTTACAATTAACTGTTATATTTCGACAGAGGATTTGTTTCCTTAGGGAGCCATTTTACAATATAAAAATAATTTTTTTGTGTCAGCCAGACTGTCAGGCAGCGATTGCGATAAGAACTGTCATAGCTTTGAAGAGTATTTTAGGAGAAAAAAAAGGGTTTTCCATTCGCAATTCTGTACCATGGTGAAATTATATATAATATAATTATATATATATATAATTTCACCATGTTCTGTACTATCCGATTATGCGTATTATCAAAATATACTTTTTTCGTTTTTCGTCTAAAACTAACTGTTCTCATTAGAAAGTACGAGGTTTTTTTATTTTAGATATTTATCTAGATATTTATACATAATAGTATGAAGTTATAATAAATGTGGAAAAACAAAAATTCTAACACATTTCTTTATAGTTTTAGAGCACATTTGTACTCAGAAACCTAGTGTCCGATTAAGCGATGGAGCTACGGTATGTATGTACATATATATTTCCTCGAGGGATGCCAATACATGTCGATTCGAAGCTTGACGTTAAATCTAAAAATTGTTGGTCAGTTTTTTGTACGAATATGCTTGACTAATGATTAGAAGAGTTGCTATATTCTTATATTTAACATTTTGCAAGATTAGACAGTAGTTTTAAGTGAACGTAATAAGCTGTGTCTACATATGTAGGTACAGATATTTTCTTTAATTTTAAACTAAAAACAGTAAAAGAAAAACTATAAAGGCTTTTCCTAAATATATTAAATAACAAACTTAAATATATTCTTATCAGAAGCAAAGTTCACTGCTTTTTAATATTTTTCTTATTTAAACCTACCGTGCTTACAAATTGTTACTGGGAAAGTATCGATGTGAATACGTGAACATCGATGCTTTCAGATATCGAAAACATCGATGTTTGTATGGCACGCACCATCGATGTTTTGATCGATTCAGGATATATTCATATGCGGATGAAGAAGCAGAAGAAGTTTTGGAATAGGAACTTGCTATAATGATGTCCAAAACTCTAAAAGAACAGCCAATACAAACCACAGAGCGGAACAAACCGAACATTAAACAAACTTTTACCAACAAAATACAGTCCTCCCGCGCAGATAACATCATCGTTTCGAAGTAACAGAATAAATCAGTATGCCTGAAATTTGCGATCCTGATATGTAGCCTAGTATTCAGTGGCGAAGAAATGGCTATCGAGAAGAATCAGGGTTGATATTCGTATGAAACTGATAAAAATATTCTGCCAGCAAAATGATTCTGCTGGGGTCATTAATTTGGTTGTACTTAGTACGAGCAAAATAATTGCCGATATGTGCTGAAAAAGTATATCATGGTATTTGTGGTATTCTTCCAGGCACGAAAAATGTATTTGGCCGGTCAAATAAATGAAGTGGTGTGCGTGCATATGTGTTTGATTACAATTGAAACGTAAACGTAAACATAAAGCTATGGAGTTCAAAAAGAAAATATATAAAAAGAATGGATGAGTTTAGCAACGAGGAGATTTTATTAGTATTAAAAGAAATCGAGCAGAGACAGTTGCTACGGAATTTACGGATAAAAAGCAATTTGATGCAAACGGAATAAGAGGCGCATTAGAGTCTGTGTTTGCAGTGATGAATAGAGAGAACAATTTGAAAAATGAATTTATACAATATTGAGGTGCTTTATCCGTTCATTGTCGTCCCCCAGCACCACAGCGCCCACAAATAAAACATTCCTGCTTGCTTTGATACAAAATTTGAATTCTTAACTGATATTATTTGTACACAGTGTAACCGTAGCTTTGATAGCTTTTTTTTCAGCTCCAAAAAAACAAACACACTGCACCGGTGCAAGTGCGCACATTGCTGACTGAGCTGAGCTTAAAGCTGAAAAAGCTCCCTGAAATCAGCTCAGCTTTGTTTGATCGAACAAGCATGTTTGTTTTTTCAGCAAGCGGATTGCTGATAGTTACCATCAATGTTATCTTTCTATGCGATATAGTGGTCCGAATTTCACCAAATTTTCGTGCGTTATGTACAATCAGGTAGTTACACAAATGGGCTGACTACTTTAAAAAATAAAGAAGTTTTTCATAGAAAAAATAACTTTATATAGATATAGATATCCGATCTGCCCCATTCGAAAAAATGCTTGATAAAATCATAAAATATAGCTATGTACATGAAACGTTTTGTGGAGATAGTTCTTAAAGTGAAATAATAGTTTAGTAGAAACAGACGGACGCATTGCTATCAGTTCATCTTTCAGCTCAGTCGACAGTGTACGCACCTGCCGGCTGATTCTGTCTGAAAAAAGCTTAGAGCTTTCAGCGCCGTTTTCAGCTCTGCTTTCAGCTCCGCTTTCAGCTAAAGTGTGCGCGCGCCCTAAGACTTGACGATGAAATACGCAGAAATAATAAGAAAAACAAGCAGTGAACTTTCCGATATATTAAGTGGGCAGAACGTGTATTTTGATCAAGACGCCACTATATCCCAGACCAGACGATGCTAGCCGGCAATGTCGAAGCCTCTGGTGCGCGCAAGATAGAGAGAGACAACCATAGTGTACAACACGCTGTAGAAGTGGCGCCAGAAGAAGATGATGAAATTGAAGAGAATGTTCGGGAAACATGCATGTGGCGACAAGACAACGCTTATTCAACATTGACCGTGCGATTAGATGAATACGAAGAAGAGCCCGCCATTTGCAGAAGCTAGAACAATTATATGTTTCTCGCAAGCGTGTAGCTGAACTCAAATTAAGCGTAGTGAAAACGGAGAGAGAGGTCTTTGAGTTGGAAACGAGTAGTTATTAGGAACTATTATTTACATAAAGAATTTAACTTTAAAGCACAGCCAAAGTATCAGATGCAGATTCGGGTAACAGAAACAACACCATTTCATTGCACTCCGCGTCGTCTATCCTATCATGAGAGAGAGAAAATAGCTGAAATAGTAGAGGATATGTTATAAAAGAAAGTAATCCGTCAAAGTGACTCTCCTTATGCTTCCCCGTTGGTCATAGTAAAAAAAAAGTCAGGAGAACTACGAATGTGTGTTGATTACCGTGGTCTGAACAAGCGAATTGTTAAAGATAATTTCCCGTTGCCCCTTTTTGAAGACTGTCTTGAGTTTTTAGAAAATAAGTGCTGTTTTTCCATCATAGATTTTAAAAGTGGGTATCATCAAATAGCCGTAGAAGAAAAATCAATTCCGTACACATCGTTTGTGACACCACAAGGACAGTATGAGTACTTAAGAATGCCCTTTGGTCTAAAGAATGGATCCGCTATCTTTCAGAGATTTATTTCAGAGTTACTTAGAGACTTTATTAGAAACAAAAGTATTGTAGTGTAAATGGATGATATAATGGTAGCGACTAAGACAGTTGCGGAACACTTGGATATATTAAAAAGGTTATGCATGCTGTTTAGTGAGCAAAATTTAGAGTTAAATCGGAAAAAGTGTAAGTTTATAAAAAGAGACATTGAGTTCCTGGGGTACAAGGTTAATCAAAATGGAATAGTTCCGAGTGATTCCCACATTGAGGATTTAAAAAATTACCCAGTCCCTCAAAATGTAAAAGCACTGCACTCATGCCTTGGATTCTTTTTCTATTTTCGACGTTTCATGCTGTCATTTGCGACGACAGCTAAACCTTTAGTGCAGCTGCTAAAAGAAGGTGGTCCGTTTCCTATGAATAGAGAACAGGTGAGGACGTTTGAAACTCTTAAAAATGCGTTAGCAAATCCTCCGGTATTAGCCATTTTTATTTATTTATTTATTTATTTCATGCTATATCGTAACGCTACATGTATTAACTTATTTTTATTGCGCTAGTCACTTTGGTTGTATAAATCGTTTGGAGGAGTATCTTCTTAAAACTAATACGTATAAATTAATATTTTGACATAAGTACTTATAAATTAGGTATTATTTTTTATTTTTTTTTTTGTTTATTTATTTTTATTTTTATAGCCTTTATTTATTATTTTTTTTTTCTCTTTATCTTTTATTTATTTCTTAAATATGTTTTAATATTATTTTGAAATTGGGTTGCGCTCCTAATTGATTTAAGGTGGTGGGGAAGATTGTTCCATAGGCGGATAGCATTGAAGTAGAACTGCCTCTTCGAGCAAAGTGTTTGAATTCGAGGGAATAGATAATTGTTAGCTCGTTGTGATGTAGCAGGGATAAGTTTGCGGTATAAGTAGATCGGTTCTTTGGTCATCACAATTTTATGAAAGTACACTAGAGTTCTAAAATCTATCCAGGTGGTCAAGTTAAGGTCAAGTATTTTATGAGTCATGTGTGATACATGGTCAAAACGTCTTAAATTAAACACATATCGAACTATTGAATTAAAGGCTAATACTAGGGTACGCATGTCACTTGCGTCACAATGACCAAATATTTCTACACCATAAAAGAGAGTGGGGATAAGAATGACTTTGGAAATTAATAGTTTTATTTGTTCTGGCAAGAAGGTTTTAGACGCTGAAAGCTGACGCAACAGACCATAAGTTCGTCCAGTTGCCTTATTAATGTGTTTACTCCATGACAGTGTCCTACTGAAGGTTAAACCCAGATTAACAGCATGGTCTTCATAGCAGATAGGTGTATTGTCTATGTATATGTGGTCGAGATTGTCAGTATCAATTACCTTTTTAGCAATTACCATGCACTTCGATTTTGTTGGATTTATTCCTAAGCCATTGTCTTTTGCCCATTTCTCAATTATGGAAAGTATTCTGTTACAAGTACTTACACAAACATTTATCTCTTTCACTGGACTACTAACATAGATTTGAACGTCATCGGCATATAAGTGTACTTCGCATTCTGACAAGACACTAGGTAGATCATTAACATATATGGAAAACAGTAAAGGGCCTAACACTGATCCCTGAGGGACTCCCCGCTTAAGTTCGCTAAAAGTGGAAACAAACGTACCATATACTACAGCCTGCAATCTGTTTGATAGATACGATTTAATGAAATTGACTGCAGTCTCAGAAAAGTTGAATAAGTTCGCCAGTTTTGTGCAGAGAATATTGTGATTCACTGAGTCGAATGCTTTACTGTGGTCGAGAAGTGTTAAAAATGTTACCTTGTTCTTGTCGAGTTGCTGCCGAATATCTTCTACAATATCCATTATTGCACTCACACAGCTTATTTTTTTACGAAAACCGGACTGCTTTTGGCTTAATAGCGAATTGTTAATCAAAAAGTTTTCAATTTGTAAGGACATGAGATTTTCTAGTACTTTTGAAAGGAACGGAAGTATCGAGATATGTCCAAAGTCATTGTTGGATTTTGGGATCGGCAGAATTTTCGCATTTTTCCATTCAGTCGGGAACATGGACGTAGTTATGGCCGTGTTCAGAATATAGGTGACGTGGGATAAGATTTTGGGGAGTAAGTTTTCGGGCTAATGTTATCTAGGCCTTCAGCGTTAGACTTCACCTTAAGTATACACGCAAGGACATCACACTGATTGACACATACAAAGCTAAAACTATTATCACAGAGTGGGATTTTATTCAGGTACTTGTTACAAGTCGCTTCAGGTACAACAATTACCGAAAACTTTTTGTTGAGAAGTTCGACATCTATATTACTCTCAGTCTTCTGCTTGCATTTTCCTATACCTAAACTGTTCATCTCACTCCATCTTTGCTTAATGGTAGAACAATTACGAAACTTGGATTTATAGTATTCGCACTTAGCAGACCTTATGCCTTTGTTAACAGTGGCTCTTAACTCTTTGTACCTTAAACGAAAGTCGAGAGTTTTGTATCGCTTCCATTTAATGAAAGCAACATCACGCTGATGACTGAGTCTTTTAATTTCATTGATGAACCAAGCATTCTGTCTTGGTTTTATAATCTTGGTTTTTAGAGGTACAGAATATGGCTGTTTAGAACACTCAATTGAAAATCAACATGGGGAGATTGGTATATTGATTCCCAGTCACATGCATTAAAGTCTTGTTCTAGTTCATTATAGTCTCTATTTTTATAGTCTCTATACGTAAATGAATTAGTTTTATAATTCAATGTCAAGTCATATGTCAGAAAGATAAGGTCATGCTTAGAGAAAGCTGGTACTGAAACCTGGTCATATAGTAGAGTCTTACTAGGGTCATTGGTGAAAAAGATGTCAAGAAGTGTATCACAGGTACTGCTGAAGTGAGTAGGCATGGTTAAATTTACGGCAAGCAACCCCAAGGAAGCAAAACTATCCAAGAGATGACTCTCCAACAATAGATTGCTATTGAGATCGCCAGCCAGAATGATGTCTGTGTATGACACTGAAATGTCTGAGATAATATCCAATAGCGGCTGATAGTCTATCGTACGATGGGGTCGGTATATACAGCCAAGTAGAATTTTCTCACTCATTTTACTTCTGATTTCCAACATTAAATATTCTATGGGACATTCACTCGGTTGTTTACATATAACATTACATTTTAATCTAGTATTAACATATATAGCAACACCACCTGCATGTCCAATGCGATCCGAACGAAAAACAACATAGCCGTCACACACAATTGACAAGTCACATAACTCAGGTACAAACCACTTCTCAGACACACATATAACATCTACATTTGAATGGGTAAACAGTAATCTAAACTCATCGATTTTCCTAAGCAAGCTTTGTGCATTCATATGTACGACTTTGAGACCCTTTCGATGGTTGCTAATAATTTTAATCATGCTACCAGCAATGGAACTACCTATCTCACCGTTCATTGATAGAAAGTGAACATATTAGGGGCGCAAACTCAAGACAATTAATTAGTTGATAATAAAAGCTGTGATAATTGAATATTGATACTAAAGGCCTAACTATAAAGAATAACTGAGTAGTACATAGGTGCTTAAGAGCGAAAGCTATTTGAGACCCCTGCTGCGTCTTCCGATCCAGCCAAGGCGTCAGTGGGGGAGGCAGCTGTAGAGCGGGTGAGAGGCTCGCTAGCTGGCGCGAGCGATAAAAGCTCATCCATGCGCTCAACGCATTGAACGCCCTCTCTCGTATTACTACGCACGTGCACGAGGCCGCGCCGAGTAAAGACAGCTGATAGCATTTTATGCTTCTTCATTTGCATGGCCTCTTTAAAAATTTGGTAATGCTCTCTTAAAAGCTGCTCATTTACGTAGACAACAGCCTCCGAGTCGAACCCCATGATCTGTAAGCTCAGTTGGCTCTTATTCTCGCGCCGGTATATCGCAATTGTTTTAAGAAGGTTAACCTTCTCGCGGACGTTTTCCATTTTAACAATAATAACGGGATCGACATTAGTGTTCTGTGTTTGTCTGGCTCGAAAAACATCACGGACTCTAGGTGGTGGGGTCAGCTGTAGATTGAAGCAGAGCTTGTTGTATAGCGCTCTGGCATTTTCTCCCTCCAATTAAGGGACACCGTGGATGCGCAGATCCCACGCGCTGGTTGCGATGTGGTCGGTCACCAATTGCTTCTCGATGCCTCCCACTCTCTTACTCAGTGCTCGCAAATCCATCACCTCCCGGTCCAGCCGCTCGACCCGCTCTCCCAGTTGCTCTCTCTGAGAGCGAAGGTCGACCACCTCACTCTCCAATGCCATGACACGGGCACCCATCCGCGTGACCTCACCAGCGATCGAGTCCAGGCGCTCCATGAGGCTGCTGAGTATGCGCTTCTCTGCCTCCTGGACATGGGACACGATCATGTTGGTCTGCTCTTGGAAGCGAACCTTCAACAATTCCAATAGTTGTGGCGAAGGGGCGTCGGAGAGGCGCTCACTCGATGTTCCAGCATTATTGCGTGTGCGCTTTGTTGGCGGTGCAGTGGATGACATTGTTTTTGCTTTTTTTTTGTACTGTTTTGGTGTTTCTCTTTTGTGCTTTGTTTGTGTTTGTGCTTGTGTTTACTTATACCGCGCTAGGCTTTGTGTTATTATTAATATCGACTTTAAAGTTGTGGATTTGTAGATTTTTATAAACTTTAAACACGGTTTAGTTGCCGGTCCTTAGTTTATTAATTTTTGTGTTTTTTGTGATAATTTTATCAAAAAAATCGAGGTAAATTTGTGAAAATAGTGGAGCACAAGAAAAACGAGTCTATACTCTCCTCTCTCTTTTCTCTTTCTCTTTAGTCCAAATAGAGAAGCGGAATTACATACAGACGCAAGCTCATATGGGTATGGCGCAATACTGATGCAAACACAAGATGATGGAAAGATGCACCCTGTGTCCTATTATTCCGGCAAAAACAAGGAAACAGAATCTCGGTACCATAGTTTTTAGCTACAGACGTTTGCCATCATTTATGCATTGAGACGATTTAGAGCATATCTGAAGCATAGGTCTTTTAAAATAATCACGGATTGTAATTCGCTAGTGCAGACGTTAACCAGAAAGTCTATTAGCCCTAAAATAGCTCGGTGGTCCTTAGAGTTAGAGAACTATGATTACTCTATTATGCATAGACCTGGGGCCAGTATGGCGCACGTTGACGCGTTGAGCAGACAAGATTAAGTAATGAATATGCTAGAGGATAATCATAGAGTCAAAAACGGTTTAGAAAAGCAGTAGAGCAGTGAGCAATATATGAAGAATTTTGCAAGTAGAGACAACCCTGATTGTGAGCATAGAAGTAACATAGAGAACCCTGTGATTGAGTGTAGAGAATCAGGCTCAGTAGAAAGTAGCTTGAGAAAGATTGGTAGTGATGCTAGAGATATCCTAGAGAATGTAGTGCATAGAAGTACCGTAGAGAACCCTGTGATTGAGTGTAGAGAATCAGGCTCAATAGAAAGTAGCCTGAGAAACATTGGTAGTAATGGCAGAGATAACCTAGAGAACGTATTGACTGAATTTAAGGAAGAAGTTGGATCGAAGATCGAGATTACAGATTTTAGTCAAAGTAGAGGAAGCGTTAACAATGTGGTGGGGGGAGTAGAGTATATTCGTTGTGGAAATTCAGATAAGAAGAACAAACGTGTAGAGGATACAGAGAGGGAGCAGTTAGAGTTTCAGGAAGAAGGCTTATTGAAATCATTGATAGTTGGGGTAGTAGGTGCAACGACATAAGATGTCGATTTGATATTGCAAACTGAGCAGATGCGGGATAATGAGGTAGTGAGGATTCGGAAAATGCTAGAGGATGGAATTGATCTGCAGTTTGAAATGATCGATGGTATCGTATACAAAAGAAATGAGAAGATGTATGCAGATAAACAAAGAGCTCCATTACCTTTCGAGGACCTACTGGTTTCCGTCACTGAGAACTAAAGTAGCAAGGTTTGTTAGAAACTGTTTAACGTGTATATAACACTCAATGCCTAAAACGATTCATAATAGAACGCTCCATACTATTCCAAAGTCGTGTGTACCCTTTCATACCCTATATATTGATCATTTGGGTCCATTGCCGAGTAATAGATCTAAACGAAAACACCTACTTGTGGTAATAGATTTCACTAAGTTTTTTAAATTGTTCCCGGGTAATAGTACCAGCACGCAGGAAGCTAAGAATGCCCTAAGTAAATATTTTGATTTCTATAGTCGCCCTACTAGGACAATATCGGATCGAGGGACATGTTTCACATCGTTAGAGTTCTATAGTTTTCTGCAGGAAAGAGGGATAGAGCACATTAAAGTAGCTACAGGTGCACCGCAGGCGACTGGCCAAGTGGAACGGGTGAATCGTTTTCTGACTCCGATGCTAGGGAAATTGTCGGAACCCCTCGAGCAAGCCGATTGGTATAGACTAATGAACAAGGTAGAGCACGCCATTAATAACGCTGTTAACAGTAGCACGAAAAAGACACCTAGCATATTGTTATTAGGGACTGAATACCTAGAGTAGGTCAAATACCTCGGCACAGTACTGGATAGCAAACTGGCATGGAAACCCAATGTAATGGAAAGGGTGAAGAAGGCCACCATTGCGCTTTATGCATCCAAGAAGATGCTTAGCAGCACATGGGGCCAGTCACCGCCCCTAATGCATTGGATCTACATCATGGTGGTGCGACCAGCTCTGCTGTATGGAGTCCTAGTGTGGTGGCAACAACTGAAAAGAAGACGTACCGCAAGCTGCAAACTGAGCAGATGCGGGATAAGGAGGTAGTGAGGATTCAGAAAATGCTAGAGGATGGAATTGATGTGTAGTTTGAAATGATAGATGGTATCGTATACAAAAGAAATGAGAAGATTTATGCAGATAAACATAGAGCTCCATTACCTTTCGAGGACCCAGCGACAGGCTCTGCTATGTATCACAGGGGCGCTGAGGTCAACCCCAACTATAGCACTCGAAACCATACTCGGAATCGATCCCCTCGACATCCACGCTCGGCTGACTGCGGGCAAAGTAGCACAGCGACTGATTGCATCGGGGAACATATCACCCCAAGGATACGGGCACAGTTCAATTGGGAGGGACATGATCAGTCATACAGACTACTTGACCCTCCAAACTTGCCTCGAGGTGAAAACTAACACATTTATGGGACCCGGAGACTGGAAAAAAGGACGGGACCAGACTCAACACCTCAATATATACACTGACGGCTCCAAGATGGACGGAGAAGTAGGAGCGGGCTTATATTGCACAAACCCCGAAATAAGGGTGTCATATAAACTACCGGACCGATGCAGCATATTCCAGGCGGAAGTTTTCGCCATCAAGAAGGCAGCAGAGGTCGCTCAGCTCAGAGCGACCACACAACGTGGTGAACATTTTCGTCGATAGCCAAGCGGCGATTAAATCCATACAGTCGTTCGCAGTTAGTTCCAGAAGTGTCCTGGCAAGCAGGGAGGCACTAGACTCACTATGCACGACCAAATCAGTGCGAATCTACTGGGTTCCCAGCCACCAGGGCATCGAAGGAATCGAGGCTGCGGACGTTCTGACTAAGGAAGGCGTCGGGCTGACGAATGACAGAACCGAAAATGTGCCTATCTCCCTTAGAACGTTACAAAGCGATCTAGAGAAGCAGGCCGCTCTACAAACCGAGAACAGATGGAGGAACACAACCACCTGCAGAACCTCGAGAACCATGTGCAAGGAGCGCAATGAAAAACTAGCTCACTATCTACTGCATCTTCCACGGAAAGACTATAGACTGCTAGTGGGAATACTCACAGGTCACTGTCTGGCTGCGGCGCACGCAGCCAAGCTAGGCATCACCAACAGAGACAGCTTTAGGAAATGTGATGAACCCGGGGCTATCGAAACCCTGGAACATCTCATCTGCAACTGCCCGGCTCTCTCACGGACAAGGATAAGATACCTAGGCGTACCGGAGATGGCATCACTAGAAGATGCCTCCAATAGGACGTCCAAACCTCACCAATACCCCCGTAAAGGTCCATTTACATCCGGATAACTAATGGCCATACTGGCCAATGATAGTCTCCGCTGAGGGACGTCCGGGTTAACCTAACCTAACCTAGAGAAGAAGTTAGCTTCGGATCATAGAGAGTTGGAAACCATTAGAGAAATAGCAAGTTAGAATATACGGCGTTCGCAGATAAGAAATGAGAAGATGTATGCAGATAAACATAGAGCTCCATTAAGGTATGAACCTGGTGATTATGTAGCCGTCCGACATGTTGACACAACACCTGGGGTCAATAAGAAGTTTGCATCCAAGTATCGAGGACCATACAGGATTAATAGAGTATTGGATGACGATCGCCCCCTGTTACTTTTGCCATATTTTTATTCTTTTCTATTACCTGAAACTCAGCTTTGTCAAAATATCGATCATATCGATATCTATCGTTGCTAACGGTCGTGTTTTCAGTTCGCTCCGCCTATAGCTTAGTAGTCAGACAAGCAAAATTTTCATGCGCTTATATTTTGCTGTGTGACCAGTGTGACCAGATGTGAATGCTCTACGGTTACACTGGTTTGTGTTTGTTTACAAATAAAATCAGTTGGAAATTCAAATTTTGTAACAAAGCAAGCCGGGTAAGGCGGTAGGGGTGTGGGGTGATTAATGATCTGTAAATTGACAGGTTTGGGGTGTGAGGAGTTTTTTAATGACCCAAAATGATCGGTAACGGGTTGGGTTGGGGTGTGAGTAGCTTTTTAATGATCCATAATGATCGGTAACGGGTCAGGTTTGTTGGTGTGAGGAGGTAAAAAAGAGGTCACGTGTGATTGAATGTGGTAGGAGATACTTAATGACCCCATAAATAGCGGTAACTGAGATGAGTTTAGAGTTGGGTCGGGAGCTAAAAAAAGGGTCATGTATGACTGGAGGTGTGGAAGGTAATTAGTGACCCATAATTATCAAAAGGGTACACGTGCTCATGCGTGAGTTGTTTACAGGGTTGGGGGAGTGTGCCTGCACGATCATGTCTGTCGCGTGCTCATGTGAGTGGAGTTGGGGATAATTAATAACCCTACGATCATGTCTGTCGCGTGCTCATGTCTGATGGTTATATGGATATTGTAATTTATCAATTTACCCTTTTTATTTATTTATAATTTGATAGATACTGATTTATCCAATATTGCTTTGTTACAAAATTTGAATTTCCAACTGATTTTATTTGTACTATTTGTACTATTTATGGGCTCTGTGGCACTGGAGAACGACAATGAACATAGAAAGCTCCGCAATATTGGATAAATCAGTATCTATCAAATTATAAATAAATAAAAAAGGGTAAATTGATAAATTACAATATCCATATAACCATCTTCAATGAGATTACATTTTTTTTCATTATGGCAATTTTATAGCACTTTCCTGGCAGAACTCGGCAAGCCGCTAGCTATTGGTCTTTTTCATGTTGATGTCGATACACGAGTGTCGATGACGACAGGATATAGAATAATTCTAACTTTCAATCGAGCCCAGCAAATACCACCTTTTCTTTTCTAGTATATATGGTGCCTTTCCAGTATTAATCGGTCATTTATTTTGCTTGTCTGAGTACTCATTTGCAAAATTCTTGCGCAAGAAATTTCTTTACAGGCATGCATTTTTACCGTTTCCATACGAATATCATCCCTGATTCTTTCTTTCTTATTCTCAGCTGATTTGTTGTTGGACATACGCATAGGTGTTACATACATATGTACATCCATATATTGTGGGTGCCGACCCCAGCGTTTTGCTTTTTGTTCTTTGTGCTTTCATATAATTATTCCCAATTTGAATTTCCAAATTGTGCATTCTTACCATCCCCCTATATTCTTATTTGCAGAATTGGTTGTTGTCATATTCTTCTTACGCTCTCTTGTTATTACTGTGCTAACACACACACACGCACAGACCGCGCTTGCCGTCTCTTTCTGCGTGACTCTCTGTGTTTCTTTTATCTCGCTGTGCAGTAAATTGCCGGTGGCCGTACACTTGTTGTTGTTATCGTGATTTTTGCTTGTTCTTGCGCGCTAATTCTCGAGTATTTAGTATTTCTCGAAGCTTAAATTCATCGCTTGTGCCACACCGACTCATATTTTACTCTTCATTCGTTTTTTTTCTTTTTTCTTATACAATTTTTATTTTTTAACATAAGTACCTGCTGTGCTAAAAACTGTGATCGCTCTATCGTTACACGACAGATGTTCATCTACTGCTGGTTGTGCGAGAATATGGCACACACTACTTGCGCTGGCTATAGACATAACGGCGGTCGTGTTGTCGATCTAATTAAGGCTCGCTCCGGTCTCAACTGGACTTGTTGGGACTGTAAGGGACATTTAAAACGACATGATGGTCTTTATGAGACAGACGCACAATGAATTTGCTGCCCTGAATTCTGGATTCCGACTGCTCCAAGATAAGTTTCGTGCAACGGAGTCTTACTTCAAAACCCTCAAAATTTTGACTGAGTCTCCAAAGAGAAAGAAGGGTAACAATTATATGCCAAATATTAACAAAGATTTTTTTATTTAAGTCCCAAAATCACCTGTATCACTACCTCGATCGCCATCGTCAACTAACGCTGGTGATATGGAATCTGTAGCCAGTGACTCTTACCGGCAGCATCTGGATCATTTGCTTCTCAAAGGGGTCATGCCTTGCCGTCAGCAATAACTCCACCAATTGTTGTTCGGTGTTATCACCTCCAACCAATGTGGATTCTTCAAGCATAAAAGTGACCGCCAACTCATCTTTACTTCCTGCTCTCATCACTGCTGATGGCACCGCTGCGTGCGCTCCCAGTGCTGGTGTGCTTGTTGCTGGTGATGCCGACACGCCCGCCGTTGCCCCCTTACCGAGGCTTATTTGGGGGATGGCTCCACCATCTCGCTCTCGCTCAGGACTTGAACTTAGTGGAGTGGTTTCTCGGAAAGCAATATTTGTTTAAATCCTGAGGCCACATGCGAGGATGTTAGACAACATCTATGCTCTAAACGTAATGCTGCCCTTGATGATATAATTGTGACCAAGTTTACATTTACTCATAAACGTTATATTTCCTCCTTCAAGATTTTCCTCCCTGATTCTTACCTATCTGCATCACTTGAACCGTCAATCTGGCCTAAGCATTCAATTATGCACGAGTTCCAACATAAAGTTTCCCGAGTCCCAATATTACCGGCCCTGCCAACTCAAAAAACTAGATAACCTTTTCTTCATTCACTACCAAAACGCACGCAGTCTGTTATGCAAATTGTGCCAACTACATACGCATAAGATTTTGGTGCTTTCGCTTTTACCGAAACCTGGCTTAACTCTACTGTTCTCGATCATGAAATTATAGTTCACAAACTTATCACTTACATAATGGACCGCGCATCTTATGCAGGTGGAGTTTTGATTGCAGTCAATACGGATGTCTCTTCTGAGTTGTTCCCTTTTAACAACATCCATGGGATTGAATTTGTTGCAGTCAAAGTCCGTATTGGTACAGCATCTATGTATTTGACCTGCTCTTATATTCCTCCCAAGTCCGAGGCTGAGGTTTACTTAAACCACCTCTCTGCTATACATTCTGTTGTGTCCACCTTAGGTTGTGCTGATCAGATTATTGTCATGGGTGACTTTAATTTACCACTTCTTTCTTGGTTGCCCTGTTCGGACGCTAACCTGATTCTTCCTAGTAATCATAATAATTCTTTTAATGGTCTAGCCGATATCTCTCTCGTCCAAATTAATGCTATTAAAAATAATAGGGACAGAGTTCTCGACCTAATTTTCGTTATTAATGCTTCTCTAGGAACGGTGACCAGAGTTAATCCTGAATCCTGTTTTCACAAAACTAATTTCACCGATCTAAGCCTTCATCTCTCGAATGTTGATTGGTCCATCCTTCACTCCTTATCGAGTATTGAGGAATCGGTCAACCCGTTCTATGAAATTATAAACTCCGCTCTAAGCACATATGTTCCTGAGTTCACGGTCCCACTATCGTCCAAGCCTCCTTGGTTCTCCAGAAATTTGTCGTACTTAACGAATAAGAAATCTAGACTTTATAAAAAGTACAAGAAAACAGGCTCCATGTTTTTCTTCGCACAATACTCCTCCGCCTTTCCCAATTCCTAGCTGTCAATTGTTGTAGAAACTTTCGTAGTGATCCTAAAACATTAGTTTCCTTCGTCAACTCTAAGCGTAAGTCCAATGCGTTTCCTCCTTCCCTTTATTATCTTAATAACTCTGAATCATCTTCTTCTGTATTGGTAATTTATTCGCCCCGTTTTTCCAGTCTACATACTCCTCTCATTTATACAGCTCATCCACTCGATCAACATCGACTAATCTTCTCGAGTTTTCGTCCATAATCAACCGGGGTTTTCGAAGTGGTCTGCAAACTGACGTAATTTTTACGGATTTCAGCAAGTCTTTTGATTCCGTAAGCCATACCTTTTTAATTCCGAATTTCGTCGTATCTTTAAAATCGCACACAACGGGTTTTATTTTCTAATGTGTTGTCTGATATTGTTAGTGTCACTTCTGGAGTTCCACAAGGAAGTCATTTTGGCCCGCTTCTCTTCATCTTATTTGTGAATGACCTACCCCAAGTTATAACATTCTCTCATACGCTAATGTATGCGGACGAAGTAAAAATCTGTCTTCCGTACTCTGATTGGTATTTGCACACACACCTTCAGCTGGATCTGAATGAACTCCTAATGTGGTGCTCAAACAATCTGCCTTTTTTGATCTTTTCGAAATGCAAAATTATGACCTTTTATCGTCGCGCTCCACATTTTGTGTCATATTCTCAACTGACCTTGGAGTCCTTTTTGACAACAAATTGTGTTTTAATAGCCATATATCTGCAACTGTAAATAAAGCCAAGTGTGCATTAGCCTTCATCAAGCGTTGGTCCAAGGAGTTTGACGACCCGTATGTGACTAAACAACTCTACATTTCATTGGGAGTATTGTTCTTGTGTGTGGAGCCCGCAGTATAAAGAGCAACAAGCTGTGTAGAGGATACAGAGAGGGAGCAGTTAGAGTTTCAGGAAGAAGGCTTATTGAAATCATTGATAGTTGGCGCCAGAAGATGTCGATTTGATATTGCAAACTGAGCAGATGCGGGATAAGGAGGTAGTGAGAATTCAGAAAATGCTAGAGGATGGAATCGATCTGCAGTTTGAAATGATAGATGGTATCGTATACAAAAGAAATGAGAAGATGTATGCAGATAAACAAAGAGCTCCATTACCTTTCGAGGACCTACTGGTTTCCGTCACTGAGAACTAAAGTAGCAAGGTTTGTTAGAAACTGTTTAACGTGTATATAACACTCAATGCCTAAAACGATTCATAATAGAACGCTCCATAGTATTCCAAAGTTGTTTGTACCCTTTCATACCCTATATATTGATCATTTGGGTCCATTGCCGAGTAATAGATCTAAACGAAAACACCTACTTGTGGTAATAGATGCTTTCACTAAGTTTTTTAAATTGTTCCCGGGTAATAGTACCAGCACGCAGGAAGCTAAGAATGCCCTAAGTAAATATTTTGATTTCTATAGTCGCCCTACTAGGACAATATCGGATCGAGGGACATGTTTCACATCGTTAGAGTTCTATAGTTTTCTGCAGGAAAGAGGGATAGAGCACATTAAAGTAGCTACAGGTGCACCGCAGGCGACTGGCCAAGTGGAACGGGTGAATCGTTTTCTGACTCCGATGCTAGGGAAATTGTCGGAACCCCTCGAGCAAGCCGATTGGTATAGACTAATGAACAAGGTAGAGCACGCCATTAATAACGCTGTTAACAGTAGCACGAAAAAGACACCTAGCATATTGTTATTAGGGATACCCCAGAAGGGACCTGTGGTAGATGAATTAACTGAATACCTAGAGTAGGTCAAATACCTCGGCACAGTACTGGATAGCAAACTGGCATGGAAACCCAATGTAATGGAAAGGGTGAAGAAGGCCACCATTGCGCTTTATGCATCCAAGAAGATGCTTAGCAGCACATGGGGCCAGTCACCGCCCCTAATGCATTGGATCTACATCATGGTGGTGCGACCAGCTCTGCTGTATGGAGTCCTAGTGTGGTGGCAACAACTGAAAAGAAGACGTACCGCAAGCTGCAAACTGAGCAGATGCGGGATAAGGAGGTAGTGAGGATTCAGAAAATGCTAGAGGATGGAATTGATGTGTAGTTTGAAATGATAGATGGTATCGTATACAAAAGAAATGAGAAGATTTATGCAGATAAACATAGAGCTCCATTACCTTTCGAGGACCCAGCGACAGGCTCTGCTATGTATCACAGGGGCGCTGAGGTCAACCCCAACTATAGCACTCGAAACCATACTCGGAATCGATCCCCTCGACATCCACGCTCGGCTGACTGCGGGCAAAGTAGCACAGCGACTGATTGCATCGGGGAACATATCACCCCAAGGATACGGGCACAGTTAAATTGGGAGGGACATGATCAGTCATACAGACTACATGACCCTCCAAACTTGCCTCGAGGTGAAAACTAACACATTTATGGGACCCGGAGACTGGAAAAAAGGACGGGACCAGACTCAACACCTCAATATATACACTGACGGCTCCAAGATGGACGGAGAAGTAGGAGCGGGCTTATATTGCACAAACCCCGAAATAAGGGTGTCATATAAACTACCGGACCGATGCAGCATATTCCAGGCGGAAGTTTTCGCCATCAAGAAGGCAGCAGAGGTCGCTCAGCTCAGAGCGACCACACAACGTGGTGAACATTTTCGTCGATAGCCAAGCGGCGATTAAATCCATACAGTCGTTCGCAGTTAGTTCCAGAAGTGTCCTGGCAAGCAGGGAGGCACTAGACTCACTATGCACGACCAAATCAGTGCGAATCTACTGGGTTCCCAGCCACCAGGGCATCGAAGGAATCGAGGCTGCGGACGTTCTGACTAAGGAAGGCGTCGGGCTGACGAATGACAGAACCGAAAATGTGCCTATCTCCCTTAGAACGTTACAAAGCGATCTAGAGAAGCAGGCCGCTCTACAAACCGAGAACAGATGGAGGAACACAACCACCTGCAGAACCTCGAGAACCATGTGCAAGGAGCGCAATGAAAAACTAGCTCACTATCTACTGCATCTTCCACGGAAAGACTATAGACTGCTAGTGGGAATACTCACAGGTCACTGTCTGGCTGCGGCGCACGCAGCCAAGCTAGGCATCACCAACAGAGACAGCTTTAGGAAATGTGATGAACCCGGGGCTATCGAAACCCTGGAACATCTCATCTGCAACTGCCCGGCTCTCTCACGGACAAGGATAAGATACCTAGGCGTACCGGAGATGGCATCACTAGAAGATGCCTCCAATAGGACGTCCAAACCTCACCAATACCCCCGTAAAGGTCCATTTACATCCGGATAACTAATGGCCATACTGGCCAATGATAGTCTCCGCTGAGGGACGTCCGGGTTAACCTAACCTAACCTAGAGAAGAAGTTAGCTTCGGATCATAGAGAGTTGGAAACCATTAGAGAAATAGCAAGTTAGAATATACGGCGTTCGCAGATAAGAAATGAGAAGATGTATGCAGATAAACATAGAGCTCCATTAAGGTATGAACCTGGTGATTATGTAGCCGTCCGACATGTTGACACAACACCTGGGGTCAATAAGAAGTTTGCATCCAAGTATCGAGGACCATACAGGATTAATAGAGTATTGGATAACGATCGCCCCCTGTTACTTTTGCTATATTTTTATTCTTTTCTATTACCTGAAACTCAGCTTTGTCAAAATATCGATCATATCGATATCTATCGTTGCTAACGGTCGTGTTTTCAGTTCGCTCCGCCTATAGCTTAGTAGTCAGACAAGCAAAATTTTCATGCGCTTATATTTTGCTGTGTGACCAGTGTGACCAGATGTAAATGCTCTACGGTTACACTGGTTTGTGTTTGTTTACAAATAAAATCAGTTGGAAATTCAAATTTTGTAACAAAGCAAGCCGGGTTTCAAATCAATTAATCATTATTAGCCTAAGGCGGTAGGGGTGGGGGGTGATTAATGATCTGTAAATTGACAGGTTTGGGGTGTGAGGAGTTTTTTAATGACCCAAAATGATCGGTAACGGGTTGGGTTGGGGTGTGAGTAGCTTTTTAATGATCCATAATGATCGGTAACGGGTCAGGTTTGTTGGTGTGAGGAGGTAAAAAAGAGGTCACGTGTGATTGAATGTGGTAGCAGATACTTAATGACCCCATAATTAGCGGTAACTGAGATGAGTTTAGAGTTGGGTCGGGAGCTAAAAAAAGGGTCATGTATGACTGGAGGTGTGGAAGGTAATTAGTGACCCATAATTATCAAAAGGGTACACGTGCTCATGCGTGAGTTGTTTACAGGGTTGGGGGAATGTGCCTGCACGATCATGTCTGTCGCGTGCTCATGTGAGTGGAGTTGGGGATAATTAATGACCCTACGATCATGTCTGTCGCGTGCTCATGTCTGATGGTTATATGGATATTGTAATTTATCAATTTACCCTTTTTATTTATTTATAATTTGATAGATACTGATTTATCCAATTTGAATTTCCAAATTGTGCATTCTTACTATCCCCCTATATTCTTATTTGCAGAATTGGTTGTTGTCATATTCTTCTTACGCTCTCTTGTTATTACTGTGCTAACACACACACACGCACAGACCGCGCTTGCCGTCTCTTTCTGCGTGACTCTCTGTGTTTCTTTTATCTCGCTGTGCAGTAAATTGCCGGTGGCCGTACACTTGTTGTTGTTATCGTGATTTTTGCTTGTTCTTGCGCGCTAATTCTCGAGTATTTAGTATTTCTCGAAGCTTAAATTCATCGCTTGTGCCACACCGACTCATATTTTACTCTTCATTCGTTTTTTTTCTTTTTTCTTATACAATTTTTATTTTTTAACATAAGTACCTGCTGTGCTAAAAACTGTGATCGCTCTATCGTTACACGGCAGATGTTCATCTACTGCTGGTTGTGCGAGAATATGGCACACACTACTTGCGCTGGCTATAGACATAACGGCGGTCGTGTTGTCGATCTAATTAAGGCTCGCTCCGGTCTCAACTGGACTTGTTGGGACTGTAAGGGACATTTAAAACGACATGATGGTCTTTATGAGACAGACGCACAATGAATTTGCTGCCCTGGCAGCAACGGCATTTTTCTTCCATATTTGAAGGAAAGCGATGTTCCGACTGCTCCAAGATAAGTTTCGTGCAACGGAGTCTTACTTCAAAACCCTCAAAATTTTGACTGAGTCTCCAAAGAGAAAGAAGGGTAACAATTATATGCCAAATATTAACAAAGATTTTTTTATTTAAGTCCCAAAATCACCTGTATCACTACCTCGATCGCCATCGTCAACTAACGCTGGTGATATGGAATCTGTAGCCAGTGACTCTTACCGGCAGCATCTGGATCATTTGCTTCTCAAAGGGGTCATGCCTTGCCGTCAGCAATAACTCCACCAACTGTTGCTTCGGTGTTATCACCTCCAACCAATGTGGATTCTTCAAGCATAAAAGTGACCGCCAACTCATCTTTACTTCCTGCTCTCATCACTGCTGATGGCACCGCTGCGTGCGCTCCCAGTGCTGGTGTGCTTGTTGCTGGTGATGCCGACACGCCCGCCGTTGCCCCCTTACCGAGGCTTATTTGGGGGATGGCTCCACCATCTCGCTCTCGCTCAGGACTTGAACTTAGTGGAGTGGTTTCTCGGAAAGCAATATTTGTTTAAATCCTGAGGCCACATGCGAGGATGTTAGACAACATCTATGCTCTAAACGTAATGCTGCCCTTGATGATATAATTGTGACCAAGTTTACATTTACTCATAAACGTTATATTTCCTCCTTCAAGATTTTCATCCCTGATTCTTACCTATCTGCATCACTTGAACCGTCAATCTGGCCTAAGCATTCAATTATGCACGAGTTCCAACATAAAGTTTCCCGAGTCCCAATATTACCGGCCCTGCCAACTCAAAAAACTAGATAACCTTTTCTTCATTCACTACCAAAACGCACGCAGTCTGTTATGCAAATTGTGCCAACTACATACGGATAGCGCCTCTTAAGATTTTGGTGCTTTCGCTTTTACCGAAACCTGGCTTAACTCTACTGTTCTCGATCATGAAATTATAGTTCACAAACTTATCACTTACATAATGGACCGCGCATCTTATGCAGGTGGAGTTTTGATTGCAGTCAATACGGATGTCTCTTCTGAGTTGTTCCCTTTTAACAACATCCATGGGATTGAATTTGTTGCAGTCAAAGTCCGTATTGGTACAGCATCTATGTATTTGACCTGCTCTTATATTCCTCCCAAGTCCGAGGCTGAGGTTTACTTAAACCACCTCTCTGCTATACATTCTGTTGTGTCCACCTTAGGTTGTGCTGATCAGATTATTGTCATGGGTGACTTTAATTTACCACTTCTTTCTTGGTTGCCCTGTTCGGACGCTAACCTGATTCTTCCTAGTAATCATAATAATTCTTTTAATGGTCTAGCCGATATCTCTCTCGTCCAAATTAATGCTATTAAAAATAATAGGGACAGAGTTCTCGACCTAATTTTCGTTATTAATGCTTCTCTAGGAACGGTGACCAGAGTTAATCCTGAATCCTGTTTTCACAAAACTAATTTCACCGATCTAAGCCTTCATCTCTCGAATGTTGATTGGTCCACCCTTCACTCCTTATTGAGTATTGAGGAATCGGTCAACCCGTTCTATGAAATTATAAACTCCGCCCTAAGCACATATGTTCCTGAGTTCACGGTCCCACTATCGTCCAAGCCTCCTTGGTTCTCCAGAAATTTGTCGTACTTAACGAATAAGAAATCTAGACTTTATAAAAAGTACAAGAAAACAGGCTCCATGTTTTTCTTCGCACAATACTCCTCCGCCTTTCCCAATTCCTAGCTGTCAATTGTTGTAGAAACTTTCGTAGTGATCCTAAAACATTAGTTTCCTTCGTCAACTCTAAGCGTAAGTCCAATGCGTTTCCTCCTTCCCTTTATTATCTTAATAACTCTGAATCATCTTCTTCTGTATTGGTAATTTATTCGCCCCGTTTTTCCAGTCTACATACTCCTCTCATTTATACAGCTCATCCACTCGATCAACATCGACTAATCTTCTCGAGTTTTCGTCCATAATCAACCGGGGTTTTCGAAGTGGTCTGCAAACTGACGTAATTTTTACGGATTTCAGCAAGTCTTTTGATTCCGTAAGCCATACCTTTTTAATTCCGAATTTCGTCGTATCTTTAAAATCGCACACAACGGGTTTTATTTTCTAATGTGTTGTCTGATATTGTTAGTGTCACTTCTGGAGTTCCACAAGGAAGTCATTTTGGCCCGCTTCTCTTCATCTTATTTGTGAATGACCTACCCCAAGTTATAACATTCTCTCATACGCTAATGTATGCGGACGAAGTAAAAATCTGTCTTCCGTACTCTGATTGGTATTTGCACACACACCTTCAGCTGGATCTGAATGAACTCCTAATGTGGTGCTCAAACAATCTGCCTTTTTTGATCTTTTCGAAATGCAAAATTATGACCTTTTATCGTCGCGCTCCACATTTTGTGTCATATTCTCAACTGACCTTGGAGTCCTTTTTGACAACAAATTGTGTTTTAATAGCCATATATCTGCAACTGTAAATAAAGCCAAGTGTGCATTAGCCTTCATCAAGCGTTGGTCCAAGGAGTTTGACGACCCGTATGTGACTAAACAACTCTACATTTCATTGGGAGTATTGTTCTTGTGTGTGGAGCCCGCAGTATAAAGAGCAACAAGCTGTGTAGAGGATACAGAGAGGGAGCAGTTAGAGTTTCAGGAAGAAGGCTTATTGAAATCATTGATAGTTGGCGCCAGAAGATGTCGATTTGATATTGCAAACTGAGCAGATGCGGGATAAGGAGGTAGTGAGAATTCAGAAAATGCTAGAGGATGGAATCGATCTGCAGTTTGAAATGATAGATGGTATCGTATACAAAAGAAATGAGAAGATGTATGCAGATAAACAAAGAGCTCCATTACCTTTCGAGGACCTACTGGTTTCCGTCACTGAGAACTAAAGTAGCAAGGTTTGTTAGAAACTGTTTAACGTGTATATAACACTCAATGCCTAAAACGATTCATAATAGAACGCTCCATAGTATTCCAAAGTTGTTTGTACCCTTTCATACCCTATATATTGATCATTTGGGTCCATTGCCGAGTAATAGATCTAAACGAAAACACCTACTTGTGGTAATAGATGCTTTCACTAAGTTTTTTAAATTGTTCCCGGGTAATAGTACCAGCACGCAGGAAGCTAAGAATGCCCTAAGTAAATATTTTGATTTCTATAGTCGCCCTACTAGGACAATATCGGATCGAGGGACATGTTTCACATCGTTAGAGTTCTATAGTTTTCTGCAGGAAAGAGGGATAGAGCACATTAAAGTAGCTACAGGTGCACCGCAGGCGACTGGCCAAGTGGAACGGGTGAATCGTTTTCTGACTCCGATGCTAGGGAAATTGTCGGAACCCCTCGAGCAAGCCGATTGGTATAGACTAATGAACAAGGTAGAGCACGCCATTAATAACGCTGTTAACAGTAGCACGAAAAAGACATCTAGCATATTGTTATTAGGGATACCCCAGAAGGGACCTGTGGTAGATGAATTAACTGAATACCTAGAGTAGGTCAAATACCTCGGCACAGTACTGGATAGCAAACTGGCATGGAAACCCAATGTAATGGAAAGGGTGAAGAAGGCCACCATTGCGCTTTATGCATCCAAGAAGATGCTTAGCAGCACATGGGGCCAGTCACCGCCCCTAATGCATTGGATCTACATCATGGTGGTGCGACCAGCTCTGCTGTATGGAGTCCTAGTGTGGTGGCAACAACTGAAAAGAAGACGTACCGCAAGCTGCAAACTGAGCAGATGCGGGATAAGGAGGTAGTGAGGATTCAGAAAATGCTAGAGTATGGAATTGATGTGTAGTTTGAAATGATAGATGGTATCGTATACAAAAGAAATGAGAAGATTTATGCAGATAAACATAGAGCTCCATTACCTTTCGAGGACCCAGCGACAGGCTCTGCTATGTATCACAGGGGCGCTGAGGTCAACCCCAACTATAGCACTCGAAACCATACTCGGAATCGATCCCCTCGACATCCACGCTCGGCTGACTGCGGGCAAAGTAGCACAGCGACTGATTGCATCGGGGAACATATCACCCCAAGGATACGGGCACAGTTCAATTGGGAGGGACATGATCAGTCATACAGACTACTTGACCCTCCAAACTTGCCTCGAGGTGAAAACTAACACATTTATGGGACCCGGAGACTGGAAAAAAGGACGGGACCAGACTCAACACCTCAATATATACACTGACGGCTCCAAGATGGACGGAGAAGTAGGAGCGGGCTTATATTGCACAAACCCCGAAATAAGGGTGTCATATAAACTACCGGACCGATGCAGCATATTCCAGGCGGAAGTTTTCGCCATCAAGAAGGCAGCAGAGGTCGCTCAGCTCAGAGCGACCACACAACGTGGTGAACATTTTCGTCGATAGCCAAGCGGCGATTAAATCCATACAGTCGTTCGCAGTTAGTTCCAGAAGTGTCCTGGCAAGCAGGGAGGCACTAGACTCACTATGCACGACCAAATCAGTGCGAATCTACTGGGTTCCCAGCCACCAGGGCATCGAAGGAATCGAGGCTGCGGACGTTCTGACTAAGGAAGGCGTCGGGCTGACGAATGACAGAACCGAAAATGTGCCTATCTCCCTTAGAACGTTACAAAGCGATCTAGAGAAGCAGGCCGCTCTACAAACCGAGAACAGATGGAGGAACACAACCACCTGCAGAACCTCGAGAACCATGTGCAAGGAGCGCAATGAAAAACTAGCTCACTATCTACTGCATCTTCCACGGAAAGACTATAGACTGCTAGTGGGAATACTCACAGGTCACTGTCTGGCTGCGGCGCACGCAGCCAAGCTAGGCATCACCAACAGAGACAGCTTTAGGAAATGTGATGAACCCGGGGCTATCGAAACCCTGGAACATCTCATCTGCAACTGCCCGGCTCTCTCACGGACAAGGATAAGATACCTAGGCGTACCGGAGATGGCATCACTAGAAGATGCCTCCAATAGGACGTCCAAACCTCACCAATACCCCCGTAAAGGTCCATTTACATCCGGATAACTAATGGCCATACTGGCCAATGATAGTCTCCGCTGAGGGACGTCCGGGTTAACCTAACCTAACCTAGAGAAGAAGTTAGCTTCGGATCATAGAGAGTTGGAAACCATTAGAGAAATAGCAAGTTAGAATATACGGCGTTCGCAGATAAGAAATGAGAAGATGTATGCAGATAAACATAGAGCTCCATTAAGGTATGAACCTGGTGATTATGTAGCCGTCCGACATGTTGACACAACACCTGGGGTCAATAAGAAGTTTGCATCCAAGTATCGAGGACCATACAGGATTAATAGAGTATTGGATAACGATCGCCCCCTGTTACTTTTGCTATATTTTTATTCTTTTCTATTACCTGAAACTCAGCTTTGTCAAAATATCGATCATATCGATATCTATCGTTGCTAACGGTCGTGTTTTCAGTTCGCTCCGCCTATAGCTTAGTAGTCAGACAAGCAAAATTTTCATGCGCTTATATTTTGCTGTGTGACCAGTGTGACCAGATGTAAATGCTCTACGGTTACACTGGTTTGTGTTTGTTTACAAATAAAATCAGTTGGAAATTCAAATTTTGTAACAAAGCAAGCCGGGTTTCAAATCAATTAATCATTATTAGCCTAAGGCGGTAGGGGTGGGGGGTGATTAATGATCTGTAAATTGACAGGTTTGGGGTGTGAGGAGTTTTTTAATGACCCAAAATGATCGGTAACGGGTTGGGTTGGGGGTGTGAGTAGCTTTTTAATGATCCATAATGATCGGTAACGGGTCAGGTTTGTTGGTGTGAGGAGGTAAAAAAGAGGTCACGTGTGATTGAATGTGGTAGCAGATACTTAATGACCCCATAATTAGCGGTAACTGAGATGAGTTTAGAGTTGGGTCGGGAGCTAAAAAAAGGGTCATGTATGACTGGAGGTGTGGAAGGTAATTAGTGACCCATAATTATCAAAAGGGTACACGTGCTCATGCGTGAGTTGTTTACAGGGTTGGGGGAATGTGCCTGCACGATCATGTCTGTCGCGTGCTCATGTGAGTGGAGTTGGGGATAATTAATGACCCTACGATCATGTCTGTCGCGTGCTCATGTCTGATGGTTATATGGATATTGTAATTTATCAATTTACCCTTTTTATTTATTTATAATTTGATAGATACTGATTTATCCAATTTGAATTTTCAAATTGTGCATTCTTACTATCCCCCTATATTCTTATTTGCAGAATTGGTTGTTGTCATATTCTTCTTACGCTCTCTTGTTATTACTGTGCTAACACACACACACGCACAGACTGCGCTTGCCGTCTCTTTCTGCGTGACTCTCTGTGTTTCTTTTATCTCGCTGTGCAGTAAATTGCCGGTGGCCGTACACTTGTTGTTGTTATCGTGATTTTTGCTTGTTCTTGCGCGCTAATTCTCGAGTATTTAGTATTTCTCGAAGCTTAAATTCATCGCTTGTGCCACACCGACTCATATTTTACTCTTCATTCGTTTTTTTTCTTTTTTCTTATACAATTTTTATTTTTTAACATAAGTACCTGCTGTGCTAAAAACTGTGATCGCTCTATCGTTACACGGCAGATGTTCATCTACTGCTGGTTGTGCGAGAATATGGCACACACTACTTGCGCTGGCTATAGACATAACGGCGGTCGCGTTGTCGATCTAATTAAGGCTCGCTCCGGTCTCAACTGGACTTGTTGGGACTGTAAGGGACATTTAAAACGACATGATGGTCTTTATGAGACAGACGCACAATGAATTTGCTGCCCTGGCAGCAACGGCATTTTTCTTCCATATTTGAAGGAAAGCGATGTTCCGACTGCTCCAAGATAAGTTTCGTGCAACGGAGTCTTACTTCAAAACCCTCAAAATTTTGACTGAGTCTCCAAAGAGAAAGAAGGGTAACAATTATATGCCAAATATTAACAAAGATTTTTTTATTTAAGTCCCAAAATCACCTGTATCACTACCTCGATCGCCATCGTCAACTAACGCTGGTGATATGGAATCTGTAGCCAGTGACTTTTACCGGCAGCATCTGGATCATTTGCTTCTCAAAGGGGTCATGCCTTGCCGTCAGCAATAACTCCACCAACTGTTGCTTCGGTGTTATCACCTCCAACCAATGTGGATTCTTCAAGCATAAAAGTGACCGCCAACTCATCTTTACTTCCTGCTCTCATCACTGCTGATGGCACCGCTGCGTGCGCTCCCAGTGCTGGTGTGCTTGTTGCTGGTGATGCCGACACGCCCGCCGTTGCCCCCTTACCGAGGCTTATTTGGGGGATGGCTCCACCATCTCGCTCTCGCTCAGGACTTGAACTTAGTGGAGTGGTTTCTCGGAAAGCAATATTTGTTTAAATCCTGAGGCCACATGCGAGGATGTTAGACAACATCTATGCTCTAAACGTAATGCTGCCCTTGATGATATAATTGTGACCAAGTTTACATTTACTCATAAACGTTATATTTCCTCCTTCAAGATTTTCCTCCCTGATTCTTACCTATCTGCATCACTTGAACCGTCAATCTGGCCTAAGCATTCAATTATGCACGAGTTCCAACATAAAGTTTCCCGAGTCCCAATATTACCGGCCCTGCCAACTCAAAAAACTAGATAACCTTTTCTTCATTCACTACCAAAACGCACGCAGTCTGTTATGCAAATTGTGCCAACTACATACGGATAGCGCCTCTTAAGATTTTGGTGCTTTCGCTTTTACCGAAACCTGGCTTAACTCTACTGTTCTCGATCATGAAATTATAGTTCACAAACTTATCACTTACATAATGGACCGCGCATCTTATGCAGGTGGAGTTTTGATTGCAGTCAATACGGATGTCTCTTCTGAGTTGTTCCCTTTTAACAACATCCATGGGATTGAATTTGTTGCAGTCAAAGTCCGTATTGGTACAGCATCTATGTATTTGACCTGCTCTTATATTCCTCCCAAGTCCGAGGCTGAGGTTTACTTAAACCACCTCTCTGCTATACATTCTGTTGTGTCCACCTTAGGTTGTGCTGATCAGATTATTGTCATGGGTGACTTTAATTTACCACTTCTTTCTTGGTTGCCCTGTTCGGACGCTAACCTGATTCTTCCTAGTAATCATAATAATTCTTTTAATGGTCTAGCCGATATCTCTCTCGTCCAAATTAATGCTATTAAAAATAATAGGGACAGAGTTCTCGACCTAATTTTCGTTATTAATGCTTCTCTAGGAACGGTGACCAGAGTTAATCCTGAATCCTGTTTTCACAAAACTAATTTCACCGATCTAAGCCTTCATCTCTCGAATGTTGATTGGTCCATCCTTCACTCCTTATTGAGTATTGAGGAATCGGTCAACCCGTTCTATGAAATTATAAACTCCGCCCTAAGCACATATGTTCCTGAGTTCACGGTCCCACTATCGTCCAAGCCTCCTTGGTTCTCCAGAAATTTGTCGTACTTAACGAATAAGAAATCTAGACTTTATAAAAAGTACAAGAAAACAGGCTCCATGTTTTTCTTCGCACAATACTCCTCCGCCTTTCCCAATTCCTAGCTGTCAATTGTTGTAGAAACTTTCGTAGTGATCCTAAAACATTATTTTTTTCTTTCCTTCTTTCTTCTTCTGCATTGGTAATTTATTCGCCCCGTTTTTCCAGTCTACATACTCCTCTCATTTATACAGCTCATCCACTCAGGCCAACGGCATTTTTCTTCCATATTTGAAGGAAAGCGATGTTCAGGCAGCCTTGAAATCGTTGGGCACTTCTTTCTCTGCGGGTCCTGATAGAGTGCCATGTTTTATTCTGAAACATTGTGCCGAGTCCCTTTGCCAACCTCTGACCTTTCTTTTCAACCTATCTTTGGAAAAATCTTGTCTCCCAATGATTTGGAACGAGTCCTACATAATTCCACTTCATAAGAAAGGTTCAAGATCCAATATCAAGAATTACCGAGGTATTGAAATTCTTTCCGCCATCCCTAAGCTCCTTGAGTTATTGGTAACCCGGCAATTGCAACACCTTTGCTCAATTTTAATATCTCCGTCACAACACGATTTTTATAAACATCGATCAACATCGACTAACTTCTCGAGTTTTCGTCCATAATCAACCGGGGTTTTCGAAGTGGTCTGCAAACTGACGTAATTTTTAAGGATTTCAGCAAGTCTTTTGATTCCGAAAGCCATACCTTTTTAATTCCGAATTTCGTCGTATCTTTAAAATCGCACACAACGGGTTTTATTTTCTAATGTGTTGTCTGATATTGTTAGTGTCACTTCTGGAGTTCCACAAGGAAGTCATTTTGGCCCGCTTCTCTTCATCTTATTTGTGAATGACCTACCCCAAGTTATAACATTCTCTCATACGCTAATGTATGCGGACGAAGTAAAAATCTGTCTTCCGTACTCTGATTGGTATTTGCACACACACCTTCAGCTGGATCTGAATGAACTCCTAATGTGGTGCTCAAACAATCTGCCTTTTTTGATCTTTTCGAAATGCAAAATTATGACCTTTTATCGTCGCGCTCCACATTTTGTGTCATATTCTCAACTGACCTTGGAGTCCTTTTTGACAACAAATTGTGTTTTAATAGCCATATATCTGCAACTGTAAATAAAGCCAAGGGTGCATTAGCCTTCATCAAGCGTTGGTCCAAGGAGTTTGACGACCCGTATGTGACTAAACAACTCTACATTTCATTGGGAGTATTGTTCTTGTGTGTGGAGCCCGCAGTATAAAGAGCAACAAGCTGTCCTCGAATCAGTGAAAAAACAATTTTTAATTTTTGCGCTTCGTAATCTAAACTGGGACTCCAGTAGATTCTTGCCACCTTACCGATCTAGGCTGCAACTTATTAATCTTCCTTCATTGCACCATCACAGAATATGCAATGGAGTAGTGTTCATACACAAGCTCCTTCTTGGGATGGTCGATCCCCAAACACTCCTGAGTCAGATTGACTTATCCGTTCCCTCTCGACCTACCCGTACCTTTCGGCCTACCAGGCTTTCTTTATTTATGTCAAACTATGCCCAGCATAAACCTTTTAGGGTTTTATGCCATAACTTTAATACACTTTACCATATTTTATCCACTGAATTATCCTTTAATAGTATAGTACTTATTATTTACCACTACCTGAATACAGCTAATCTTTAATTGTATTATTACTATTTTTCCTCTTAATTCTTCTCTATATTAAATTCTTTTTAATTATTCAACTTTATTAGCAGAACAATTGTTAATTTTCAAATAAATAAATAAATAGATGAACAAAAATGTAACTTTTTGGGAAAAAGTACATTCTTTAACAATACTTTACCTCAACGCTGATGTTGATATCTCTAGTCCCTCTTTTCTTATCTGTAGCTTTTTTTCCTTATTGTTTCAAAATGCGGTCCCTGTCCCTTTCAGTTGAATCTTTAAATTGCTCATCTTGTTCGTTTTTTCCCAGAACTTTGTCGCGGGTTACTCTTACTCTGGGATCCTGTTAACTTCAAACCGGCCGTCGACTGACCGATTGAAAATTTGACAGCTGAAAATATTAACAGCCGATTCCCTGAGTGCTTTACACGAATTGTTCTACTTTGTACAGCATATTTTTCGGCAAGCCGATTTCATCCTTCCGTTTTCTCTTTCCATGTTATGGCATCACTCTTCTTATTTTCTAATATGTCTTCGAAGCTCTCAACGAGGATATTCTCCTCCAGCTGGGAAAAGTCTTTCTCTCGAACTTTATCTTTAGACATTGCAAATCACGAACGAAAATAAACAAAGCATAAACAGCTAGACAAGAATTAAAGCATTCCTGTGTTTTGTGCTGTGCAGTACATTTCGCACTGTACGTTCTGGTTGTCAAACGGATTTGGAGAGAACGAACTGTTTTAGCGAGCAGTTTATCAGGTGGTCAACTTTATACTCACTTTCCAAAACCGACAACGTAACCCAAAGTCGTGATGCCTAACCTAACCTAGAGAAGAAGTTAGCTTCGGATCATAGAGAGTTGGAAACCATTAGAGAAATAGCAAGTTAGAATATACGGCGTTCGCAGATAAGAAATGAGAAGATGTATGCAGATAAACATAGAGCTCCATTAAGGTATGAACCTGGTGATTATGTAGCCGTCCGACATGTTGACACAACACCTGGGGTCAATAAGAAGTTTGCATCCAAGTATCGAGGACCATACAGGATTAATAGAGTATTGGATAACGATCGCCCCCTGTTACTTTTGCTATATTTTTATTCTTTTCTATTACCTGAAACTCAGCTTTGTCAAAATATCGATCATATCGATATCTATCGTTGCTAACGGTCGTGTTTTCAGTTCGCTCCGCCTATAGCTTAGTAGTCAGACAAGCAAAATTTTCATGCGCTTATATTTTGCTGTGTGACCAGTGTGACCAGATGTAAATGCTCTACGGTTACACTGGTTTGTGTTTGTTTACAAATAAAATCAGTTGGAAATTAAAATTTTGTAACAAAGCAAGCCGGGTTTCAAATCAATTAATCATTATTAGCCTAAGGCGGTAGGGGTGGGGGGTGATTAATGATCTGTAAATTGACAGGTTTGGGGTGTGAGGAGTTTTTTAATGACCCAAAATGATCGGTAACGGGTTGGGTTGGGGTGTGAGTAGCTTTTTAATGATCCATAATGATCGGTAACGGGTCAGGTTTGTTGGTGTGAGGAGGTAAAAAAGAGGTCACGTGTGATTGAATGTGGTAGCAGATACTTAATGACCCCATAATTAGCGGTAACTGAGATGAGTTTAGAGTTGGGTCGGGAGCTAAAAAAAGGGTCATGTATGACTGGAGGTGTGGAAGGTAATTAGTGACCCATAATTATCAAAAGGGTACACGTGCTCATGCGTGAGTTGTTTACAGGGTTGGGGGAATGTGCCTGCACGATCATGTCTGTCGCGTGCTCATGTGAGTGGAGTTGGGGATAATTAATGACCCTACGATCATGTCTGTCGCGTGCTCATGTCTGATGGTTATATGGATATTGTAATTTATCAATTTACCCTTTTTATTTATTTATAATTTGATAGATACTGATTTATCCAATTTGAATTTCCAAATTGTGCATTCTTACTATCCCCCTATATTCTTATTTGCAGAATTGGTTGTTGTCATATTCTTCTTACGCTCTCTTGTTATTACTGTGCTAACACACACACACGCACAGACCGCGCTTGCCGTCTCTTTCTGCGTGACTCTCTGTGTTTCTTTTATCTCGCTGTGCAGTAAATTGCCGGTGGCCGTACACTTGTTGTTGTTATCGTGATTTTTGCTTGTTCTTGCGCGCTAATTCTCGAGTATTTAGTATTTCTCGAAGCTTAAATTCATCGCTTGTGCCACACCGACTCATATTTTACTCTTCATTCGTTTTTTTTCTTTTTTCTTATACAATTTTTATTTTTTAACATAAGTACCTGCTGTGCTAAAAACTGTGATCGCTCTATCGTTACACGGCAGATGTTCATCTACTGCTGGTTGTGCGAGAATATGGCACACACTACTTGCGCTGGCTATAGACATAACGGCGGTCGCGTTGTCGATCTAATTAAGGCTCGCTCCGGTCTCAACTGGACTTGTTGGGACTGTAAGGGACATTTAAAACGACATGATGGTCTTTATGAGACAGACGCACAATGAATTTGCTGCCCTGGCAGCAACGGCATTTTTCTTCCATATTTGAAGGAAAGCGATGTTCCGACTGCTCCAAGATAAGTTTCGTGCAACGGAGTCTTACTTCAAAACCCTCAAAATTTTGACTGAGTCTCCAAAGAGAAAGAAGGGTAACAATTATATGCCAAATATTAACAAAGATTTTTTTATTTAAGTCCCAAAATCACCTGTATCACTACCTCGATCGCCATCGTCAACTAACGCTGGTGATATGGAATCTGTAGCCAGTGACTTTTACCGGCAGCATCTGGATCATTTGCTTCTCAAAGGGGTCATGCCTTGCCGTCAGCAATAACTCCACCAACTGTTGCTTCGGTGTTATCACCTCCAACCAATGTGGATTCTTCAAGCATAAAAGTGACCGCCAACTCATCTTTACTTCCTGCTCTCATCACTGCTGATGGCACCGCTGCGTGCGCTCCCAGTGCTGGTGTGCTTGTTGCTGGTGATGCCGACACGCCCGCCGTTGCCCCCTTACCGAGGCTTATTTGGGGGATGGCTCCACCATCTCGCTCTCGCTCAGGACTTGAACTTAGTGGAGTGGTTTCTCGGAAAGCAATATTTGTTTAAATCCTGAGGCCACATGCGAGGATGTTAGACAACATCTATGCTCTAAACGTAATGCTGCCCTTGATGATATAATTGTGACCAAGTTTACATTTACTCATAAACGTTATATTTCCTCCTTCAAGATTTTCCTCCCTGATTCTTACCTATCTGCATCACTTGAACCGTCAATCTGGCCTAAGCATTCAATTATGCACGAGTTCCAACATAAAGTTTCCCGAGTCCCAATATTACCGGCCCTGCCAACTCAAAAAACTAGATAACCTTTTCTTCATTCACTACCAAAACGCACGCAGTCTGTTATGCAAATTGTGCCAACTACATACGGATAGCGCCTCTTAAGATTTTGGTGCTTTCGCTTTTACCGAAACCTGGCTTAACTCTACTGTTCTCGATCATGAAATTATAGTTCACAAACTTATCACTTACATAATGGACCGCGCATCTTATGCAGGTGGAGTTTTGATTGCAGTCAATACGGATGTCTCTTCTGAGTTGTTCCCTTTTAACAACATCCATGGGATTGAATTTGTTGCAGTCAAAGTCCGTATTGGTACAGCATCTATGTATTTGACCTGCTCTTATATTCCTCCCAAGTCCGAGGCTGAGGTTTACTTAAACCACCTCTCTGCTATACATTCTGTTGTGTCCACCTTAGGTTGTGCTGATCAGATTATTGTCATGGGTGACTTTAATTTACCACTTCTTTCTTGGTTGCCCTGTTCGGACGCTAACCTGATTCTTCCTAGTAATCATAATAATTCTTTTAATGGTCTAGCCGATATCTCTCTCGTCCAAATTAATGCTATTAAAAATAATAGGGACAGAGTTCTCGACCTAATTTTCGTTATTAATGCTTCTCTAGGAACGGTGACCAGAGTTAATCCTGAATCCTGTTTTCACAAAACTAATTTCACCGATCTAAGCCTTCATCTCTCGAATGTTGATTGGTCCATCCTTCACTCCTTATTGAGTATTGAGGAATCGGTCAACCCGTTCTATGAAATTATAAACTCCGCCCTAAGCACATATGTTCCTGAGTTCACGGTCCCACTATCGTCCAAGCCTCCTTGGTTCTCCAGAAATTTGTCGTACTTAACGAATAAGAAATCTAGACTTTATAAAAAGTACAAGAAAACAGGCTCCATGTTTTTCTTCGCACAATACTCCTCCGCCTTTCCCAATTCCTAGCTGTCAATTGTTGTAGAAACTTTCGTAGTGATCCTAAAACATTATTTTTTTCTTTCCTTCTTTCTTCTTCTGCATTGGTAATTTATTCGCCCCGTTTTTCCAGTCTACATACTCCTCTCATTTATACAGCTCATCCACTCAGGCCAACGGCATTTTTCTTCCATATTTGAAGGAAAGCGATGTTCAGGCAGCCTTGAAATCGTTGGGCACTTCTTTCTCTGCGGGTCCTGATAGAGTGCCATGTTTTATTCTGAAACATTGTGCCGAGTCCCTTTGCCAACCTCTGACCTTTCTTTTCAACCTATCTTTGGAAAAATCTTGTCTCCCAATGATTTGGAACGAGTCCTACATAATTCCACTTCATAAGAAAGGTTCAAGATCCAATATCAAGAATTACCGAGGTATTGAAATTCTTTCCGCCATCCCTAAGCTCCTTGAGTTATTGGTAACCCGGCAATTGCAACACCTTTGCTCAATTTTAATATCTCCGTCACAACACGATTTTTATAAACATCGATCAACATCGACTAACCTTCTCGAGTTTTCGTCCATAATCAACCGGGGTTTTCGAAGTGGTCTGCAAACTGACGTAATTTTTAAGGATTTCAGCAAGTCTTTTGATTCCGAAAGCCATACCTTTTTAATTCCGAATTTCGTCGTATCTTTAAAATCGCACACAACGGGTTTTATTTTCTAATGTGTTGTCTGATATTGTTAGTGTCACTTCTGGAGTTCCACAAGGAAGTCATTTTGGCCCGCTTCTCTTCATCTTATTTGTGAATGACCTACCCCAAGTTATAACATTCTCTCATACGCTAATGTATGCGGACGAAGTAAAAATCTGTCTTCCGTACTCTGATTGGTATTTGCACACACACCTTCAGCTGGATCTGAATGAACTCCTAATGTGGTGCTCAAACAATCTGCCTTTTTTGATCTTTTCGAAATGCAAAATTATGACCTTTTATCGTCGCGCTCCACATTTTGTGTCATATTCTCAACTGACCTTGGAGTCCTTTTTGACAACAAATTGTGTTTTAATAGCCATATATCTGCAACTGTAAATAAAGCCAAGGGTGCATTAGTCTTCATCAAGCGTTGGTCCAAGGAGTTTGACGACCCGTATGTGACTAAACAACTCTACATTTCATTGGGAGTATTGTTCTTGTGTGTGGAGCCCGCAGTATAAAGAGCAACAAGCTGTCCTCGAATCAGTGAAAAAACAATTTTTAATTTTTGCGCTTCGTAATCTAAACTGGGACTCCAGTAGATTCTTGCCACCTTACCGATCTAGGCTGCAACTTATTAATCTTCCTTCATTGCACCATCACAGAATATGCAATGGAGTAGTGTTCATACACAAGCTCCTTCTTGGGATGGTCGATCCCCAAACACTCCTGAGTCAGATTGACTTATCCGTTTCCTTCTCGACCTACCCGTACCTTTCGGCCTACCAGGCTTTCTTTATTTATGTCAAACTATGCCCAGCATAAACCTTTTAGGGTTTTATGCCATAACTTTAATACACTTTACCATATTTTATCCACTGAATTATCCTTTAATAGTATAGTACTTATTATTTACCACTACCTGAATACAGCTAATCTTTAATTGTATTATTACTATTTTTCCTCTTAATTCTTCTCTATATTAAATTCTTTTTAATTATTCAACTTTATTAGCAGAACAATTGTTAATTTTCAAATAAATAAATAAATAGATGAACAAAAATATAACTTTTTGGGAAAAAGTACATTCTTTAACAATACTTTACCTCAACGCTGATGTTGATATCTCTAGTCCCTCTTTTCTTATCTGTAGCTTTTTTTCCTTATTGTTTCAAAATGCGGTCCCTGTCCCTTTCAGTTGAATCTTTAAATTGCTCATCTTGTTCGTTTTTTCCCAGAACTTTGTCGCGGGTTACTCTTTTCAATATTAGTTGGGTTGGGGCTACCCCGGTGGTACCATGTGGAGTTACATTGTACATTAACACAAATATTTCGATTTCTTCCGTATAGTTCTTCTGGTAAGGGTATGCTATTTTTAGGGCCGATATCTCGACTTCGGGTTAACACGAATCGGAACATTAAAGTGTCCGATAACAAAAATTTGTTCTCTCAAGGGGTTAAATTCCAACCGGCGGCTGGGATCCTGTTAACTTCAAACCGGCCGTCGACTGACCGATTGAAAATTTGACAGCTGAAAATATTAACAGCCGATTCCCTGAGTGCTTTACACGAATTGTTCTACTTTGTACAGCATATTTTTCGGCAAGCCGATTTCATCCTTCCGTTTTCTCTTTCCATGTTATGGCATCACTCTTCTTATTTTCTAATATGTCTTCGAAGCTCTCAACGAGGATATTCTCCTCCAGCTGGGAAAAGTCTTTCTCTCGAACTTTATCTTTAGACATTGCAAATCACGAACGAAAATAAACAAAGCATAAACAGCTAGACAAGAATTAAAGCATTCCTGTGTTTTGTGCTGTGCAGTAAATTTCGCACTGTACGTTCTGGTTGTCAAACGGATTTGGAGAGAACGAACTGTTTTAGCGAGCAGTTTATCAGGTGGTCAACTTTATACTCACTTTCCAAAACCGACAACGTAACCCAAAGTCGTGATGCCGGCCCTTAATCTTTTAGCTAACGACTTATTCATATTTTTACTTCTTCATTAGATTGAGGCCAGTAGGGCGACTAAATCGAACTTTTTTTCCGCTGTGGCCAAAATTGACTTTTTCTGATAGATTTCGGGATTTAACATTTTTAAAGAATTATGTTTTTTTTAATAGTTAAAGCCTAGTACTCAGATAAGCAATATTTTCTTGCGACAGAATCAGGAATGATATTCGTATGGAAACGATAAGAAAAACGACAGAAATATCTTGCGCAAGAATTTTGCAAAAGAGTACTCAGATAAGCAAAATAAATGACCGATTAATACTGGAAAGGCAACGATATATACTAGAAAAGAAAAGATAGTATTTGCTGGGCTCGATTGAAAGTTAGAATTATTCTATATCCTGTCGTCATCGACACTCTTGTATCGACATCAACATGAAAAAGACCAATAGCTAGCGGCTTGCTGAGTTTTGCCAGGAAAGTGCTATAAAATTGCCATAATGAAATAAAATGTAATCTCATTGAAGAGGGATATATGGATATTGTAATTAATCAATTTTATACCCGATACTCATTTTATATATTTATAATTTGATAGATACTGATTTATCCAATATTGCGGAGCTTTCTATGTTCATTTTCGTTCTCCAGCGATACAGAGCTCATAAATAGTACATTCCGGCTTGCTTTCCTACAAAATTTGAATTTTAACTAATAACATATATAGACAAACATAAAAGCCGTAATAGCCGTAGAGTACGCACATCTAGTCACAATGGTGCTTATCTGAGTACTAGGCCTTAGTTGTTTTTTTAAGAATATTTGAAATTTGGTATTTGTTTTCATGTTTTGCCAGAGGTAGTGCTTATATTTTTCACATTACTTAAGCATCTTATAGGCTTTTTACACTGCCGCATCATTGTCGAAGGTGCGGAAAAATGATGCTAGGCGTTTACACCTGAGCCTCATCTTTTCCGCTTTAATTTGTCAGCTGTTCGGGCTGCTAAAGTAAACAAACGCTGTGAGTAAGAAGAGAGAAAAAAAATCGTGTATCGACCAACTTGGATATTGTTGGATTGTTGGAAAGTCCGCTCCCAATTAACGACACGTTAGATTCTTTTAGTTGTCATTTATTTATTGATGCGCAACTGCATTGCCCGGAAACGCCGGCAGTATATGTGTATGTATATATGCTCGACGCTGCTAACAGCGGGAGCGCAAGGGAAGATATATGTGCACATGAGGTCATATGATATATGTGCATACTACAACTTCCTCCTTTTGAAATATAACGTAATATAATGAAGTTATTTTTTAAATATGATTAAATAATGAATTTATAAATAAAATGAATGAAAGTGTTTTTTTCTTTTTTCTTTTTTTGTTGGTTGATCAGACCGTTGTATTCTTGTGTGCTTATTCTTATTTATGGTTGCTCTTATGTATGGGCCATACCAAAACCGATTATGATTTTATTTTGTAATCTATCCTTATGAACTTTCTGTTTTTTGTTTTTATGTTTGATATTATGACATTATCGTTATCTTCTATCTTATCTACTTTATTTGGTCTTATGTATTCTGAATCTAGCTTATGAACTGTTTAGTTTTTTAATAAAACTTTATCTCCTATTTTTCATTTTATGTCATTTGCTTTCCTGTCATACAGAAGTTTATTTTTCAAGCATTATTCTAGCTCTTTTATAGTGAAACTCTAATCTATATTTTGATTCCTTAGCGTAATCATCTATATTATATAAAGGCGTAATGTGCTCATCTAGACTATTAAATGCCTTGTTAATATTATGGTTCTTACTAAAAATTAATTCATAGGGACAGTAGTCATGCGTTGTGGATGGGGTTGTATTAAATCAATATACGAAGTATTGTAACCATACATCCCAATCAGTATTATCAACTGATATACAAGAACGAATGAATCGTTCTACAGTTTCTAAAGTCTGGTGGTGGTGTGCAGTAGAAGTTATGTTTTTAATACCAAGGTACTTACATGGATCTTCTATAACTGAGTTTTTATATTCTGTACCCATGTCCGTAATGAAGGTCTTCATTGGACCGTATTTTGACACGCTCGTAGCCTGAAAATTTAAATTGTTGATTGTCGTGGCGCCCTCCAGCGGTCGGAAGGCCTGTGCGAATGCTGGCCAGAAAAGGAAAGGGGTGCGCGTACAGGTTCAAATGTCAGTGGGAATATGTGGGAAATTTCTACATTGATCGGTTCGGAGGTTTGCCGCTCAAACGCTAGCGTCACTATCGACAATTCCCTTGGAAGTTCGGTCCAGCCGGTGGCGTCTCTCGTTGGCAATAAACTCAGATATAAAAAAACCGAAATTTTAAGGTGTGTGTTGTAGCTGAACCCGAGTCAAACCAAAGTCAAGCCCGAGTGGGTGAGGTGGATAGGCGGCATTGGCCCATTTCTTTTTGTTGGCGCTGAGTCCATTTGGGGGTAAGTTTGCAGTGAAAGTGGGAAAAAATGAGTTAGCAAATTCGATTTGCCTGCAGGCTTGGTGCTTAAGGAGGAGCCTCAAGATACCAAAGCTTTAGATACCACTTTTGCAAAGGTGCCGTGTAAAGGGCATATGTTGCGGACGCAACGATTTTGGAGAGGCCAGCAACGGCAGCTGCTGCCAGCAGCAGAAACGCAACGAACAATTAAAACCAAATTAATTCGTTGTTGTTGGCTAAGCAGAGCGTCTCGCAAACGACGGATCGACCCAAATCGACTGCATCGCGAAGAATGTATTAGCGGAGAGCGGGCTGATTTAGTTCCCGAGCGACTGAGCACCCGGCATCGTCGTCGATGCATAGGGCTTCGAGTGCCCAGCGCGCCACATTGGAAATTATATTGTTTCCCCTGGTCCCGCTGACTGATCGGCAACGAAGGCTGAAGTATTGCTTAATTAAGTGTAAAAGCTTAAGTCAAAAAAAAAAAGTAAAAATGAAATGAATTGTCGTGAAGTGATTAGTGGGGAACATACTATATTTTTTTTGTGCAGTCAAGAAAGATCCGTTGGAATTAGTCAAGAACAAGGAAGGTAGAGGGAAAGAAATGCCAAATTGAAGAGGAGAAGAAAGGGAGAAACAAATTGAGTGAGAGTCGTCAATAGAGTCTTGCAATTTATATACATGCAGATAGTTCTTTGTGTCCAGCCTTGTGCCTTTTTTGCCGATCAGTAGATTTGTTTTTCCCGTCCCTTTGCCCATAAATTCTTTTCCACCCACAGCATTTCAGGCGTTCGTCGAGAAAGCGGTTTCGTCGATGGAGCACCAGGCTGAAACAAAAGGTATGAGTGGATCATGGTGTTGGTACGTAATGTAACGAAAGGGAATGAAAGAGGTAGATAATGCAAGCTACCGAAATTTGAGCCGGGAAAAAGCGGAACCGATTTTGAAAGAGAGAGAGGGGCCTGCAAGATGAGGACGCTGAGTGCGGCTTTGCCTTTTAGCGCCGTTGTTTCCACTCAAGTTTGAGTGATTGCTCAATTATGTGCTCTCCACTAAAGATGCTTGAAGTAAGCTCAAGCAGGTTCTCAATTCAGGTTGTTCTCCAATTTCATGTTTCATTAACCGCTTTTTTTTTGACCGTATTATCATTTATTTATTCAACGTTACTCATATATTTTTTCCTTATTTTATTTATCATTTATTTATCGTTTAGTCGTAATATTTATCCATATCTATACATTTATTTTTTTTGTTCGTATATAGGTTTTAGGTGATAATGGGTTGTTTTAGTTTTTTTATTAGTCAGTAAATAAAGTTTATAATGTTCTAATTGAAAATGTTTGACATCAGCTACCCCATGCCTTGAGAGAAATAACCTGAAGAAGGGGCCTTTCGGATGGATGCCAGGGGGCAGAAACACCAGAGGTCAAGTTAGAAAGCCAACGGGAGTAAATCGGACGTCTCTTCCCGCGAAATAGATTTGGTTATTTTCCGCAGCAGGTTGGATTCTCTATCCCGGAATAGCTTGTCCCTAGCACGCAAATTATTTAGAATGTATAACGAAGAAAGGCAAATCATGGGAGGGGAAGCAAGACCACCACACCCCTTGCCGACGAGCCTGAGCCGGAACACTTCGCGTGCGCTCCTCTACCATGCCCAACACCGCGCATGAATAATAGTAGATATAGATGTGGTTGGCTACAATTTCAGAATAAAATTTTCAAATATAGCCTTAGCTACTACCTTTGCGCTTTTGTTTGGAATGGGAATTACAACCAGATATTTTGTAAAGTCACACATATCTGTGTGACTGCATATTCATTGCCTTGCTCTGATTTTGGTAGTGGACCGATCGTGTCTACTATTACTCTACCAAAAGCATTGATTGGTGTTTCAGTAATTGTTAATGGAGTCTTAGTATGCGATATTATTTTCGCTTTTTGGCATTTTTGACATTTTTGTATGTACTTAGACATACCTTTCCAGAAATAATATCTTTTGATCTTGGCCAAGGTTTTAGTGATGCCTGTGTGACCTCCTTATATTGGATCGTTATGGTATGTAGACAAAATAGCTCCTTTTTATTTTTGTTTTTATACCCGGTACTCGAAGAGTAAAGGGGTATATTAGATTTGTTGAAAAAATGGATGTGTGTAACACCCAGAAGGAAGCGTTTCCAACCCCATAAAGTATATATATTCTTAATCAGCATCAATAGCCGAGTCGATATAGCTATGTCTGTCTGTCCGTCCGTCCGTCCGTCTTCATTAGCGCCTATAGCTCAAAGATTATAAAAGTTAGAGCAACCAAATTTTGTACCCAGACTCCTGTCCTATTACACTGTTACAAGTGTAATTCAAAATTTCGCCCCAACCCCTATCCGCCCACTCAAAGGACGAAAATCTGTGGCATGCCCAATTTTAAAGATACGGGAAATCTAAAAACGCAGAAACATAGACAATGACTATATCTATCAGAGTTTTGAATCTGGATCAGATCGGATCATTAGTATAGCCAGAAGGAACAAATGAAATTTCAGTGGCCTTCCAAGCGCAGACTCATTCCCTCTCTCTCTCGCACACAGCCGAGGTAAAGTAGGTAAAGACATGTAGAAAAGACAGATGTAAAAATGTATGTAACAAAAATGGAAACATCTAATATATAAAAACACCGAAAAGGTTCGACTTAATTTTGTTTTTCTTTTTTAGCTAAAGTTAAATTTGTCCCTTTTGCGAACATTAAATAAATTACAACAAGCTCACATACATATGTACTGACTGAGTACCGGGTATAAAGTAGAGCCGCGGCCGTAGACACGGCTCACAATGTTCCCCCCCCTTCTATTAGGGACACCGAGTTGAGTAGCGCTACTCTTAATGAATTCAATATTTTATTGCCCATTTGTCCGAAATTATCTATTGAAACTTGTTCAAAGATATTGTCCACTTTGAGTTTGCTGATTTGATGCATACCGGCTTGCGTTTCAAGCCTTTGGAAGAACCGACCTAAGTCAAGAATTCGATTAGTATACAAATCGTTAACGTCATATTTGCAGTAATTGTTTTTCCATGTTTTAAAAAACATGTCAAATTTTTTACATGCAAGGTCACTATTTTACGTACTGTATCATTGTTGATGATTGCTTAGGTAATTCTACTTTTTCGTGTCCTGCGCAGGATTATTGTCTACTTTGTTGTATCGTAGTGATTGCTGTATTTGCTGCGTTATGTTTTTTAAATCTTTTATTGTGATGCGTGACAGTGCATCTGCCACGAAATTGTCTTTTCCCTTTAGATACTCGAGTGTAAAGTCGTACTCTTCTAATTCGAGTCGCATGCGTTTAAGCTTGAAAACAGGGTTAATCATTGAGAAGAGGTATGTGAGAGGTATGTTAGTGGTCTGTGATCTGTTTTCACTGTAAAGTGCTTGCCATAAATGTATGGTCGAAAATTTGTAATTGCCTAATGAATTGCTGCTAATTCCTACACTGTAGTACTTTTATTACTTTCGCCCTTTGTAAATGAGCGTGAGGCATATGCTAATGGCAGCTGGAGTCCATCGTGGTTTTGAGTTCAAACCGCTCCACATGCTTATTTGCTTTCATCAGTTATTATGCAAAATTCTTTCTTGAAATCTGGGTACTGCAATAGAGTGGGTCCCATAAGTTTATCTTCTAAATATTGGAATACGTTTTGGCATTCAGACCACTCAAAAGGAACATTCTTTTTACATAATCTAGTTATGTACCGGGAATAGTCGGCGAAGTTCTTGATAAAACGTCTGTAATAATTGCAAAATGCAACAAATCGTCTAGAGCTGTCCGCATCATGTGGGACTCGATAGTTTTTTGTCATCTGGCAGAATTCCTTTATCTGTGCATCTATGGCCAAGGAAGGTCACTTCATGCATAAAAAATGAACATTTTTGCGGATGCAATTTGAGGTTATATTTCCTACATATCTCAAAAACATCTGTTAAGTTTTTAAGCATATGCTTCTCGAAACATCCAATGACTATCAAATCATCCATATGTCGAGAAGCTTTTAGTGCAGAGAATGCAATAGTCATCATTTTTTGAAATGAATTCGGCGCTATTTTTAAACCAAACGTTAATCGCGTGAGGCGATATGAGCCATTGCTCGTTGAAAAAGACGTTATGTTTCTTGAACTTTCTTCTAGATCAATTTGATGAAAACCTGACATTAAGTCCAGGCATGAGAAATACTTTGAGCTACCTAGTTGATACAAAGTGTCATCAATTCTATGGTGTGGAAATTTATCATACAGGAGTTTTTTGTTGAGTTTACGATAGTCAACCACCAATCGCCATTTCTTTTCTTCTGAACCTGGCAGGGATTTCTCTGGTACCAGTAGAAGTCGGCTGCTGTATTCAGATACAGATGGTTCCACGATATTGTCGGATATTAATTTTCCAACTTGTTTTTTAATTTCTTCATCTCGGCTATGCGGACTACGATAGTTTTTTATGTTATAGGATCATTATCTTTCAATCTCAGTCTCTGCTTATAAAAATTATTTGTGGTTATCGATTCGGGTTTAAGCCCGAATACATCACTATACTTGGAACATAATTCCATTAATTGTGTCTTGAATTGTTTTGGGAAGTATTTGCTTAATTGAGCTATGACAGTATTTTCTCTATTTTCTGGGGTTGTTTGAATTACATTGTAATACGAAAGTTGTTCAAATTTTAAATGATTAATATATTATTATTATATTAATTAACTGATCAGTATTGGTTGTATTTAGTAATCGGACAAATGTATTTTGCTTGGATGCAATTGTATTTGCCACAAAAATACCAGGTTTAATTTCTTGATTCGGAATTAATATACTATCTTCTTTTGAAGTTAGGTCTATTTTTCTAATTACTTCGGATCTTGCTGGTAGTAGTATGGTATTATTACCAGAGCTGTATGCTATTGGAACATAACTGTGAATGTCGATATTATTTGGTCGTATTATGAACCAATCTTTAGAAAGATTTCGGTCTATTTGACAATTTAGTTCTTTAATAAAATAAATTCCTATTATTCCATCACACGGTATTGCAAAATTTGGTTAACTATGTGAAAATTGTGAGGGATTATGTATCTGTCTGTCTGAAGATCTACTGAGGCAAGGCCTCGGGATTTAATACCCCTTCTCCTATGTCTTGAATATTTATTGTATTTTCTATTTGAACGTTAGTGAAGACATCGGAATCATCTTTTAAGATTGAAATATTTGGTCCTATATCTATTAAAAATATAAGCTTTTTCGCTATTTCTGCGTTTTTAAATGTTACAAAGATATTGAGATTGAGGTTGATAGTGTGAACCTTTGGGTTTTTTAATATTCTATATCTAAATGTGCCTGGGAGTTTCCCGAAGCTGTCTGGGTAACACGGACATTGTTGTTCTGTATTGTGTTTCTATAGTTGTCGTTTCTTTGGTTATTATAGGATCCACCATTATAACGGTTGCTTCCTCTATAATTTCCACGACTTCTGTTATTGTTATTGGCCATATCGCTATTGTTTTGGTTAAAATTGTAGTAGTTGTAACCACGGCCGTTTCTTCCACCACGGTAATTGCCTCCATAGTAATTACCGCGGCTTGCATGTCCTCTTTGGGAGAACAGTATTGAACTACTGCTGCCAGTTACTTCTGAGCTGCAGTGTATGTATTTGTATATGACTCATTCATTGTTGGGAATGTGTCTGCGTCCAATATGGTTTTTAATCGGCCGTGCTCACAATTTTTAACCATTGTTTTGATGGCTTCTTTTCGGCTAAATTTCTCGGAATATACGATATACGAAGCTTCAAGAAGTTTTGGCAAATCATCGATTTCTATGGTAAATTGGGTGGCGTATGGAAGTCGATGTATGTAGATGTATGTATGTATGACGTATGTAGATGTGGAAATGTAGAGACGACAGATGAAAAAAACAAATGCAAACAAAAATGGAAAGGGTTCGACTTAATTTTGTTTTTCTTTTTCGGCTAAAATTCAACTTGTCCCTTTTGCAAACATGTAATAAATTACATATATCGTAAATTGGGTGGCGTATGGAAGTAGATGTATGTATGTATGACGTATGTAGATGTGGAAATGTAGAGACGACAGATGAAAAAAACAAATGCAAACAAAAATGGAAAGGGTTCGACTTAATTTTTTTTTTTTTTTTCGGCTAAAATTCAACTTGTCCCTTTTGCGAACATGTAATAAATTACATATATCGTAAGCTCACATACATATAAATTATCTTTAAACTATGTTGGTCCGAGCTGCGGTCTCCGTTGCGTAGGCTCCGGCGGCAGCGATCAGGTTCCCGTGGCCCGCTCTTGTAGTGGGGGGCGGTGGTTGCCGTTCGGCAACCAGGTCTTCTATTGAAGATTATGTTGAGAGGGTGACTGCCCTCTATTTCGTTGGCCCTTAAGGCTCAACGATATAATTAAGTTAATAAAGGTTTTACGACTCGTGTCGGAGTAAGTATGAACGATCCGTTCGTTTATTTGTCTATCTCTCTCGTAGTGTTCAGACGCGTTTTTTCATTGCGCTCCGCTCATTTTTCACTTATTTTGTATAAACAACCGGTGTTTGTCCAAAATAAATCTTTTGCGAACTAACAAATTAACTTGCTAACTTAAAGTCTATCCTGAATCGCGAGTGCATGCCTATTTACTGTGTAAATCATAATTTAATAATTCTTTTCTGCGTCGGTTAACATTGTGTTTTTGTTGTTGCTTTTCGTAAGTACGCTCTCACATTGAATTTAGCCCGCTCTCATCTTGTAATCTGTGCTTAGCATCACTCTCTCCCTATAACCCAAACATAAATAACTGTTCTTCTTCTCTCGCTCTCAATACTTTCCGTGTAGTAGCGCTCTCTCTCTCTCATTGCAGCTGCTGCAACCGCTCTCCACTCTCCGCTCAGTTTTTACTAATTCCGCTTTAAGCGTTTGCCTGGCACACTGGTCTGATTTCTATTTGTTTTGAAATAAATTTTGTTTATTGTATTTAAAATGGAATCACCTATTATCTGTACCAAAAAAACCTGCAAACAGGTGGTCACCCCTGATCAGTCGAGTATCCCCTGCTATCTTTGCAGAAAAGCAATGCACGCAAAGTGCGCTGGGTACTCAGGCCTCGTGGGTGATGCAATTTCCAAGCATAATGGCTTGTTCTACTGTTGTGAGGCATGCCGGGGGCTCACATAGAGATTGCCAGGTTTATGGGGCAGACGCGGAATGGCTTTAAGGAGCTGACCGTGGGCTTTAAAAAGCAGTACGATCGGCTCGTAGCCATGGAGTCTTTATTTATCAGTTTGCAACTGCTGAATGAGTCTCCTAGGCGAAAAAAGGTCACTCCGCGGGATCTGCAAGCCCCAACTGTCCCTCTGCCGCCCGTTGCCGAACAACCGACTCCGACCACTCCAATTGTGCAGCAGCCGATATCGTTTGCTATTCCAAGGGCAACGACAGCTGCTGGTGATGCAAATTCGGCAGCCGAATTTATCACTTCGGAGAACGTACAACCAAAAATTTCCGTAGCGTCCGTGTCCGTCAAGCCCGCCAGCATTACTAATATCCCGTCCACTTCGATCCCACCAACAAACATACGACCCGGACCACCGGGTATTGCCATCACAGGTACAAGGTCTGTGGTGCCAAACCCAAGATTGGTGGTGATCACACCTACACCTAAACGACAAATATTTGTCTCACGGCTTGCCCCTTACACCTCTATAGATGACGTTACTGCTTTTATTCAAAGCAATATACAAGCCGAAGGTTTAAAGGTGGAGAAGTTTAACTTCTCTTATGCCAGGGATGTAGCTTCATTCAAAATAAGCGTCTCCCCAACTCATTTTGACACCATTTGCTCTGCCAAATTTTGGCCAGAGAACATGGTGGTGAAGGAGTTTAAGGCAAAGAAGAAGAGTAGGCCCCCAATAACTCTTAATACTAGTCAGGCCAGTGCTCCATCCTCATCTTCCCAGTCCACCCATCCAAAAAACTAACTTCCTCTCTCTTAATCACCTACCAGAATGTTAGAGGCTTGCGTAGTAAGCTCAGCACTCTGTTTCGGGATAGCGTCGCATTTGCATCCCATGTAATTGTGTTTACAGAGACCTGGTTAAAACCGGAAATTCTTAGTTCTGAAGTTTTGGCAGGTCGGTACACAATCTTTAGAAATGACCGTTCATCTCGACGTGCAGGTGGGGTTCTGATTGCAGTGGACTCTAACTTCACGTCGGAACATTTTACAGTCCAGATTCAACAAGAACTGGAATTCCTGTGTATAAAACTGATTCTTCCCGCTTTTTCAGTCTTTATTACATGCTCGTATATTCCACCTTCTTCGGATATCGCAATTTATGAGCAGCACTTGTCCGCCTTAAGCGCTGTTTCTTCCTCGCCATCGGATAAAGATCATATGATAGTTCTTGGGGATTTCAATTTACCAGGAACTGTTTGGTCTTCGGTAAACGAGTCTAATAACCTAGTCCCCATGTCACGACATGACTTTATAGACGGCTTACTCGACTTATCCCTGTCTCAAGTCAACCATGTGAAAAATTCCCTGTGTCGATTGCTTGATCTGTGCTTTGTAACGGATCCGACCATTGCGTTGTTAACCCGAGTCCCTCCGCTCACTATACCTGAAGACGCCTACCATCCTACACTTGAAGTGTCGCTCGATATAGGACCAACCGCATTGGATCGGTCGGGTAGGCTACCTCAATGTGTCCGCTGCTTTCGTAAAGCCGAGTTTGCGAAGCTTAATAACCTCATTAGGGATTTTGATTGGTCCGCTTTGTATTTGTGCACTGATGTTACAATATGCACAAACATTTTCTATGAGGCACTTGACTCACTTTTTGAGTCTTGTGTCCCACTTTCCTGTCCTATTAGATCTGGGAAGCCCCCTTGGTTTACCAAAGAGTTATCCAGTCTAAAAAACTTAAAATCAAGACTTTACAAAAAATTTCAAGAAGTTGGCTCTCCTTCTTCTCTCTCTCGCTATGTAATGGCTCGGTCAAACTTTTCAGTTCTTAATTCCCAGTGCTATAAGAACTACCTATCTAGATGCAGGATACGTTTTTCTCAGGACCCTAAGCAGTTTTACAGCTTCGTAAACAGTAAGCGTAAAACGTCCGCTCATCCATCCTCGCTATCATTTCTTAATACGTCGGCAAACACTGATCAGGCAATTGCCGATCTTTTTGCCCAATACTTCCAAACAACCTATTCTCAGGAATGCTACTCCGGGCAGCCGTACCCATACGGTTTACCCAGGTCGAACGGCATCTTCAGTCCCTTGCTAAATGAAAGCTCTCTGCTTCTTGACCTCCGGAAAGTTAAGCCGGTGTTTTCACCGGGTCCGGACGGAGTTCCCGGCTGTGTACTTAGATACTGCGCCGAGTCTCTGTGTGGACCGTTGCTTAAACTATTCAGCCTGTCCATTAACTCTTCATGCTTCCCCTCCATATGGAAGGAGTCGTTCATTATTCCTCTCCATAAGAAAGGTAGTAAGTCTGACGCGAAGAACTACAGAGGTATATCAAAGTTATCCGCAATTCCTAAAGTGTTTGAGAAAATTTTAACTCCGCACCTGCAGCATCTTTGCAGATCACTTATATCTCCAGCCCAGCATGGATTTATAAGGCGGAGATCAACAACCACGAATTTATTGGAGTTCACCTCCTTTATCATTAAAGGCTTCCAAGGTAATCTACAGACGGATGTCATTTACACAGATTTCAGTAAAGCATTCGACTCTGTAAACCACACTCTCCTAGCACAAAAACTTGACCTTTTAGGGTTTCCACCCAATCTCTTGAGATGGATTTCTAGCTACCTTTGTTCCAGGTCCCAAAGAGTCCTCTTCAAAAACTCCCTATCTTCACCAGTTATGGTTACTTCGGGCGTACCACAGGGCAGCCATCTAGGCCCCCTACTCTTTACACTCTTTATAAATGACCTGCCTTCGGTATTAACATACTCTCGAGTACTTATGTATGCGGATGATGTTAAGCTGTGTGTCCAGTTCAAGGACAGCTTATCTCACTCCAGGTTGCAATCCGATCTTAATAGCTTTCAGTCATGGTGTTGTGCAAATTTGTTATACCTTAATGCTTCGAAATGTAAAGTAATGACATTTCATCGCTCCAGCGCCTTTCTGGCTCCTTACACACTAGGCGGGGGTTCTCTCGAGAGAATTACCATAGTTGATGATCTTGGTGTTCTTTTAGATCCCAAGTTAAAGTTTTCTGAACAAATTTCTACCATGGTTAATAAGGCCATGGGCGTGCTTGGGTTTATAAAGAGGTGGTCAAAGGAATTTGACGACCCCTATATAACAAAGACTCTCTATATATCGCTTGTTCGTCCGATATTAGAATATGGTTCTTGTGTATGGTGCCCTCAGTACAAAGTACACCAGGACCGTATAGAATCAGTCCAGAAAAACTTTTTAATTTTCGCTCTACGCGGCCTCAACTGGGATGCAAGTGTGAGACTGTCGTTTTACTCTAGTAGATCGCTTTTAATAAACCTTCCATCCTTAGTTAACCGTAGAAAGATGCTTGGTGTGATTTTTGTGCACAACTTGATCAAGGGTGACGTAGATAGCCCTGACTTGTTGAGCCGCATAAACTTCACGATTCCTATTAGAATTACTAGAAATTATATACCTTTGTTCCTTCCGATTTGTAGATCGAATTACTCCTTGCATGAACCTTTTAGAGTTTTATGCTCGGATTATAATTCCCTCTACCATATTATATCGGCAACTAATTCCCTTCCTCTTCTTAAATTACTAATACTCACATACCTTTCTCGTAGTTAGTAATTGTAGTTGTGGTGTACGATAGTTTTAATGCATGATTAACTCCTTTAGTAAGATTAGTTATAATTTTCCTCGAATACTAGTCTAACATCTATCTTTCCTGCATGATCGCGATCGGTTCGGTTAACGAGTCGCGCGTTTTGCGACAGCGCCCCTCGGTCGGTTGGGTGGGAGGAGGGCTACGTTTTGGCCTGGGATTCGCGCGTAACAGCATTCGGCTGGTGTCCCATGGGCCACTTGATGGTGCAGTCATTGCACGTCAACGTCCAAACAAATCTTAAACTGAAATTTAATTCTGAACCTAACCGAAACATAGCCGGCGAGCCGGCCGCGCATAAACAGGAAATGCTGACCATGCAACATGCGCCAGAATCATGCGACCGCTGGCGGCCAATGGGATTAGGGAGCCGCCCGCTACGGTGACATTTGACTGACCGCCACTCCTGCAATGAACCAGGTCTTGGGAGATCCACCGGATGTCACGTCGGATCTAAGTTCTTGTATGACCCGTAGGTTGTGCTCGTGCATCCGTTGTAGTAGTGGTAGGCTTAGGACTTCGTCGTGCTCCGCTATTGACAGCAAAGGCGAAGATGCGATGCCTGGAACTTTCCTCAATGCTCTGTTCAGGTTGAAGAACAGGGTGCCGTTGATCACGGCTCTGTCTTCAAACGTGATGAGTTGGGCCCCTCTTGTCGTCATTAGGGGTCCATTGTCGACGCTGATCGTTGCCTGCTGCCCGTTTATGATGACTATGCCATCGTCCACTACTGCGATAGGTTCCAGGTGGCTGGGTTGCTTGCGGCATGACGCTGCACCGCCGGCGTGTACTTCGCGAGCGCAGGTGCCGTGCGTTGCTCTCTTGCAAAATGTGGCGAAGCTCGTTGTGGCGCACTCGGTGACGGCTAGGATCCCCTCGTCGCATTCCGCCACGACATTGTCGTGCATTTGTAGCACGGTGTTGTTATGCGCTACCGGAAACATAAGGACTTTCTTACAGATAATCTTAACCTGTGGGTATTCTACTAAAATATGAACAATGGTGTTGGATTGAAAAATTCTTATATTCGATACTCCCATCAAATTAACTACTGGGACCTCTATGAGTTGTTCGGTAAAAATAGCTTTTAGATCATTGTGGTTGAAAATTATGGGGTTTATTATATTCGCTTTGGCAAGTGTGATCGCATGAGATTTTGGACTTCCGAAATTAGCATCCACCAAGTTGCCTTGTTTTTCTTATAAGATCTTATTAACAGTATTGGTTAGAAGGTTAATCTGTTTCTGTGCCTCTGTGTTAATCAGTACCTGTCTATTGTTTGATTTTATAAGCTGTGCTTCTGTTATTCTTATTTTTTCGATGTCCGACGCGTCGGGGGTACCTGCTACGACCTTTAGGGCTGTCCCCAGGAAGTCTAAGCTTCTGGCCATCCTATGATGTATCATTAAAGCGGACCACAGATTTTTTGCATGTTCTATGTCTAATAGTTTTCGCATATGCGAATGCGGGAACAGCTTGAACATTTTAACGGTGTCATCTATAATGCTCGTGAATTCGGTCAGATTAGTTGAGTGCCTCAAGTAGTTACGGTGTTCCCATACCAACACATCCCCATCCAGTACAGGGATATAGTTTGCATGAGAAAAGTCGGTGATCCGCGCATTTGTAGTAGAAAGGAGTAGGAGGAGTATTCCGGTAAACCTGCGGGAATGGTAACTTAGATCTGTAGTAATTATATACGAAAAGTTTTTGATTATTTCAGATTGTCCTTATGGACCACCCTCCCCCTAATTAGAACGGACGTTCCAAGGTCCGCAAACCTTTTCGCCCACCTCGAAGATTCTGTTCTGTATCGAGACGTTAAGCCTGTCAAGATTGGCCTTTTGTGCCTTGTCAATTTTGGTTCTAATCGCTAATTTAAGATCGTCGTTGCTTACATGGATTGCTTCTACAGGCCTCTGGTCTGTGACCGAATGTAGCGTCCTGTTGTATTCTACAGTGGCGCGCATGATTAGCTCGACGGTGTCCTCAATCTTTTTGTCGATTTTTATGCACCTTGCTATCTCTGCCAAAGTGCTGTGAAATATCTCTACTTGCCCGTTGGAGCTACTATGTAGAGGGGGTGCATTTACGATGTCGATGCCATATTGGTTTTTAAGCAAAGAGGTAATTGTTTCGGAGTTGAAGGAAGGCTCATTGTCGCAATATATGGTCCTGGTATTCGGGTAAAAGTTAATCAATTGTATAATGGGGGCTCGTACCTCTACTATAGCCCTGGAAGAGAGGGGCTGTACGATGGCAAACTTTGAGAACTTGTCGATGCAGGTCAGAAAAAGTTTCTTGTCTGTGGAGAATATGTCAATGTGTAGCATTTCTCCCGTGTATGACGGAACAGGGGTGACCCCCAGCTCTTGTTTCCTTGGGTGTCTGTTATACTTTGCCTTGGTGCAGATCTTGCAGTTCATAACCACCTCGTTAGCAAGTTTGATCATCTTCGGGAAATAGTAGTCCCGAAGGATCTGTTTAACATTTTCTTGGGCGGCCCTATGGGCGCGATTGTGTTCGGTTGTAATTATTTCCACCTGCTCGCTTGGGTCTGTGATATCGTTCACGAAGTTTTTGCAATGCCAGAACTTGGTTGCGGAAAACTCCAGCACCAGAGCATGTTGGAGGGTGCTAAAGTCGGAAGATCACAGTGGATTGCATTCACGACGTTGGAATTGACCACCTCCCTTACTGACTTAATAAGAGAGTCTTTATTGTTAAAGTGAATAAAGTGGCGCGTTTTGCCGCCGAAAATTATGAAGTTTCGCCGCAGAGGCTGGCTAGCTTCTTCCAGAATTATTTGGTTTCTGAAACAGTTGAGGGGCTTATCCGTGGTTTGTTGTTTGGACGTTGACGTGCAATGACTGCACCATCAAGTGGCCCATGGGACACCAGCCGAATGCTGTTACGCGCGAATCCCAGGCCAAAACGCAGCCCTCCTCCCACCCAACCGACCGAGGGGCGCTGTCGCAAAACGCGCGACTCGTTAACCGAACCGATCGCGATCATGCGGGAAAGATAGATGTTAGACTAGTATTCGAGGAAAATTAGAACTAATCTTACTAAAGGAGTTAATCATGCATTAAAACTATCGTACACCACAACTACAATTACTAACTACGAGAAAGGTATGTGAGTATTAGTAATTTGGGAAGAGGAAGGGAATTAGTTGCCGATATAATATGGTAGAGGGAATTATAATCCGAGCATAAAACTCTAAAAGGTTCATGCAAGGAATAATTCGATCTACAAATCGGAAGGAACAAAGGTATATAATTTCTAGTAATTCTAATAGGAATCGTGAAGTTTATGCGGCTCAACAAGTCAGGGCTATCTACGTCACCCTTGATCAAGTTGTGCACAAAAATCACACCAAGCATTGTTCTACGGTTAACTAAAGATGGAAGGTTTATTAAAAGCGATCTACTAGAGTAAGACGGCAGTCTCACACTTGCATCCCAGTTGAGGCCGCGTAGAGCGAAAATTAAAAAGTTTTTCTGTACTGATTCTATACGGTCCTGGTGTACTTTGTACTGAGGGCACCATACACAAGAACCATATTCTAAAATCGGACGAACAAGCGATACATAGAGAGTCTTTGTTATATAGGGGTCGTCAAATTCCTTTGACCACCTCTTTATAAACCCAAGCACGCCCATGGCCTTATTTACCATGGTAGAAATGTGTTCAGAAAACTTTAACTTGGGATCTAGAAGAACACCAAGATCATCAACTAGGGTAATTCTCTCGAGAGAACCCCCGCCTAGTGTGTAAGGAGCCAGAAAGGCGCTGGAGCGATGAAATGTCATTACTTTACATTTCGAAGCATTAAGGTATAACAAATTTGCACAACACCATGACTGAAAGCTATTAAGATCGGATTGCAACCTGGAGTGAGATAAGCTGTCCTTGAACTGGACACACAGCTTAACATCATCCGCATACATAAGTACTCGAGAGTATGTTAATACCGAAGGCAGGTCATTTATAAAGAGTGTAAAGAGTAGGGGGCCTAGATGGCTGCCCTGTGGTACGCCCGAAGTAACCATAACTGGTGAAGATAGGGAGTTTTTGAAGAGGACTCTTTGGGACCTGGAACAAAGGTAGCTAGAAATCCATCTCAAGAGATTGGGTGGAAACCCTAAAAGGTCAAGTTTTTGTGCTAGGAGAGTGTGGTTTACAGAGTCGAATGCTTTACTGAAATCTGTGTAAATGACATCCGTCTGTAGATTACCTTGGAAGCCTTTAATGATAAAGGAGGTGAACTCCAATAAATTCGTGGTTGTTGATCTCCGCCTTATAAATCCATGCTGGGCTGGAGATATAAGTGATCTGCAAAGATGCTGCAGGTGCGGAGTTAAAATTTTCTCAAACACTTTAGGAATTGCGGATAACTTTGATATACCTCTGTAGTTCTTCGCGTCAGACTTACTACCTTTCTTATGGAGAGGAATAATGAACGACTCCTTCCATATGGAGGGGAAGCATGAAGAGTTAATGGACAGGCTGAATAGTTTAAGCAACGGTCCACACAGAGACTCGGCGCAGTATCTAAGTACACAGCCGGGAACTCCGTCCGGACCCGGTGAAAACACCGGCTTAACTTTCCGGAGGTCAAGAAGCAGAGAGCTTTCATTTAGCAAGGGACTGAAGATGCCGTTCGACCTGGGTAAACCGTATGGGTACGGCTGCCCGGAGTAGCATTCCTGAGAATAGGTTGTTTGCCGACGTATTAAGAAATGATAGCGAGGATGGATGAGCGGACGTTTTACGCTTACTGTTTACGAAGCTGTAAAACTGCTTAGGGTCCTGAGAAAAACGTATCCTGCATCTAGATAGGTAGTTCTTATAGCACTGGGAATTAAGAACTGAAAAGTTTGACCGAGCCATTACATAGCGAGAGAGAGAAGAAGGAGAGCCAACTTCTTGAAATTTTTTGTAAAGTCTTGATTTTAAGTTTTTTAGACTGGATAACTCTTTGGTAAACCAAGGGGGCTTCCCAGATCTAATAGGACAGGAAAGTGGGACACAAGACTCAAAAAGTGAGTCAAGTGCCTCATAGAAAATGTTTGTGCATATTGTAACATCAGTGCACAAATACAAAGCGGACCAATCAAAATCCCTAATGAGGTTATTAAGCTTCGCAAACTCGGCTTTACGAAAGCAGCGGACACATTGAGGTAGCCTACCCGACCGATCCAATGCGGTTGGTCCTATATCGAGCGACACTTCAAGTGTAGGATGGTAGGCGTCTTCAGGTATAGTGAGCGGAGGGACTCGGGTTAACAACGCAATGGTCGGATCCGTTACAAAGCACAGATCAAGCAATCGACACAGGGAATTTTTCACATGGTTGACTTGAGACAGGGATAAGTCGAGTAAGCCGTCTATAAAGTCATGTCGTGACATGGGGACTAGGTTATTAGACTCGTTTACCGAAGACCAAACAGTTCCTGGTAAATTGAAATCCCCAAGAACTATCATATGATCTTTATCCGATAGCGAGGAAGAAACAGCGCTTAAGGCGGACAAGTGCTGCTCATAAATTGCGATATCCGAAGAAGGTGGAATATACGAGCATGTAATAAAGACTGAAAAAGCGGGAAGAATCAGTTTTATACACAGGAATTCCAGTTCTTGTTGAATCTGGACTGTAAAATGTTCCGACGTGAAGTTAGAGTCCACTGCAATCAGAACCCCACCTGCACGTCGAGACGAACGGTCATTTCTAAAGATTGTGTACCGACCTGCCAAAACTTCAGAACTAAGAATTTCCGGTTTTAACCAGGTCTCTGTAAACACAATTACATGGGATGCAAATGCGACGCTATCCCGAAACAGAGTGCTGAGCTTACTACGCAAGCCTCTAACATTCTGGTAGGTGATTAAGAGAAAGGAAGTTAGTTTTTTGGATGGGTGGACTGGGAAGATGAGGATGGAGCACTGGCCTGACTAGTATTAAGAGTTATTGGGGGCCTACTCTTCTTCTTTGCCTTAAACTCCTTCACCACCATGTTCTCTGGCCAAAATTTGGCAGAGCAAATGGTGTCAAAATGAGTTGGGGAGACGCTTATTTTAAATGAAGCTACATCCCTGGCATAAGAGAAGTTAAACTTCTCCACCTTTAAACCGTCGGCTTGTATATTGCTTTGAATAAAAGCAGTAACGTCATCTATAGTGGTGTAAGGGGCAAGCCGTGAGACAAATATTTGTCGTTTAGGTGTAGGTGTGATCACCACCAATCTTGGGTTTGGCACCACAGACCTTGTACCTGTGATGGCAATACCCGGTGGTCCGGGTCGTATGTTTGTTGGTGGGATCGAAGTGGACGGGATATTAGTAATGCTGGCGGGCTCGACGGACACGGACGCTACGGAAATTTTTGGTTGTACGTTCTCCGAAGTGATAAATTCGGCTGCCGAATTTGCATCACCAGCAGCTGTCGTTGCCCTTGGAATAGCAAACGATATCGGCTGCTGCACAATTGGAGTGGTCGGAGTCGGTTGTTCGGCAACGGGCGGCAGAGGGACAGTTGGGGCTTGCAGATCCCGCGGAGTGACCTTTTTCCGCCTAGGAGACTCATTCAGCAGTTGCAAACTGCTAAACAAAGACTCCATGGCTAGGAGCCGATCGTACTGCTTTTTAAAGCCCACGGTCAGCTCCTTAAAGCCATTCCGCGTCTGCCCCATAAACCTGGCAATCTCTATGTGAGCCCCCCGGCATGCCTCACAACAGTAGAACAAGCCATTATGCTTGGAAATTGCATCACCCACGAGGCCTGAGTACCCAGCGCACTTTGCGTGCATTGCTTTTCTGCAAAGGTCGCAGGGGATACTCGACTGATCAGGGGTGACCACCTGTTTGCAGGTTTTTTTGGTACAGATAATAGGTGATTCCATAATAAACAATAAACAAAATTTATTTCAAAACAAATAGAAATCAGACCAGTGTGCCAGGCAAACGCTTAAAGCGGAATTAGTAAAAACTGAGCGGAGAGAGGAGAGCGGTTGCAGCAGCTGCAATGAGAGAGAGAGAGCGCTACTACACGGAAAGTATTGAGAGCGAGAGAAGAAGAACAGTTATTTATGTTTGGGTTATAGGGAGAGAGTGATGCTAAAGCACAGACTACAAGATGAGAGCCGGCTAAATTCAATGTGAGAGCGTACTTACGAAAAGCAACAACAAAAACACAATGTTAACCGACGCAAAAAAGAATTATTAAATTATGATTTACACAGTAAATAGGCATGCACTCGCGATTCAGGATAGACTTTAAGTTAGCAAGTTAATTTGTTAGTTCGCAAAAGATTTATTTTGGACAAACACCGGTTGTTTATACAAAATAAGTGAAAAATGAGCGGAGCGCAATGAAAAAACGCGTCTGAACACTACGAGAGAGATAGACGATGTTTCCACTGTGTAAGACAGAGAGAGCTCGCTGTGCACCGTGGCAGCATCGGACTGAGGCTCTTCTTGTAAGTTATTTATGTTTTGTCGGGACAGGGCGTCGGCCACGAAGTTTTCCTTACCCGGTTTATAGAACACCTTTGCGTTATGTTCCTCTATAAAGGCTTTCCACCGTTTGATTTTGGCATTTGTGTTCCTAGCGGACACAGCAAATGTTAAGGGTTGGTGATCGGTGAAGATTCTTATTTCCTTGGTGCCGTATAAGTAATTTTGTAACTTCCCTATAGCCCATACAATTGCCAACAACTCCCTTTCGTTTGTGGCGTAGTTTAATTCGCAATCTTTAAGTGTGCGCGATATCATTGTGATTGGCCTGCCGTTTTGGGACAGATGCGCCCCAATGCCGCTTGCTGAGGCATCGGTAGTTAGATCGAAAGGTAGTTTGAAATCTGGGTAGGTAAGTTTGACGTCTTCTGATGCCAAAATGTTTCGCAGACGGTCGAATGCGTTGCGTTGCGTTTCGCCGAACTGAACTGCAACTTTCTTGGACATGTGTTTGCTGACTGTGCCATTTTCTCCTTTGAGTATTGCGGTTAAGGGTCTCGCTATTGTCGCAAAATCTCTAACGAAGCTCCTGTAATAGCTCGCCAGCCCGAGGAAGGACCTGAGGCTGAACAGTATTTAAGGTTCAGTGTATTCCTTTATTGCCCTTACTTTTTCTGGGTCGGTCTTGGCTCCACCCCTGGTAACTATGAAGCCTAAGAACTCTACGCTTTCTTTGAAGAACTTTGTCTTTTCTGGGGCCACTCGCATGTTTGCATCGCAGAGTCGTTCTAGCACAGTGTCGAAGTGTTTAACGTGTTCATTTTCGTTTTCGGAAAAAATGATGACATCATCTACATAGACATAACATATTTTCCCAATTTGTTCTCGTAGAACATCGTCGATTGCTCTTTGGAAAATGCTCCCAGCATTTTTTAGTCCAAAGGGTAACCGGCAAAACTCGTATTTCCCTCCGTTAATTGAAAACGAAGTTTTTTTCACGGTATTTTTCCGCCATGTATATCTGGTGGTACCCTGATTTTAGATCTAGGGTAGTAAAAAATCTTGCTTTTCCCAAGTTCACTAGAATCATGGGTATGCTTGGCATAGGGTATCGATCGGCGATTGTTCGCTCGTTCAGTTTCCTGAAGTCGATTACCAGCCGTTTTTTCCTGTTGCCGTTGGCGTCAGATTTCTTTTTGTCTACAACCCAAATTGGGCTGTTGTATGGCGACATAGATGGTCTTATTATGCCGTCCTTCAGTAGTTATTTGACTTCTTTGTTTACGAATTCTGCTGCTCCCATAGGGTAGAGGTATAATTTCGAGTAGACTGGTTCGTCATTCTCAGTTCGGATGGTGGCGACAACCGAGGTGTTAAAGGGAAGCGCCTCGTTAGAGGTCGAAAAAACTTTAATTCTCTTCAGTATCATATTTTTAAACTCGGATTTTACCGAGCCTGGGACCACCAGGTCATCGATTTTGGTGAAATTTACATTGTCACAGTCGTGGAACCTAAGTTGTTCAGTTACGTTTCCGTATCTGATTGTTCTGCTGCGCAGGTTCAATGCCGCTCCCGCTCGCGTTAGCAAATCGGAACCTATAATGGCATCAAACGTACTTAGCGTGTCTAACAAAAAAAATGGGGCGTTAAGCCCGAAAATATGCATTAGGCACTTGTTTTTTATTTCACTGGAGCCATGTATTGAGCTCACGGTGAAGGGGGTATCGACCGAAGTTACGTTTTTTTAGCTCCTTCCTGACCTCTTCCTTTCCTGACCTCTACCTTGCCTGGCCAGGGCCAGATGACCCTGTCTATTTCCGTCACTTGAATGGTTTTTTCCTCGATCGCCCTTGCGTACGTTTCGGCAAATGCGCTTCTCTCAATGCGATTTTCGGCTTCGCGAGCTAGAGCTAGGGCGGATGGCAAATCTTTGGGCTGTGCAGGGAGAACTAACGATTTTAGCGGCCTCTTGAGGCCCGCTATGAATGCGTGTAAAGCATCATTCCTAATATCCTCGTTGAGAATGGTAGCTGCCTCCTCGTTATGAGTCATCACCACTTTGTTAGTGACGAGCGTGAGCTTTCTCTCGACCTCGTCATAATATTCCATTAGATCGGTCTCACCCTGCCTAACCAATTCCAAGTGTTGACTTAACACGCGTAGGGATGTTTTTTCCGCATATGTGCAATCAAGTCTGGCTATGATTGCATCAAAATTGAGCACCGTGTTGTGCGATGTGAGCAATGCTCCAGCTGTTCCACAGATTTTATTTTTTATGATGGCCACAGCCTCGTAGTGTGCCTGACTACCAGCGTAGTTTTTGAAAACTTCGTACGCATCTAGAGCAGATTGTCTCCAAGACACATACTCCTCATGATTCCCGTTGAAAGTTGGTACTGATTTCACGATATCTAGTTTCACTTCACATTTTATATTATGGTCAATGGTTACTATCTTATAGGTTTCCACCTGAGGGGCACTTACAGTTAAGGCGCTCACACTATTTCTCACTATTTCGAGTTCCCTGCCAAATTCTGCACTTAGTCGTCGTTCCTGTTCGACGAGGGCGTTCTTCATTGCGCCTTCTAGTAACGCTTTTATCATGTCTGGATCCATTTCTAATTGATTCTGTGCTGACTGTTTAGTTCTGACTGGGGCCTGGTACGATAAGTCTAGGCTATCTTCACTATAGTCCCAACTCATGAGCGATCAGCGAAGGGGAAATTCTTTCACAAGCTTTATTTTTTCCGAACAATCACTTACATTTTATTTTTTCTTGGAGACGTGGATCATAAATCCCGTTGGGCGCCAATTATCTTTAAACTATGTTGGTCCGAACTGCGGTCTCCGTTGCGTAGGCTCCGGCGGCAGCGATCAGGTTCCCGTGGCCCGCTCTGGTAGCGGGGGGCGGTGGATTGAGGTGGTGTTGGTCCGAGCTGCGGACTCCGTTGCATTGGCTCCGGTGACCCGCTCATGTAGCGGGGGGCGGTGGTTGCCGTTCGGCAACTAGGTCTTCTATTGAAGATTATGTTGAGAGGGTGACTGCCCTCTATTTTGTTGGCCCTTAAGGCTCAAAGATATAATTAAGTTAATAAAGGTTTTACGACTCGTGTCGTTTATTTGTCAAATCTTAAACTGAAACTTAATTCTGAACCTAACCGAAACATAGCCGGCGAGCCGGCCGCGCATAAACAGGAAATGCTGACCATGCAACATGCGCCAGAATCATGCGACCGCTGGCGGCCAATGGGGTTAGGGAGCCGCCCGCTACGGTGATATTTGCTGCATCAGCGTTTTGGGTATCAGACTTGGATACGTTACGGCGGCATGATTATTCATATTTCTTATGCGCTACGTTAGGGTGGCACATGAACATTCAAGCTTCATTTCTTATATGTTATCTCTTATGTGTTAACTTATATACTGACTGAGGTATAAAGTACAGCCGCGGCCGTAAACGTGGCTCAAAACGTTCCCCCTCGTTGTAGCCTTCTTCTGCTGAGAGCTGGACAGGAGCAGAACAGGTGCTCCACCGTCTCTTCTTCTTCCTCATCTCTGCAGCTTCGGCAAAAATCGTTATATGGGGCGCCCAGCCTGTTTGCATGGGTGCCTATTAGCCAGTGTGCCGTAAGGGAGCGTATGACTGCGCTACACCTTCTTCTGTCGAGCCTGCATAGCTCAGAGGTGCGCTTTCTGTCTATAGTCGGCCATGTTTACCGGGTTATTCGACATCGTTGTACCGATTGCCACATGTTTTCTCTTAGTCGCTTATATTACTCTTTTATGATGAGCTTACAGGTGGCCATAGGCATACAAATATCTTCCTTATCTTGAAGAAGGGGATAGTAGTGCCAGATCTGGCCAACTCGTCTGCTATGCAGTTACCTTCGATGTCCCGATGTCCCGGGACCCATATAAGGTTGATAGCAAATTTGCTGAGCCATCTTGTGAAGAGATTTGCGGCAGTCTGCCACGGTGGCCGAGCTCGAGGAAATCGCATTTAGCGATTTGATCGCGGCTTGGCTGTCGCTGTATATGTTTACATTTGGTTACAATAATGGTAACTTCCTGAAGGCAGTTCAGTGCTTCCCTGATTGACCTCCGCCTGGAAGACGCTGCAGTGGTGTGGAAGCCTGAAGGAGTGCCGTATGTTTAGCTGTTCGGAGTAGATTCCTCCTCCGACTTTGTTATCCAGCTTCGGTCCATCTGTGAAGATGTTTATGGCCCTTTGTGGGCCTGGAGGTCCCTCGGGCCATTCGTCTCTTTTGGGGATGAGTATATTGAAGGGGGTGTCTGCGTGTTCCCTTGGGACGCAGTAGTCTGTTTTTGTGGGAACGGTACCGCTATTCAGTATTGATGAGTTACCCATGAGCTGTGGAGCCCATTGGTCAGAGTCTCAAAGACGTATTGCTGCCATTTCTGCACGCTCTTTTCCTGCCAGGTCGAGGCTCTGGAGGCATAGGATGGCATTTAGCGCATCATTCGGTGTGGTGGGAAGAGCTCCACTGATGCTTAAGGCAGCAGTTCTTTGAACTTTGCTCAGTTGTTTGGTGATCGTCCTTTTTGATAGGGCCAGCCACCACACTGTAACTCCACAGAGTAGTATAGGTCTAACTATTGCTAGATATATCCATTGGACTATGCTTGGGTTCATGCCCCACTTTAAGCTTTTTTGCATGTAAAGAGGGCTATCGTAGCCTTTTTTACTCTGTCTTTTGTGTTAAGGTTCCGGTTCAGCAGTTGCTCTGCATCGGACGAGTAGCCTTCTTTGGCCTGCTCCAGCTCGTTGTCGGGTGCTTCGACCTCCGAGGCAACGTCCTGGTCGACTGGGTTGTCGACAGGATGGGCCTCGGCCGCTGCGTCCGACTTGTACACCTTTATGGTGACCGAGCTGAAGCCGAAGTTCAGCTCGCCCTTAGCTGCCTCTATCGGGGCCAGCGACTGTTTATTGAGTACGAGCACAGCCAGGTTCATCGGTCCCTGCGTCGTCTCAACCTTCACTACCTTCCAGTTTGTAGTCGGCAGTTGTGGATTGCACCTCTGCAGCATTTTGAGGATGCGCTCAGGCTCCTTGAAGGTAGCCGGCACCGCCGGTACCCGCGGTCTACTGGGCACCTCGCTCTAGTCTACTGCGCCACCACTGCTTTATACAGCTTCGCGGAGCGCTCGTCTTCACAGGCAATAACTTTAATATTGCCCTGGAACCACCCCATGTCTTTGCAGACAGGAGGTGGCCCGGGGTCATTCTCGAGGAGCTCGAAGCAGCGGTCGGCCAATGCCGCTTCCACCCACTTCCACTGGCTCCTAGGTATCTTACCCTCCGCGCTGCCCTTGTCAAGGACGCCGATTAGCGTCCTCTCCTTGGCAATCTGCGCGAAGGATATGTTTGGCAGTACTCTAGACCGCTTTTAAGTCGGTCCAGGCATCTCCTGATAGCGCTGCCTCTTCGATTGTGGCGCCTGTTGTTAATCCTTGGTGAAGTCTGGGAGCACTGCCGAGGCCCACTTCACCTTCTTCAGCCAGTCGGCTGATGGGCTTGCTGCTTTGCTCGCGTTTTGCCGACGAAGTATTTGCCCTGCATTCCTCCTTTCGGCATACGAGAACTTCCTGGCTTGGGCACTTGTCGATGGCAAGTCAGCCCCCGCCACTTTACCAGGTTGTCGGGCAGCCACACTAATGCTTTGTTGCCTTTCTAGGGTGTCAGTTTTGGGAGGTGCTTTGCCACCCACCCCAGATTCAGGATGGGATTCCCTCGGGTTCGTACCAGCGCCTTCCACCGAGCAAGTCTTTCCACTGTTGAGCTGGTTGGGCCAGGCCTTGGGGCCACTGCCTTCCCAAGCATAGGATTGCTCCCAGTTGGCGTTTGAGGAGTGCCAGACTCGGTTTTTTGTTTTTGTATTATTGTTATTCATAATTGTTCCCACGATTTGCAAAGAAACGACGGTCCGTCCGGGCAGAGATTCACGTTTCCCGGATAAGGCATCATTAGAACATGGGGCTGCCAAGTCCCTGAGATCTACGTTTACGACTGAGCTAGTTTTTAAAACCGGGCCTTTAGCCAGGCTGACTCTCGGCACGGGTTGAATGACACGTTAGTCCGGCCCGGTGTGAAGTGAGTGTGGGGTTTGGGCTGTGGGTAGGTAGTATGTAGGGATGGGATTGTGTGAGCTTCTTATACGAGGCGGCACCACAAGCGCATCGCCAGTGTTGCTACTTCGCGAACACCCACTGCCTGTCCGGGACAGCTTATTTTCCGTACTCTCCATAGGGATTGCCGCTTATTCGCAATCTGCGGCCCGTCCGGTGGCCTCAGCTGCGCCCCCTTTGAACCACCTCACCAGCTCATCAGACCAGAAAACGAGACTAACTTACCTTAAAATCTATGCTTCGGTTAACGCCGTGTGGATCGTGGGAGCGACCGAGAGCGCGAGTGCGCCCCCGAGCGCACGAAGCGAATTTTGACCGGAGAGTGCATTCTTCTGCACTGTGCACAGCAATAATATGCTGCTACCCTGAACAATTGAAATGAAATTGTACTCTTTATTCATCACTGCAGCCACAGACTCCCTTGCGCCTTCTATTGCGTTTGCACCTGTAGGGGCCGAAGGTAGGAAGACAATATAGACTCTATAGTATTAGATTGTTCTTAGATTATTAGATTATTTTTCTTATTATTACCATATATGATAGATTCGTTTCGGTAACGCATAAGAGTGCAGAGCTATGAATAACTCTGAAAGTGGATCGTAAGCTGTAAGCTTCTCGTCAAGCTTTCGAAAGAGAGTCGCGACAATGTACTTGCTTTTAAGCGAGACGTCGTTACGATTGAGAGAGAGCATAGGTAAAGCTTGGCCGAAATTTCGCTCACGGTTGCCAAAGATCATACGATTATACAGTTAAAGCTCCAAACATCATGCGATCTTTGAGCTTTATGTGCAGTACAGCCTAGCTGAAGTAGAAGCCTAGAATTATTAGCATAGAAGCGACTGAAGAAATTGGAGGTCATTGTGTAACCCCATATATCTATATATAACCAACGAAAAATTCTGGCTCTTACGCAATCCCACGTGGCAGACCACTCTCACGGGAAAATTAGTTTGAAAGTGCTTAACAATCAAATCAGTGAAAAGAAAATCATCTCAGGTATGTCTGCCGGCTTTTAGGCAAGTGTTCGGGATCATTTATTCGAATTGTGTTATAGGACTGAGGTCAGGGGCAACATTAAACCGACTACGAACTAAACTAACGTACAGTCTGTATCGGCGATTCCTCAAACTGCGCCAACGGAATCGGATAATGATTGCGAATTAACTGTTCCACCGTTGGATTCTCGAGAGGCGCAGTGCCCATACTTCCGACTGACCTGTCTCCCGAGTAGCGGCTACCATCCACGTGAATAGAGGGTCTTCGTTACTCGTCGTTAATTAACGCCGCATTCTATGTACTAGTTTAAGGCTTGTTCTTTTTCAGTAATATCTTATATAGCCATATATATACCTAGCTATGTAGTCAGGAAGCATAATAGTGACGGAAACGAATGGGAATGAGAGTTAACATTGTCTTTTGAGATTAAAAAGCCGTACGGATCAGTACGCTCGTGTGCATATACTGATACTAACTGTCTTCTTTCCTCAGAAACATTCACCTCCGTCATCCTTGAGCTTTGTAAATATAATCATGTATATGCACAGGGAAGAAAAGTAACCTGCGTGTTACTCTTTTGATTTCATTTTACTACCATAATGTATTGGTATATCTCACCCATTTGTCCTATTATATATCTATGATTCCTATTCTTATTCCTTATATATATTAATTAATCTTAAATACATCTTTATTCGTATATTAAGCACCAAAAACAAAAATGAATATAACCCTAAATTAAGGAACTTGTAGACTTGGAGTATAGAGTTAGGAAACCAGGAAAATATACATAATGTCATTGATTTTGAAGTATAATCTTAATATGTTCTAAATTCAGGCGTCCGTCCTCAGTCCAGCATGATCGAAGTAGTGGGATGAAAACTGTATGAGGTTATTTTAGGGTCTATACGGTAGAATATACATGTATAGCAAAGGTTGGGAAGGGTAGAGAATGAGGATACTCGATGACACCTGAGTTTCTCACAATTTGAATAGAGTAGTTGTTATGAGGGTTCTCACTATGCATCACAAATAAATAGTTCAATTACCATTTTCTTATTCCAGTTTAACCTGGGTTCTTGTGTCGATTTTGATCTTGTAAATGTGCACCTTAAACATTATGCGAGTGTGTGTCAGTATGAGATAGGAGAGAGTAGAACGAACCCCGACAATCCGGCGAGCTTAGTCAGAGTATAGCTAGAGGTGCACACGAAATCTCTTCATACTAGTTTGGGTAAAATACATCTATCCCACACCTGCACGCTACATAATTGGCGCCAACGTGGGGCCCACTAGGTGGCATTCCTCATAAAAAAAAAAAATAATAAATTAAACAAAATGATACATAACATTAGTATCATTTTGGGGCTAGGCTTTTTTTCTTTATTCCATCCAAAACAATAAATTCCTTGTAATGCTATATAGAGAGATCTTTCTACGTTGGAGTACAGTAGCTAGTGCATACAGAATATGCGACTATATTTCAAGACTGGAAAAGTCGACCTATGTATAAACTGTTCTCTTTTACTTCGGGTAGATTTCTTATATATGTAGTTGCAAGTCCATACCTCATGATATATAGAGCTCCACCATTGAGATAATTGAAGATTTTGATTTAGGGAACTGCGGGAGTTATTCAAAAGATGGAGACACCGACTCAAAGTTATATTAATTAATTATCTTGATCTTGGCTGTAGAGATTCTTGTATCCAATTCTAGTTCTAGATAGGGGAAGTCTCAGATTTTAGGAATCACGATCGTCTACTTATAATAGGTAGAGACCGTCCATTATCCAGACTTACACCTTCGAAAGCTGCAATAAAAAGGGTCAGCAAACTCAACTCAATTACTCAACTATTCAAATCGAAACGTATAGCTTAGCAGTGGACCACCTAGGTCATGCTTTGAGAGGACGAACATATTGTTCATTTATCGAGAGTAATAGGAAAGATTCTCTATTAGTTAGTTCATATTTTTATATATTTTAGTTTTTTCTGTTTATTTTGATTTATTTTGATTATGGCAGTACACCATAGTAATGAAAACTTAGCCTCGGCATTGAGTAGCCAAGACTCGTTTTGCGTAATTTGCCAGGGAAGTTTGAGACAAGATCAGTTAATAGCTACCTCGCCTTGTCTTCATCGATTTCATAATACTTATGAATGTGAACATTTGAAAAGCGATAAGTCTTGTCCAGTGTGCAAGACGTAATGCGATCTTAAGGGGTTGCGGTATGAAAATAATACTCTAGCAGCTGAATTGCACCTAAGTCCAGGGCCCATACCAGATAATGTTCAGGGTAACGAAACTTTCGATAGGTCACCGCTAGATCCGATATCAGCGCGGAAAAGTGGAAAGTCCAACCATAGAGGTCGAAACAGAGGAGCCATTCCAAACGGTCAGTAGCAACGGAAATACGTCACTCGCTAAAGCACAAGGGGGGGATCTTGCGGGGTACATCCAGTCTGTCATAAAAAGTCAAGAGAAAACTATGATGGAGAGCCTCAGTTCCTTCATCAAATCGTCTATTGAGCTATACAGGCCCAGTTTTCAAATCTGAATTTATCCGCAAATGCTAACAGGGGAAACGGGGATCCGCCAGAGCTACGGAGCAATAGCAGACAAGAGGTAGACAACACTAGTAATACGGTCAGAGGCAATTCTCAAGTAGAAAGTCCTAGAAGTGGTCATGCAACAGGTAATGTAGCACCGGCAAAGGCTGCGAATATCCTACTAAGTGGGCGTCTTAAATTTGATGGTTCTCGGGACTCGATGCATGTAGAAGAATTTCTATATCGAGCTCGCTCTTTTACGGGTCAGACTCTTGGGAGCGACAATCAGTTACTTTGCGATAATTTGCATCTGCTATTCACGGGCAAAGCCAGCGATTGGTTCTGCGATTTTAATCGAAGAAACCACCAATACTCCTGGCAATCGTTTTGAACGGCATTAAGACAAAGATTCGACGACCAGAAGGACGATTTTGACCTTTGGGAAATGACAAGGAAACGGCAACAGAAGGACGATGAGCACTTTGAAGATTTTCAAATTAGTGTCTCGCCTTTCACATGAAAAAAGCGAACTTAAGCTGATCGATATTCTTAAACGAAATGCGAAAAGTGCTCTTCGAAATGAGCTCTTACATTTAAAAATATAGAATAGAAGCGAATTGAGGGAGGAAGTTAAGAAGCATGAACATTTCTGTAAAGATGCTTACAACTTTCTACAGCGAAACAGAATTGCTAGAGCCAATGTATCCGAGATTCAGAGAAGAACTCGAAGAAGAGAGTATCTCCAACCTGCGTTGCAAACGGTTTGTCTGCTGGAATTGCGACAAAACGCCGCGTCTTCTGTTCTGTGTAACCCTTCGGAAAACCGAAAGCGGGATGCGCAAACCAACACCAATTTAACGCATCCGACAATGACGAAAGATTAAAAGAGGAAGTTTTTCAAAGAAAACATCTCTCACTCGGGCTGTCCAAAAGTTCTCCCGGATAGTTCACTTTCAGAGGTACAAGCCCAGACCGAGAAGATAATTACTGATTGTAAGAGCACACAGTCAGATAAGTTAGAATTTAAGTATCAACCGAAACGATACACCGCACGATTGAGACAATTCTGGGCCAAGGTAAAAAAGCTTCGAAAGCGACTTGTCTCATCGGTCTTTATGAGCTCCGATAACAGATTATTTGTAGAACTAAGCATAGAGAAGCAAAACTTCGTGGCTTTGTTGGACTCGGGGGCGACCATAAGTTGTCTTGGAAGTGAAGCCGCTCATCACTCCAAGGCGAAGAAATGCTCCGGAAATATTCGAACAGCCAATAATGAATCTTGTAAAGTAGTAGCGAAAATCACAGTTCCCATAACCTTTCGCGAACGTACTAAGGATGTAGAATTCTTCATAATACCAGCCTTAAAACAAAATTTACATTTAGGAATAGATTTCTGGAGAGAATTTGGACTTTTGGAGAAGTTATTAACTGATAGATCGGTTCTACATGAATTAGACGTGGAGAACGAAGATAAGGTTACGGAATCACCACCTTTACACAATCTAAATGAAGACCAAAAGGTTAGACTAGAATCCCGATAGACCAGTAAAACAGCGCCAATGGCCGATTTCACCCGCAAAGGAAAAACTAATGTTTGACAAAGTGGAAAAAATGCTTGCCTTACATGTGATTGAGGAATCAAAAAGTTCTTGTAGTAGCAATTGCGTGTTAGTCAAGAAAGGGGCGAAAAATCGATTATGTTTAGATTCACGGGAGATTAATAAGAACACTCGCAAAGATGCGTACCCTTTACCACATATTGATGGTATCCTTAGTCGATTACCACCAGCAAGGTATATAACGGGACTGGACATGAAAAATGCCTACTGGCAGATCCCATTAGAAGAAAAGTCCCGAAATTATACAGCTTTTACCATCCCCAATAGACCGCTATACCAGTATAAGGTAATGCCGTTTGGCTTAACTAACGCTGCTCAAACATTGTGTCGACTTTTGGATCAGGTGATCCCTACCCAGCTCAGGAATCAGGTTTTCGTCTATTTGGACGATTTACTTGTGCTCTCCGATGACTTCGATTCACACACGTTGTTGTTGCAAGAGGTAGCGATGCATTTGCGTAAAGCGAACCTTACAATCAACATAGCCAAGTCGAACTTTTGTATCCGGGAGATAAAATATCTAGTATTCATAATTGGGGAGGGTCAGTCAAAAACAGACCCCGGCAAAATAAGATCTATAATGGAGTTTCCCATTCCCAAAACTGTAAAACAGTTAAGAAGATTTCTTGGACTAGAGGGATGGTACCGACGCTTCGTCGACTACTATGCCAGAGTCAGCTTTCCTTTAACAGAATCACTAAAAAAGCATTAGTCACTTAACTGGAACGCTTCAGCTGAGGTAGCTTTCAACAAACTTAAATCCTGCATGACATCTGCTCCAATGTTAGCCACTCCAGATTTTAAGAAACCCTTTATCCCAGTATGTGACGCCAGTACATTTGGTCTCTGCTGTGTGTTAGATCAATTAAATGAGGACGGGATAGAAATGCCCATAGCGTTTATGTCTGAAAAACTTTCCAAGGCACAACGAAACTATTCGGTCACCCAACTCGAGTGTTTGGCAGTGATTAAAGGAATACAAAAATGTAGAGCCTACTTCGAAGGGCAATGGCTTATGAGGCAAAAAGATTTGTCTGGTCGCTTGGCTCGTTGGGCTATAAAGTTGCAGGAAATAACTTCCAAATTTCACACCGTAAGGGATCCGAAAATGTAGTGGCCGACGCGTTATCACGTCAAGATGAACCTGAGGTTAGTGAACTAAATGCTCATGGACCTATAGGAGACCTTACCTCGATAGAGTTTAAATCGAGAGAATACATGGATCTAATACAAAACATAAGGGTTAACCACCTTAAGTTACCCGACTTAAAGGTTGAGGATAATTTGGTCTATAAGAGAACCGAATCGTCTTCAGGGGATGCGAAAGCAGATAGACAATCATGAAAGCTTTGGGTTCCCACAGGCCTTACTAGCGATATAATTTCCAGAGCTCATGACCGTCCAGATGCTTCTGATAGTGGTATGGGTAAAACCATCGATAAAATAAAAAAGTACTTGTTTTGGCCTAAAATGGTTACAAAAATACGAGCCTATGTATCGCAATGTGACGTTTGTCGCCAAACCGCTCAACAAAACGTAGCAGAATCACATGAACAGAATGCACGGAAATATAACTTACGCAGCCGTGTACGCCAACTTAAAGTAGAAGACGTCGTGTATGCTCGAAATTTTTGTCAGAGCAATGCTTTAAAAAGCGTCAGCGCTAAGCTGGCACCCGTCTTTATACCAGCCACTACAGTGAGTTACCTATCGATAACAGAGTAAACTCAATAACTCAGAACAGGTGTCTACACTATGCCAAAGTTGAGTTATTTGGTTTTGGCTTGCAGGCAAACACGAGCGTGCGTTGTTTTGTTTATATTATTAAATTGCACAAAGATAAACATCGAGGAAGGGGCTCAACCTCAACCTTAATATAACTTCAAACGAATGTGAAAATTGTCAAATACTACCGCAAATGAAGAATAGCATTGTATGTGTGTACAAGTTGCTTATTCCACTAATTTTTGTGCAACATTAGGAAGTCACAACTAACGATCAGATCAGATCAGGCAGCAGATTTTCAGAAGTGGCATTGGAAAACGTAGTAAAGAGGCGACGTTTTTCGTTTTTGTCCAGAGTGAAAAAGGCGAATGTAGCTAACGACGAAGAGATACAAAACGACGAAGAACTACAGTACGACGAAAAGACGAAGGTAGTCTGGCAACAAAGTAGCAAGTTACGAGAGAAAATAACAACGACGAATGTAAAGAGCAAAAAGGACTAAAATGACACCATTCCTTTTCTTCAAAAGTGCAAGGAAAACGAAAAGAAAAAAGTTAACGACGAGAGTACAGAGCAATGAGGACTAAAATGACACCATTCGTTTTCATCCAAAGTGCAAGGCAAACAAAAAGAGAAAAAATTTGACGACGAAATTAAAGAGCAAAAAGGACTGGAAAGACACCATTCGCTTTCATTCTGATTGCGAACGAAGAGGAAAAGAGGAAACAACGAATCTACAAAGCAAGGAAGACTTGAACGACATTTTCGTTCACATTGCGAAAGTAGAGGACAGCAGCAAACAACGAAACAACAGTGGCACCATGCACGGCAACGTGCGGCCTATGTACCCTGCGAACGAAGACGACCAAAGAAGGAAGTTGAGCAGAAGCTGGCAGAAGCTGGAATCAAACGACGAGACACCACTGGCACTTCCCACGGCCACGTGCGGCTTGTATACCCTGCGAACGAAGATGACCAAAGAAGACCAAGAAGAAGAACTCAACGTCTGTCTGTGCTTGTTCGAAAAGACGAAAGCTCACACATGATGTCTGTATACGCAAATATTGCACATAGTGTTGCAAATTAAGTAGGCGGAAGTATCTTAAACTATATCTTAAAATAAGCTAATACTGTAATATGCGACGCAAAGAAATTTTAAACTTATCAGTAGCTGAATTAAAAGAAAAATTGAAAGAGCTACATTTGCAGCATTCAGGTATAAACCAGATATACTGGAGAGGCTTTTTAACTATTTTGATATAGATCTAGACGAAGATACGTTATACGAGGAAACGGTTAATATATCAGAGTACGAACAGACAGAAGACGTTCTAGTTCTGAATTCGGTAAATATTACGTTTACATTAAGAGACATCGAAGATTCCCTTTTAGCATTTACGGGAAACGGTTCTCAGGATGTTGATGATTGGCTACGCGATTTTGAACTTAATGCCTTAACAGTGAATTGGAATGATTTAAAAAAGTTTATTTATGGTAGGACATTAATGAAAGGTGCAGCGAAATTATTTTTGAGCAGTCAATCTGGCATTAACGATTGGCATTCTTTGAAAGAATCACTAAAACATGAATTTAGTGAGAAGTTAAGTTCATAAAGTATTAGAAAATACAAAGAAAAGCCATAAGGAGAGTTTAATTGAATATTTCTATAGTATGTGTAATTTAGCCAGTCAATCCTAGCTAGATGACGAAAGTATTATTGAATATATTATTGACGGTATTCCAGATTCCAAGCCGAATGCCCATCAATTTTCTCAGACCAGTTTTATAGCCTATTTATAGCCTATTTACACTACAGTGAGTTACCTATCGATAACCGAGGAAACTCAATAACTCAGAACTGGTGTCTACACTACACAAAAGTTGAGTTATTGAGTTATTGAGTTTTGGCTTGCTGGCAAACACGAGCGTGCGTTGTTTTTTAAATTATTAAATTACGCAAATATGAACTTCGAGGAAACATTAATGTTGTATTCGGCGCAGCTAGAAGTAGCGATGGTGTGATGTATTGATTTGGCGACAATGTGTGCACAAACTGTGGAGTATTTGGATAACATTTTAAATACACGCATTTGGACCCTGGTAAGAAATTGGCATTTCATTTTCAAGTGCTTCTATTTTATAATAATATTGAATTATAATAGCCGCGATATGGATCATTTTGGGAGGAGGACGTTGCGAAGAACTCTGATGCCTTTTTTAAGGAAAATTTCCGCATGGAAAGGCGTGCGTTCAACTTGATGGACTGTTGCCCAAACTCCAAAGGAAAGACACTGCTTTTCAACTGACAATCCCTCTAGAGAAAAGAATAGCCATTGCCTAGGATCCTCTGCGGAATATCATACTGTAGTGTGTGTATTTGATGTGTCAAACGCCATTTCATGAATATATATATAAATAAAAATTGAAAAAAGTACAATTTTGTTTCATTTATTTTTTTATTTATTTATAAAAATGCGACAAAAGCCCAGGAATGCCTGTATGGCCTTAAGTGACCAAACAAATCTCGTATCTAGCGATAAAATTGTATTAAAAGTATTGTTTTTAGGAAATATTTGTTTGTTAACCTTTTTTATCCATAATCACATGTTTTTTGTTGTTTTTTTAGTGGTGATAGTTCCACGATGGGCAGATCAGGGTTGAAATATTCGGAAAATCGGACAAACTCGATTGAAACTCAACCTAAGCTCAACTTTTTTGCCACCTCTAAGGCCCTTATGCTGCCCCATGTAAATGAAACTCGAGTTTTGCCCGAAACTCAATAACTCAACTGTAGTGTAAACAGGCTATTAATCGAGCTTTTAAGAATGCTGAAATTGGTAATGAAGAGATGACTGCATTGTTTGATTCTGGCAGCGATATTTGTACCATAGGCGAGAAAGTATACAGGAAAATTTTCCCAGTTGCGTTGAAGAATGATATAAAAGAATTGATAGGAATAGTAGGCAAGAAAATCTATACGTTGGGTTCATTAAAAGTTGTCACTTAGTCAGATGACGTCCCTTTGCAAATGTGTTTCCATGTAGTCCGTGACGATGATACCTTGTACGAAGGTGTGATTAGAATTGATTTTGTCAGTGCAAGCATTGAAAAAAAAGAGTATTCTTTTATTTAATAAATGAAGTGCGCCAAGTGGTAGATGAAGTCATTCCATCGGAAAAGAAGAGTGTAAGCGCTAATTTTACTAAAAGCAACCATGATCTAGATGAAACCATGATGAAACATAATCTTGTTTACTGTCATAAGCTATCGTCGCATTTTTGTCTACTTTAGACAAGACTAATTGGATGATGAGTGCATTTTATATATATAATATATATGGAATATAGATTCGCGAAGAGCAGAGAGAGTGTCTTATATTGATCAGAGAAATGCAGGATCTGACCTTACCATCGGAAGCACCTTAAAAATCTTAGTTATATGCTCGAGAAAGATCAATACCATTTATCATATCTATATACTATTTTTAATTTCCTGATAAGCAATTCAGCAAATAGTTGATAAAGTAGGATCTTCATTCACCAAGTTTGTAAATGCCGCGATAAACCATTTATATTATTTGTACTTTCCGTCAAAGCTCGGCAGCTTTAGTGCCGGCAACCGATTCTGGTGAGCAATACTATTAAATGGCTTTGCAAAAGTCTTGGCTCCTCAACGCGCTTAAGCTGCCTAATATTACTGCTAATTTAATATTACTGATTTGCCTGCTATAAAACTATCTTTCAATTCACTTTGACCATCACTAGTTGGACAGAAGTGTTAAATATGTGTTTGTAACGAAGTTCGACTCCACAATCTGTAATCTGCGCTCTAAAATACTTGGTTCATCATTAGACGCTTCTTTTAACATGAACGGGAATTGACTCAACAATAGCCTGAGAAGAGCAAATGCACGAGTGAAATCAGATTGAGTGAGATAATCTAGAGTGACTTTTTTCCGCGTAAAGATCAGTGGGAATAAAAGGGAATGACAATAACCGCAGTTTTCAACTAGAGAGCTCATTCATTATTTGTCACAGGGTACGGTTCATTTCTTTCCTTCCGACATTTGCGAGCTGGCAGTTATCTGTCTGACGCAGCCTGGCGTGTGCATGAAAGGGATGGAGATATCTGTAGACAGACTGAAGAGAGAATACGAAAACTGAGTTTGCCATTGAGTTCGCGTATGTGTGTGTGCGATGCGACGAAAAGGAGAGAAGACAAGTATACGGAGACCGGCGAGTTTCAGTTTTGAGTTGGAAATCAAAGACAATAGACATGCCACGCGCCACGAAGTGTGTTAGCACCACAAGAAGAAATGAAGAGGATTGCATTAACTCTCCAGTATTGCAGCTCGGAAAGAACTTTCCGACATCAGAATTGGGATTCACTACGCCTCGGGCCAAGTCTGATGAAAATCTTCAAATGCTTCCGGAGTTGCAAAGATGCCATTTTGCGGAGCTCATAAAAACAGCGAAGCGTTCGCAAGCAGTACTTAACGATGTAATAGCCGTAGTACCGAAATTCAATCCTGATCGTAAAGGTGCAGGCGCTCTTTCCTGGTGCTCAACCGTCGATAGCCGTTTCTGTTGTTTTGGCCCATACCGCGAAGTGCCATCAATGCGGAAAACTCGGGCACAAGATGGCTGACTGTCGTTTTAAAATAGATGCAGCTCGCCATCAACAAACTCCAAATCAGCACGCTTCCATCACAGGTGGAAAGGATCGGTCAGTTCTGACTTGCTACAAGTGTGGAAAGGTTTTCCACGTGTCTACTGTGTGCCCGGAATGTGGCACACCACCGCCCAGCAACAGCAATGTCAAATATGTCCAAGTGTGTACTGTCGTCGAGCCCATGGGTACCCTGATGCAGTTTAGTGAGTCGTTTCCATTTTGCTTTAAGCCGAATGCCGAATGCTCGCTCATCAAGGAATTGTATTTGTAGCACTTTACAAATACTTGCAAATGTTCTGATAAGTGAACATTCTTTTGAGATTCTGTTTCATGTTGACCTAAACAATTACATTAAATATGAGGATTATGATTGGTCGAGAGATTTTGAGCCAGGGTATCGGTGTAACAATTACCTCTAATTCGCTTGTTATATAAAGAGAAATCTATATGTTCTGTGTTATTTCGGGCCCCAAAACAGTCCTTTATTAATGGAGTTCCACAGAGCCGCGTGACTACAGGTCAACTGGAGAGACGTTTGATAATAAGACAGTGCAGAGACGACCTTTTAGATTGAGTGTGAAAGAAAAATAACAAGTCAAACGTTTAGTTAATCAGTTGTTAGAGGCACATATTATACGCCCTAGCTGTTCCCCGCTGCGAGTCCGATGATACTGATCTGAAAAAGAAATGGTACTGACCGCCTCTGTTTGGATTATGGGGAGTTGAACTTAAACACTGTGTCCGGTAAATATCCTTTGCCTTTGATTTCTGATCACATTTCCAGATTGAGTGGCTCTAAATATTTTACTTTTTTTGATATGGCAAGTGGGTTTCATCAAATTCCATGCCAATGGGGCTTAAGAATTCCCTATCGGTATTTCAAAGAGCGATTAACAAGGCGTTGAGTGAACTTACACATTCATATGTCATTGTTTATGTGGACGACATTATGATAGTAGCCAGCATCAAAAATAAAGCCTTGGTAAATCTAACTCCTCAGTAGTCCTTGCCTAAATTGAAGCCATTTATTGGACCTTTTTCATACTTTCGGCAGCTTGTACCTGACTTTTCGCAAATTTTAAAACACTTTACTCCATGACTTCGAAAAAAATGTTTAATTTGTTTGGAACTCAGAGCACGAGCAAAAACGACGGAAAGTTATTTTTATTCTGACTAATGAATCTGTTCTCACTATCTTCGATCCGCAATTTCCCATAGAGCTTCACGCTGTTGCGAGTGCAGATGGCTACGGTACAATTTCGTTGCATAAAATTGACAATAAACCTCGGGTAATCGAGTATTACAGCAAACGAACAACATCTACAGAATCCAAAAACCACTCATACGATTTAGAGACCATCACTGTTTATAATTCAATAAAGCATTTTCGTCATTATTTGCATGGCCGCAAAATTGTGGTTTTTACAGATTGCAATTCGCTTAAAGTCTCTCGCACAAAGCTCGTGTTGACTCCAAGAGTACATCGATGGTGGTCGTATATGCAATCTTTCGAATTCGACGTAGAGTATAGACCGGGCGAACATATGGCTCACGTAGATACTCTAGACTTACTACCAGAAAGTTCTGCAAAGTCAAGTAGAAAATTCGAACATCACATAAATTTAATGGAAATCACAGATAGTTGGTTGCTATCTGAGCAGCAAAGTGATCAGGAAACATCGTCAATTTTTTCTAAGTTGCGTAACAATGCGTTGCCTAAGAATATGGCTAAGACTTGTGAGTTGCGAGCTGCAATGCTGTATGGAAAAATTAAAAGAAATGGAAAAATTCGTTGTCTTCCCGTTACGCAAAAGCCGTTTAAGTTGTCAGTGGTTAAAAATGTTTACAAGGCAATTATGGATCTCGGTTGGGGGAATGACAATCGAGAAAATGTATGAATTCGATAGTTGTATAACCTGAACCATCTGACAAAATAGAAGCAGAATTACATCCTGTCCCGAAGGTTAGTGGTCCATTTTTAGTGACCGAAATTTTAGATGGGAATCGGTATATGCTTAAGGCGATAAATAATAACAGAACTTATAAGAAAAAGCCAGAATTTGTATAGAGTAGATATGCCTGAGGAGGAGATTATCACAGAGTCCAGCTAGTGAGAGCTTTGATGATATTGAGTATGAAGATCAAGATGATGAAGATGCAGATATATAATTTCACCATGGTCCAGCTAGTGAGATCTTGGATGTTACTGAGAATAAAGATCAAAATAATGAATCAGTTGAAAGAGATTGTATGTGAATCAGTTGAAAGAGACTGTATGTGAATCAGTTGAAAGAGACTGTATATTAATCATACTTTTTAATAACACTACTCGACACAATTGAATTTTTTTTTCCGCTGTGGCCAAAAATGACTTTTTCTGATAAATTTCGGGATTTAAAATTGTTTGAAGAATTATGATTTTTGTATGGAACATTTTTTTTTAAAGAATTTTTTCAATTTGTTTTTTTTTTCATGTTTTTTCCAGAGGTAGTGCTTCTATTTTTAACATTACTTAAGTATCTTGTATTTGGTTGCATAGAACTTTGCAGTTCTGAAAAGCTGAAATGCAGATATAAATTCCACCCAAACACTTTGTAGCTGCAGCTTAACGTCTGGAAGATATTAAGCTTTCAAATTAAATTTGATAATTTTTTGCGGTATATTTTTTTCGAAAATTTGACTTTAAAAACTCAGGAAAAGTCGAAAAAAAACATTAACATCCATAGAACATTCTTTTTTAATTACTAGAATATTTCAATGGAACATGTCTCACGATTCTCAAAATTTATTTTTCTCTAGCTTTTTGGATATTTTTGATTTTTGTCCGGGTGTTTCCTTTTGAGTCTTATGTTTTATTGCATTATCCATCATTAACTTGGAACTCTTCAATGTTTCGGCAAGTTTTTCGGAACGAAAATTCTTTATTTTGGACGTTTTTCATGTCCATGCCTATCTGGGCGTTGCAATGCATGTCCTCTTCTATTCTAAGTATCTGAACATTGTGTGATGGATATTTTTATATCTAAAACAACTAACACTTACTATTCGCAATGTTTTGAAATCAAACAGTTCTTAAAAAAGCAGTTTTTTTACGAAATATAATATATCTAAAACAACTAACACTTACTATTCGCAATGTTTTGAAATCAAACAGTTCTTAAAAAAGCAGTTTTTTTACGAAATATAATATGTTTTGTGCGTACGTCCCTATTATTTCCCTATTATTATGACGTATCGAAAAAAAATTGTTATGAATTTTTTCACCAATACTCTTGGTTTTTTTACTTTTACATTATGACGTGCAAATATGGAACAACCTTAAAAAAATGTATATCACTTCAAAAGACATGAAAATAGTCATTTTATAAACCTTATTTTGAAACAAATCCAAGTGTCCTTATTATTTTTCACATGACTGTATATGGGCATTTCCCAGGGTGGGGAACGTACGTTCGTACTCTTTTAATGCACAAAAAAGATGGAACCCAAGAACTTTTCCTAGGTTTTTTTTTAAATTTAATAGCATCTTACTAGCTCTATGTTTAGTACAAAATATGGCGTTCAACGAGTTTTAGTTTTCATAACAGTCGCATTAAGCATGTGGTCACGAACGTACGCGAAATAGAAGTCAACTGTGGCTTAATCTACTAAAATGCAAAATTCTACGAAATGGAAAGGAATATTCTTAAGCGATTTATTTTATTTAGTAGAGGTATGAAAAAGCTTTCAATCGAGTATATACACAATTAATTATCTGTTCTACCAAACTTCGTCCAGCAGCGATTGGATAAATAAGATAGAACTAAGTAAGCGCCTTTCGCACTAAAATATTACGCTTGATATTGTACGCGCTCATTATGCTTTCATAAGCTCGGTTCTCATGCACTAAGAGCCCAATAAATTAATCGTCGACTGATAGTCAACAGCACCCCATCGTCTTTTCTTCGGCTTATCTTCGATTTCGGTTTTAATTCGCTTCCTTTAGAGTTGGCACACCAACACAATTCAAGAAATAAATCTTAGCACGGAAAAAGCTCCTTGCACAAGCATTTTGACGCCCAACGTGGGGCTCGTGTGTTAATTCTTTGGTAAACAATTAAAGTACTCGCATTTATGTACAATGTCTATTAACATTTTCGCCGGTACCTAATTTGCAAATACAACAATTGCAGAATTTGTCGTCTCGCAATTACCATCGAAATTGCCGAAAACCGTATTCTCTATCGTCTGTCGCCTTGCTGTCGCCGTTCACGGTTAATTCTATGATTCGCTTGCCACCCACAACTCAAGCAACGGCGCTGTCACTCTCGTTTCGTCTTCTTTGCTGCTGCCCACTTTGGTCCAGAGATCAACTCATTTATCTATGGGGATTCCACCGCTTAATTTTCGTGTCGTTTTTGTTACCGTCGTTGGAATTTTAGCTGGAACCTTGGAACTGTCATCGACCTCTGCTGCCGCCGTCTCTCCTACCGTTGGATTTGTGCTTTGACTACTGCTGCTTTACTGCGTTCTTGCTGTTGTTGCCGGCGTTTTGTTGTAACCTTTAGTTCTGTGTGCGTGTAATTACACTATACAACAAAATGTCGACTCTCGAAGTTTTAAATCGCCAACGCAGTAGCATTAAAAGGAATATATCTCGGATCAAATCTGTGGTGAAGTGCAAAACGGAAAAGCCGATTTGCAATGATGAGCTTTGCTATAGTTTAAGCATCTTGAAAAACATACTTCAAGAAGGCTGACATTGAACATCTTTATCCAAATGATGAAGGACGGGCAGACTTGGAGGATACATACATAGCAATAAAGCCATCCATAAAGGACAAAATGGGAGAAGATTTGAACACCAGCATAGTTTCGTCGGACTATCACCCACCGCCAGTGAAGTCATTGTTGCTTAGGCTGTCGCTGCCCACTTTTGACGAATCCTATGCAAATTATAAAAACTTTATTGATTCGTTCGAACAACTTATTGTGTGTGAGTCTGGATTGTCTAATATAGAAAGGTGTAACTATTTGCTCAGCTGCCTCAAGCGGCCGGCATTAGACACAATTCAGTCATTCCAGGTTACCAGCGAAAACTATCCGAACTTAACTTAAGTATCTTATATCTGGTTGCATAAAACTAAAAAGCTGAAATGCAGCTATAAATTCCTTACAGACACTTTGTAGCTGCAGCTTAACGTCTGGAAGATATTAAGCTATCAAATGCAAATTTGATAATTTTTCGCGGTATTTTTTTCGGAAATTTGGACTTTAAAAACTCAGGAAAAGTTGAACAAAAATTATTTATTCGCCAAAAGCACTACCTCTGAAAAAAACATGAAAAAATATACCAGATTTTAAAAAATTCTTAAAAAAAAAACTAAACCATAAAAAAACCATAATTCTTAAAAAAAAATGTAAATCCCGAAATCTAGCAGAATCACCAAATAAACTCGTCGTTCGCTATCACTAATCCGTCTTGTAAACTTTATTCTAGTTCTGGCCATAAAATTACAAACTGTGCGCAGTTCAAGGCTATGAACATCAACAAACGATACGACAATGTAAAACGCCTCGGTCTCTGCATCAATTGTCTTGGAAACGGCCATATAGTGGCGCAATGTTCATCGACTCATCGTTGGAGATCGCTCAACCCATCCCAATCATCAGCAGGACAATCTTCACATACGGAACCGACAAGTCAGCCGTCGCAACCCTCTTGGCAAACAGCTGATACTCATTCTTGTTAAGCTGCCTCACATTCTCATATGGACTTCGCAGCAGATGATCAAATTTTGTTGGCAGAAGCTATGGTAAATAAAAACTTGGTAGACTGTTGCTTGGTTAATGTTTCCAGGTTAACTTTGTTACCGAAACCTTTGCACAAAAACTTCTCCTTCGTCGTAAAAGGCACCAAATAGGGAATCGTAGAATAGGAGACTGCCATATTAAATGTAAGGCTCGTACGACGACCTCCAGTTCGGAATTGCATCCCATATTGCCTACCAGCCAGATAGTGAGATCGACATATTGAACCGACATATTGAACCTACCTGCCGATACTCCATTGTTAGATGAATCGTTTAATTTGACTAGGTGTATTGATTATTATTTATTTTTTATTTATTTATTTCGCTTTTCTAGTGCTACAAGCAAGGGGCTTATAATCACAGCACTAGTCACTATATGTCACATTGATTTTTGGTGGGGTCAAATTATAATATTGTAGACTAAGTTGCGGTTACATGTGTTTGTTATTTCTTAAAAACTATGGTGTTTTCAATTAATTTATGTTATTATGAAATATTATTTTCTTAATCTAATGTAAGGTGGGCTTCTAACTGCGTTTTGAACTCGGACAGGTTTCTTATCTTTTTCATATTATGAGGAAGCTGATTCCAAATGCGAATGACATTTACGTAGAAATGCCTCTACGAAATTAAGGTTTTATATCGGATGGTAGCAATATTATTTGTTCTGACGGAATTAATAAGTCTAAGTTTTTGTTGCAGATATTCAGGTTGCTACGTGAATATTATCTAATGCAATAACGTAAGCATCTTATCGTCAATCCATTTGAAGAAACTAATTTCGAATGTTCAGAACGAGAAAACGGAGATTCTGTCATTGCGAATTTCGAACCCCGAAAATGTATCTGGCTATGTTATTAAGCACACGCTTAGCTTTTGCCTGTTTGTGTAGTCACAGTTACCAAATGCTTCAATCAATTGATTGATTTGACTCAACTGAGTCAAAAGCTGTAGAGTAGTCAAGAAGAGTTAAGAATGTTACATTTCCGTCATCCATTTTTTCACGGATATACTCTACTATTTTGATTAAAGCTTTCGCACAACATATATTTTTTCTGAATCCGGATTGGTTGTTGTTAATTCTTGAGAATTTGCTTTGGGGATAGGGATTATTTTGGCATCCTTCCACTTTTCAGGGAACGTTGATGTAGTAATGGGCATGTTGAATACGTGTGTAATATGCATTATAATTCGGGAAAGAATCATTCTCAGGAATTTTGGGTCCATGTTGTCTAGGCCAATAGCATTCGACTCGACCTTTGTGAAGGAGCATACCCCTTCACAACGACGTAGGCCAGCAAGGAGCAACATTCGTCCGAGAGGCGAAGAGATACAGACCAGGCTGGAGCCTGCCAAGATTATTTTTATTTTAATTTCTTCCCCTTTTGTTCACTAGCTATTAAGCCTTAATCCAAATAATATAAATATAGAGTAAGATAACGAAAAAGGAAGTATTATTTAAGGGAGCGCAGCACTGGCAGAGACCAGCAGAGAGCATCACTGGCAGCAAACGCAGCGGCAGAGGCCGGCGCAGAGACACGAAGCAGCAGACACCGGAGCAGAGACACGAAGCAGCAGACACCGGAGCAGAGAGCAGAGATCAGAGCAGAGATCACAGCAGAGGCCGGAGCAGAGACACGAAGCAGCAAACACCAGAGCAGAGATCAACGGCAGAGACCAGCAGCAGAGACACGGAGCGAAGACAAATGCAAACCCACCCTCACATGCCGAAGCAAGCCACGCACGACCCAAAGAGAGCGAGAGCAAAGGCACGCGACAAAAGCGCCGGGTCGCGGCAGAAGCTGGGAGCAGAGGCTCGAACGGCCGGCTGAGCCAGCTGCCAAAATTATGGAGAGTAAAAGCTGCGCCAATAGCGCCCACGCACGACCCCGAGGAGAGCGAAAGCTGCGCCGAAAGCACCCACGCACGACCCAAGGAAAGCGAGAGAAAAGGTACGCGACAAAAGCGCCGGGTCGCGGGAGCAGAGGCTCGAACGGCCGGCTGAGCCGGCTGCCAAAAATGATGGAGATCGAGAGTGAAAATCGAGCCTCTACCAAGGGCAGTCGTGAGTGCGGGAAAATTAAAACGCCTGGAAACCAAAACGGACAGCACGAGGTCCGCCATTTTCTGGACCAGCGAGGAGCAGCAGCCGCAGAGGAAAAAAATGATGGACCAGAGTTCTACGGAGCAAGAGGGGTAAGCTGGCCTGGCGTAAGCGAGTGAGAGGGAGATAGGTGCGACGTAGGGAATAGATTTTTACACATATATGTATAGATAGATAAGCAGGCAGACAATAAATCAATGAATTAAAACAAACTTCAATTATTCACATACCTATGAAAATTGCACATGAACCACCGCCAATATCCGCCGCCCGATTGTTTTCACCCCTTCCCCTCTGTCATTGTACCATTAAAAATATTCCATTTGCATGCCTGGGACCTCAGCCAGTGGAGTTGTACGCGGATGCCACGGCTTCCACGAACTGAGCTCTCCCCCTCCTAGTAGAAAACTCCTCCTGTAGAACACCCCCTTCCCTATCCTTGGGGATAGGCGAGCCCCCCCCCCCCCCAACACGTGTTTCCCCCGCCCCCGTGTTTTCCCCGCCGGCGGCCACAGCCAGGCCGCCCGTGCTACGACCGGTCACCGTGGAGGATACACCCCTTCCACGCCCCTGCAAACCTAACCTAGGGTAATCTGTACTAGGCGAGCCACGTGTGTCGCCGGGTGACCCTCACCCGCGCGATCCCTTCGCACTCGGTTTTTCCCCCCCCTCAGTCAGAGCGAACCCCGCACCTGACACACGCCCCGACCCCTCTCTTTGGTCTGAAAATACAAATTTGCTGTATGGAAGTTCGGGCCCTGGACAGACTGAGAGGCTGTACCCCGGCCTGAGACAGGAACTTCCTTACAGATGGCGCCCGAGCAGGGACCTGAGAGTGGATCGAGAGGAAAGTAGTGCGGGAAAGGGAAAAGTAGAAAAGCGATCATAGAATGAGTGACAGGTGGTCGGTGGCCGCCGATGCCAGATTTTTACCCCCCCAACCAAAATTTCAAAGCCACGACCGAAAACGCCCCGCGTCTCGCGCGGCACCGGGCCTACCATACACCCCCGCCTGAGTACAGTCAGACAAACAGCATAGTAGTCACAGATCCCCGTGGCCACGTAGCCCGGCCACGAAGCTGTGCCGCAAATTTAAGGGCGAACAGCCAGGAGAAGTATAGAGGAAAGAGGGTGCACCAACCTAAACTCTGGCTCAAATACAGCTGAGGCTGGTTTTTCCCCTCCCCTAGCAACAGCAACCGCGAGCTTTGAACCACGAGCCCAAACGGGACACCAGCGGGACCACGCGGTCGCAGCAAGCAGGCAACGACGGCAGACGCGCCATTAGCCACCGCGCCATCGCTGCGGATCGTGCGAAAGGGACGGCAAGTGACGACGCGGAAATTGGCGAAACTGTACCCACATGCATCGGTGAGCATCAGCCAGACCGCAGCAGCGGCCGCCTAGAAGCAGAGCAGAAATGGCGACTCGCGGCGCGGCGAGAGAGGCCAAAGCGACAAGGCGACAAGGTGACAGCGAGAACGAGCGACGATCAGGCGGCGTGACAGCACTGGAAAGCGACACGACGACAGAGAGAGGGCGCCCAGCCTCCCCGACAGAGGCAGCGGCGACACGACGACAGGGATGACGGAATCGAGAGAGGGCTGCACTCGGGCGGCCGAGCCCTCCACTCCGAAAGCTTGAACTCTCTGCCCCAAAGCTTGGAAGCTGGGCCTGGGAGCCCAGGCCCAGGAAAGGGACTTAGGTTCGGACCTTCAACCGGGACACAACCGTCGACCAAAAAAGACAACCAGCAAGAACCAAGCGTTCAACCGTGACACAAACATATCCTTACTAAGGATCCCTGACTCCGCTACCGTGCCGTGAATCCTCGCGCTGTAAGCCAAATCCTTTGCAAGGATCCCTGACCTACAGTGCCGGGCCGTGAATCCTCGCGCTGTAAACCAAATCCTTTTCAAGGATCCCTGACCTACAGTGCCGGGCCGTGAATCCTCGCGCTGTAAACCAAATCCTTTTCAAGGATCCCTGACCTACAGTGCCGGGCCGTGAACACTAGCGCTGTAAACCAAATCCTTTTCAAGGATCCCTGACCTACAGTGCCGGGCCGTGAACCCTCCCGCTGTGAACCAAATCCTTTGCAAGGATCCCTGACCTGCAGTACCGTGCCGCGTATCCTCGCGCCGTAACCCAAATCTCCACCGAGGATCCCTGACCTACGGTGCCGCGCCGCGTATCCGTGCATTGTAAAGCATATCCTTTGCAAGGGTCCCTGACCTACAGTGCAACGCCGCGTATCTGCGCACGGTAATCCAAATCCTGACCAAGGATCCCTGAGTCCGAGTGTCAAGCCGCGTACCGCGCCCTACCCAGTGTCACGTAGCCTCGAGACCTTCACCAGTCATCGCCGACCCGCCCGGGCAGTGCAGGCCCAGCGTCAAGAGACTCAACCCTGAGCTGGGGAATACCACACCAAAAGGAAGGATGAACACTCGGTGGTTACATTCCCGCCGCAAGGAGGATCTCCTGACCCTAGCCTGGGAATTTGGCCTCGATGAGGGCGGAAACTTGGATGAACTCCGCATCCGGGTTGCCGCGTTCATAACCCGTGAAGACCACCCCGAGGACATACAGGCAAGGATCGACGAACTGGACGCCCACTTCAGCAGTATTCCCAGCCCTAGGGAACCGCCCAGCCCCGCCGCTTCGCCAAAACCGGAAAGCCGAGCCAAGCAGGAGGACAGCAAGGAGGTGAAGCCGCAGCGACTCAGTCTACCAGACCAAGCAGGTACTTCTCGGATGACGGGAACCAGCCCCACCAGATCTGTGGAGAAGACGCTCGACCCATCGATTCCCGCAGGTATTCAGCAACAGAACCCACCGACAGGACCCCTGAAGATAATCATATCCGATGTGGCCAGCCCGAGTCAACCAGCAGGAATCTTGGCGATCGGACATTCCAACGCCACAAGCGAGCCTTCGGCACACCCAAGCCGCCGCCCTCAAGCCACCCTTCCGGAACCGGTGTTCGCTCTCGAGCCACGCCACCGGCCTGAAGGACCAGGACCTCAGGCAAACCGGCAGCCGACCAGTGCGATTGAACCAGCGGCCCTCGAGGGGAACCATCCAACTCATGACCGACAACTGCATCGGCCAGGGGGAGGAGGAATTTCGTACTCCCTCCTTGCAGACAAGCTCCGCAAATGGGGACTCACCTTTGACGGACATGACGACCCAATCATCTGGAAGGAGTCCTACATAATCCCTGTCCACAAAAAGGGCTCGAAATCAGATGTTTCTAATTATCGGTGTATATCTAATTTATCTGCCATTCCTAAACTTTTTGAAAAAATCATTACTTCTCAGCTGCAGCACTTTTGTAGTTCCCTGTTCTCGGAATCCCAGCATGGATTTGTAAAACGTCGCTCAGTTACGTCTAACCTCCTGGAATTCTCCTCCTTCGTAACTACAGGATTTGCTAATCAGTGCCAAACTGATGTAGTTTACACTGATTTTAGTAAAGCCTTTGACTCTGTTAATCACAATCTCCTTATCCATAAACTATCTCTCCTTGGGTTTCCGACTAATCTCCTCCTCTGGACCAATTCTTATCTTAGTAATCGTTCTCAGCGTGTCCGCTTCAACTCCTCTCTCTCTAAACCAGTCCTTGTTACATCGGGTGTACCTCAAGGTAGCCATCTGGGCCCCCTGTTATTTAATTTGTTCATTAACGATCTTCCTCTAGTATTATCTCACTCCCGTGTCCTTATGTACGCTGACGATGTTAAAGTATGTTTTTCCTATAAAGACCCTGCGTCCCCGTTATCTCTGCAATCGGATCTTGACGCTCTTAATAACTGGTGCCTCATTAACGTTCTTCCACTGAACATTTCCAAATGTAATGTCATGACATTTCACCGCATCAAGCCATACCTATTTGACTACTCCATTAATAGTTGTATCCTTGAACGCCAGTTCAAAGTTAGTGATCTAGGCATCATCTTTGTTCCTAATCTTTCTTATAATTGTCATATCTCCTCCATCTCGAATAAAGCCAAAGGAGTTCTTGGCTTTGTTAAAAGATGGTCTAAGGAATTTACAGACCCTTACACCACTAAAGTCTTGTACGTATCTCTGGTCCGGCCGATCTTGGAATATGGTTCCTGTGTCTGGTCACCACATTACCAAAAATTTCAAGATCCGTACAGAAGCAATTCCTCATCTTTGCACTCCGTGGACTTAATTGGGACCCTGTGTTACATCTCCCTTCCTATGAAAGCAGGCTGCGTCTTATTAACCTCCAATCTCTTAAGACCCGTAGGATCTGTCATGGAGTTCTCTTTCTCCACAAGCTTCTCTCTGGTGAGGTTGAATCATCTGCCCTTATCAGTCTCATTAGTTTTGCTGTCCCATCCCGTCCAACTAGACATTACTTTCCTCTCCACCTTCAACTCTGTCTTTCTAACTACTCTGATCATGAATCTTTCCGTAGCCTTTGCCGACTCTATAACAAATTTTTTTATCTTTTCTCCTTCGATTATAGTACTAACACTGTCAAAACTATCCTAATAAATAACATCTTGTAATAATTTTAAATTATATTTTAAGTTTATCATGTATCTTGCCTACGTCAAGTAATTTTCATTTAATATTTCCCCCTACAGTTTAACTGCACATTGTTAAACTTTAAACAATAAACAATAAACAAAAACAGACGCCGCAGGTACCTGCCACTGGGCGCATACGCTCGTCGACAATCGCCGGGGTCATCTTCCGGCAGAGGCAGCCTACCGCCTCGAGATGACGACGAACCCATGGGGGCAGACGACGGACGCCTACGAGGGGACGACGAAAGCACCCTCATACGGCCAGGTCCGGAATCCGGCATCGACGCAGGTTGGGGTTCCTCCGGGTCCGACGAAGGACCGGAAGTGGAACGGCCACCATCCCCGCTGCTAGTGCCCGCGGAGCCAATGGACCCACCTCACGTCCCGGCCCCGGAGCCCCTCGAGGTAGAGGCCGCGCCCAACGCGGAGATACCCGCACCGGAGCTCCTCGAGGTAGAGGCCGCGCCCAACGCGGAGATACCCGCACCGGAGCCCCTCGAGGTAGAGGCCGCGCCCAACGCGGAGATACCCGCACCGGAGCCTGAGGTAGAGCGGCCACAGTCACCAAGACCAGGAGTAGCAGAGCCAAGGAACCCTAACGGTGCCCAAGCCCCCGCACCTATCGAGGAAGCCGACTACGACGAGGAGGTTCCTCAGCTACCACCCGAGGGGGCCAGCGAGGAAGCGGACACCTCGCTCGAGCTAAGCGAATCAGGGCTCGAGGATCTCCTGGTCCTGTTCGATGGAATGCCCGCATTACACGAGCTCCAGGAGGAACAGGGGTGGCCAGTAGCACCCGCGGAATGGAGGGTGGAGACCCCGGAGAGGCGTATCCCAGTCACGCTACGGGACAACCTCCTGCAACGCGCACGGGTTAACGGACCTCGAACCTGGACCATCGAGGAGCACGAGGGCCGACAGTTTCGGGTCTCCACAAATCGGGGAGGCCAGGTGTTCATTTCAATCCGGCCCCCGAAGTAGGAAGGGAGTGTGAAGGAGCATACCCCTTCACAACGACGTAGGCCAGCAAGGAGCAACATTCGTCCGGGAGGCGAAGAGATACAGACCAGGCTGGAGCCTGCCAAGAATATTTTTATTTTAATTTCTTCCCATTTTTTTCACTAGCTATTAAGCCTTAATCCAAATAATAAAAATATAGAGTAAGAGAACGAAAAAGGAAGTATTATTTAAGGGAGCGCAGCACTGGCAGAGACCAGCAGAGAGCATCACTGGCAGCAAGCGCAGCGGCAGAGGCCGGCGCAGAGACACGAAGCAGCAGACACCGGAGCAGAGACACGAAGCAGCAGACACCGGAGCAGAGAGCAGAGATCAGAGCAGAGATCACGGCAGAGACCAGCAGCAGACACCGGAGCAGAGAGCAGAGATCAGAGCAGAGATAACGGCAGAGACCAGCAGCAGACACCGGAGCAGAGAGCAGAGATCAGAGCAGAGATCACAACATAGGCCGGAGCAGAGACACGAAGCAGCAAACACCAGAGCAGAGATCAACGGCAGAGACCAGCAGCAGAGACACGGAGCGAAGACAAATGCAAACCCACCCTCACATGCCGAAGCAAGCCACGCACGACCCAAAGAGAGCGAGAGCAAAGGCACGCGACAAAAGTGCCGGGTCGCGGCAGAAGCTGGGAGCAGAGGCTCGAACGGCCGGCTGAGCCAGCTGCCAAAATTATGGAGAGTAAAAGCTGCGCCAATAGCGCCCACGCACGACCCCGAGGAGAGCGAAAGCTGCGCCGAAAGCAGCCACGCACGACCCAAGGAGAGCGAGAGAAAAGGCACGCGACAAAAGCGCCAGGTCGCGGGAGCAGAGGCTCGAACGGCCGGCTGAGCCGGCTGCCAAAAATGATGGAGATCGAGAGTGAAAATCGAGCCTCTACCAAGGGCAGTCGTGAGTGCGGGAAAATTAAAACGCCTGGAAACCAAAACGGACAGCACGAGGTCCGCCATTTTCTGGACCAGCGAGGAGCAGCAGCCGCAGAGTAAAAAAATGATGGACCAGAGTTCTACGGAGCAAGAGGGGTAAGCTGGCCTGGCGTAAGCGAGTGAGAGGGAGATAGGTGCGACGTAGGGAATAGATTTTCACACATATATGTATAGATAGATAAGCAGGCAGACAATAAATCAATGAATCAATTGCACATAAACCACCGCCAATATCCGCCGCCCGATTGTTTTCACCCCTTCCCCTCTGTCATTGTACCATTAAAAATATTCCATTTGCATGCCTGGGACCTCAGCCAGTGGAGTTGTACGCGGATGCCACGGCTTCCACGAACTGAGCTCTCCCCCTCCTAGTAGAAAACTCCTCCTGTAGAACACCCCCTTCCCTATCCTTGGGGACGCCAGCGAGCAAGTTTGTACGCGGACGCCGCGAATTTGCGAACCTGACGCTCCCCCTTCCCCCTTGGTTTCCACGTGTTCCACTCCACGTACAGGATGAACTATACTTGCAATTGCTACGTTTCCGCATGCATAGGTTTGGCATCACAGCTGACAGGTACTTGTGGGGGATGAGGATCTCGAATTTCAATACATTTTCTGGCGAGGGTCCCCAAATGAGGATCTTCAAACCCACCAGCTCAATACAGTGACATATGGGACGGCGTCTGCCCCGTTTCTCGCAACTCGTAGTTTGCACTACTTAGCTGAGGTTTGTATAAATGAATGGCCCTTAGGAGCTTTTGCTGTCAGAACTGCAATTTATGTTGATGATCTTTTGTGTGGAGCTGATAGCATAGACACACTTCTTAAACTGAAAACAGAAATCACATGAACTCTAGCTTGTGGTCATGTTCCATTATGAAAATGGCACTCAAATCATCCAGGCGTGATGGAAGATGAGTCGACCAAAGAAATAAACATTTTAGAGAACTCAATTAGTAACACATTCGGTGTAACTTGTCTTAAAAAAGTTGTACGTTCATTTCCAAGGAAGTCTATCCTTCTACCACAAAAAGAACAATTTTGTCTACTGCGTCGTCGCTATTCGATCTAATCGAGCTTCCGTCACCTCTAGTCACTGTCTTTAAGATCATTACTCAGAAGATGTGGCTACTGAAACTTGACTGGGACGAGTCTGTTTCCCAAAATCTAAGCAGCGCATGGAGCAATTGTCTTGAATCGTTGAACTCAATATCGTCATTAACGGTACCTCGTTTCTGTTTGCAGCCCGACGCTCGGAGTATTCAAATACATGGATTTTGCGACGCATCGATTCGGGCATACGGCTGCTGTGTTTATGTTCGCCCTGAGAATTCGCTTTGACAGGACTCAGTGAAATTGTTCACGTCCAAGTCTAGAGTAGCACCAGTGAAAAAGCAATCTCTTCCGAAGCTTGAACTATGCGGCGCACATTTACTTCCTAAACTGTACAAAAAATCAAGGACATATTCAGCAAACACATATTTACGACTTATTTTTGGAGCGACTCGCAGCTCGTATTGTACTGGCTGAAAGTCACCTTATGGATCTTTGTTGAAAACTGAGTGTCCGATATTCAGGATTTGCCCTCTGATGGAAAATGGCGCTACGTGCTAACACATCAAAACCGAGCAGATCTTCTATCGCGACGCTGTAACGTTAACGAATTGATCCAATATACATGGTTTTTTGGTACTACCTTTTAGAGACTACCTTTAACTACCTTTTTAGAAAATGTGAACGGATTTGAACTTATCAAGGTTGGCGGACGATTGGAACTCTCAGACCTCCCAGACGGTCAAAAACATCCATTGCTGCTACCTTCCTGTCGTAATCCGTATTTAGCTAGATTCGCAATTTAAATCTTCGGAACTATCACGCTGGACCTAAAGCCTTAGTCGCACTCATACGTTTGGAATATTGGATTGCTAATGCCAGAGACGTGGCACGTCAAATTGTCCGCTCCTCTGCGTTCGCTACAGACCAAATTGCTGCAACAACTCATGGGCTCATTACCGCCTGCTCGACTTTCTCCTGCCCGACCTTTTGAGCGCTGTTATGTTGATTTTTGCGGACCCATCAGCACATATTTACGAATTCGAGGAAAAGGACTTACTAAATCATACAAAGCTGTTTTCCCTTGCCTCATCACCAAGGCCGTTCACATCGAAGTAGTCTCGGCCTTGTCAACAAAGGCGTTCTTAAACGCATTGAAAACGATGGGAGGTCGCAGCAAATTGCCGGCAGACATCTTCTACGATAATGCCACTAACTTTGTAGGGGCATCCAATTAACTGCAGGAACTAAAAGAGTTTATGTTTTTGAAACAGACTCAGGATGAAATTTAGAAATTTTGGGCATCTGTATTATTAATTTCCACAGCACCCCCAACGAACCTCACCGAAGCACTTTGGTTATCATCCATGAGGACAATCTGCCCCCTCTACGCTGGAAACTCGGCCGAGTGCAGTCTACTGTGCTTGAGAAGGATGGACTTGTATGAGTGGTGCACCTCCGCACTGCAAATAGAACGTGTTTCCGGCCAATATACAAGTTGGAAATTCTTCCGGTGGTCTGAAAGCAGTCCTTTCAACGGGGCCGGGATGTTCAGTCAAACTTCGTCCAGCAGCGATTGGATACGATTTTTCCATACGTTTTCTAACTGTTATCACCTCACGTTTTCCCATAAATCAATTAAAGTTTCCTTAATAAATAATAAAATAATAAAGACTTTGAGAAAAAAATTTGACCAAGAATCATCTTTTTTGCAGGAAAAAATTGTAATGGAAAACATGACTATAAAAATACCAAGAAAGTAAACTTTTGCTTATTTTATTAGGTTTTCAGATCAAAGTTGATAAAATTATATGTCAATTGGTTAAATTGGCTGAGTTTTCATATATTTAAAAATAATATAGGGACAAAAGTATATGGAGATTTGTTTTTATATACTTTTAATTCTTTACCCTCGGTTGACCCTTCCGCGGAAATGCCCATATGTGAGTATACAAAAATATAACTTCATATATGTATATGAAGTTGTTGAGGGCTGTGGTGGTATTGACTGAATATGAACTATGAGCTTGATGTGATTGGACTGTGAGCTACAGCTTTCATGGCCAGCTTCATGTGATTAGGCTGTGGCTATTGCTTTGATAGCCAGTCTGATGTAGTTAGACTGTGAGCTATTTCGATGGCCAGTTTAATATGACTTAAGATTCTGAGCTATGATTGCTTTATGGCCAGTTTAACATGACTTAAAACTTTGTGCTAAGATTGTTTGATGGCCAGTTTAATATGATTTTAAACCGCGAGCAATGGTTGTTTGATGGTCAGTTAAATGCGGTCAAGAAAAAATGTTGTGTGTTGTTGGCCGGCTTATTGTGGGCTAATGATCGTTCTATGAATTCGAGTAGATGATTTTGTGTTAATCCGTATCCCATGACAGTATATGTTAATCGATTTAAGAAAATATTTTTTACATTAAATGAGTAAAATAACGAGGGAAACGCTTTGAGCCGCGTCTAAGGCCGCGGCTCTACTTTATACCCGGTACTCAGTCAGTATATACATATGTATGTGAGCTTACGATTGTAACAATTTATTATATGTTCGCAAAAGGGACAAATTGAATTATAATATTTTTTGGGGTTTAAATTACCATGCTACCTTTGAGTAGCGTGGGATTATTTGGCCGCCCGCCTGTGTGAAGGTAGAAATTGCCAAGTCAAATAGTTGTAGATGTTGGTGTGTTACTTATAGTACTGTGTCGATTTTGTCAATGAAGTTGTCTAATGTTTGGTACGAGCTGATGTCGTCTTTTTCAAAGAATTTGTAAATATCATTATATTTACTTAGAGATGGGAAGTTTTGTTTTGTTAAGTTATATTTGGTACACTTAAAAATTACGTGCGAAGCGTTATCGATACTATCGCATGTATCAGAAATGTTACTAGGAACTGCGTGCATCTTGGCGAGTGTGTGCCTTTCAAATGCGTTACCGCTTAGCAGTCTGTTGTTTATTTTAGCGTCAATGGCTTTTAGTTTGGTTCTGTTTAGGAACCAAGGTTTGGATGAGGTAGATGGGAAAAGCGAGCAGTATCCTCTTTGTTTGCAAACTTGCAAACTCGGCATACTATCTTTCCCATTCTGCTTTTAGGATTCTGTGTATTTCACATAGTGCATCCCTTAGATTCCATTTCATTACTATTAGTTTTCCCAGTCTATGGGCTATCCTTGGGCTATCCTTGGCTGCTGTGTCTGCTGACTTGTTGTGGGAATGTTTGATAGAGTTGTCTTGAATGGTCATGGCCAGGATAAGAGCTACGTTTCTGCTGTCAGTCTGATCTACTTGCCTAATTTCAACCCCTTGATACAGGATATTCAGCGCCGTTTTACGGTTGTTGAAGTGAATTACCTTGGATTTAGTCGAATCGAATGATAGATTCAGCCTATTGCATTTCTCCTCGGACTTTTCTATGCTGTCTACCAGAATACGTTTCGCGCTGGAGAGATCTTTGTGGAAACAAAAAATGAAAAAGTCATCAGAATATTGGAAAAGTTAACAATTGTGACTGTTGATAACATGCAGTTCAGCTGTGTAAAGGTTGAATAGGGTTGGACTAAGACAACTTCCCTGGCTAACACCTCTGCTGACCTCTACCTCACTTTTCCCCTTGAGTGGTACACGTCTGTTGAGGAAACTGGCAATCCACGCCGCGGCGTGAGGCTTGCGTCGAACTGCATATCCCTCAACCTATTCTCGGGTGTATCCACTCTAATGCAGTCAAAAGCCTTCAGCAGATCGAGACAAGCCGCCACGAACTGATTTCCCCTCGCTTTTAGTGCCAGGACCTTGTTGATAAGGTTGTTGATACACAGTGCCGTGGATCGGTTCCTCCTGAGGGCATAAGACCTGGCCGGCAGCAGGTCACAGATGGCTATGTGCTCGTCCAGCCACAGTTTTATTAGCTCCTCTATGGCTTTGAAAAGCGTATTAATGAGACAGATAGGTCTGTGGTTTTGGATGGAGGTGGGGTCTGCATTCTTTTTGGGTATGGGGACCACCTTGATCCTGCGTCAAACTTCTGGGATAACGCCCTATTTAACATTTCAAAAACAGCCCTTTTTCCCCATTGGAAGCTTCTGCAGCATTCTGAACGAGATGCCGTCCGGGCCCCTCGCCGAATTGGGATCCCCAGATTTTAGGAAGGTACGGAAATCCTCCAGTTCTAAGGGTTCAGGATCTCCTGGTCCGATCCAGGGGGAAAGAGTGCTAATGGAGGGCCTACTATTTGTGAGAGAACTTTTTTCGTCCTCGTCCGTCCATTTGTTCCCTATGTATTTGACCTGACCGAACTCAATAAATTTTGAGAAGTTTTGCCTTCTGCGATTTTTTATATGGGTTTGGAGGTTTTTATCGTCTTCTAAAGTAGCTCTGGCATCATAAATAATACTTTTGTCTTCAGGCGTCTCTCACGCGAAGGAGTTTCTCTGTTACCTCATTCCACCATTTCTTGGCTACGAATTTGTTGCTGTTAGAGATGGTGACCGTGTTTTTTGAGGTTAACGAAGCTACCCTCTCGTTGAGCTCCTCCAGTGTAGCGAAGTGGCTTGCTCCTAGAATCCGGGAGATTATGTCGTGCAGGACCTTCTTGTCTCGAGGAGAGGCATCCAGCCCTTCAAACGAAATTACAATTGGGAAGTGTTTTCTGTTTGTAATTTTAGTTTTAAGGACTTGCCAGTTAATACTTCCGGTTCTATAGTTAAAAAACGAGAGGTTAAGAACTGAGAATATCGATGGGTTCCAAGAGAAGGTTGGTGAACCGTCGTTTAGACAGATGAATCCCGCCTCTCGGGTGGCATTCTCAATGCAGCGACCCTTGCGTTCACTGGTCTCGTTACCCCAGATAGAAGACTTTGCGTTAAAGTCCCCTCTCACGATTGATGGATATTTAAGTGACGCTGCAAATTCAAACAAATTTTTGGTGCCCGATTTGAATTGTGGAACAGTCAATGAAGTCGCAGCGTATATGCTAAAGATATTTTTGTTTGCTTGGACGTTTACGTGCAATGACTGCACCATCAAGTAGCCCATGGGACACCAGCCGAATGCTGTTACGCGCGAATCCCAGGCCGAAATGCAGCCCTCCTCCCACCCAACCGTCTGAGGGGCGCTGCCGCATAACGCGCGACTCGTTAACCGAACCGATAGCGATCATGCAGGACAGATAGTTGTTAGACTAGAATTACTAAAGAACTTACTAAAGGAATTAAGCATGCATTAAAACTATCGTACTCAACTTACAATTTCTAACTACGAGAAAGGTATGTGAGTAATAGTGATTTAAGAAGAGGAAGGGAATTAGTTGGTAGAGGGAATTATAATCCGAGCATAAAACTCTAAAAGGTTCATGCAAGGAATAATTCGATCTACAAATCGGAAGGAACAAAGGTATATAATTTCTAGTAATTCTAATAGAAATCGTGAAGTTTATGCGGCTCAACAAGTCACTCTTGATCAAGTTGTGCACAAAAATCACACCAAGCATCTTTCTACGGTTAACTAAGGATGAAAGGTTTATTAAGAGCAATCTATAATTATTTACCATGGTAGAAATGTGTTCAGAAAACTTTAACTTGGGATATAAAAGAACACCAAGATCATCAACTAGGGTAATTCTCTCGAGAGAACCCCCGCCTAGTGTGTAAGGAGCCAGAAAGGCGCTGGAGCGATGAAATGTCATTACTTTACATTTCGAAGCATTTAGGTATAACAGATTTGCACAACACCATGACTGAAAGCTATTAAGATCGGATTGCAACCTGGAGTGAGATGAGCTATCCTTGATCTGGACACACAGCCTAACATCATCCACATACATAAGTACTCGATAGTATTTTAATACCGAAGGCAGGTCATTAATAAAGAGTGTAAAAAGTAGGGGGCCTAGATGGCTGCCCTGTGGTACGCCTGAAGTAACCATACCTGATGAAGATATGGAGTTTTTGAAGAGGAACAAAGGTAGCTAGAAATCCATCTCAAGAGATTGGGTGGATGATATCCGTCTGTAGATTACCTTGAAAGCCTTTAATGATGAAGGAGGTGAACTCCAATAAATTCGTGGTTGTTGATCTCCGCCTTATGAATCCATGCTGGGCAGGAGATATAAGTGATCTGCAAAGATGCTGCAGGTGCGGAGTTAACATTTTCTCAAACACTTTAGGAATTGCGGATAACTTAGATTTACCTCTGTAGTTCTTCGCGTCAGACTTACTACCCTTCTTATGGAGAGGAATAATGAACGACTCCTTCCATGTGGAGGGGAAGCATGAAGAGTTTATGGACAGGCTGAATAGTTTAAGCAACGGCCCACACAGAGACTCGGCGCAGTACCTAAGTACACAGCCGGGAACTCCGTCCGGACCCGGTGAAAACACCGGATTAACTTTCCAGAGATCATGAAGCAGAGAGCTTTCATTTAGCAAGGGACTGAAGATGCCGTTTGACCTGGGTAAACCGTATGGGTACGGCTGACCGGAGTAGTATTCCTATGAATAGGTTGTTTGAAAGAATTGGGCAAAAAGATCGGACATTGCCCTATCAGTATTTGCCGACGTATTAAGGAATGATAGCGAGGATGGATGAGCGGACGTTTTACGCTTACTGTATACGAAGCTGTAAAACTGCTTAGGGTCCTGAGAAAAACGTATCCTGCATCTAGATAGGTAGTTCTTATAGCACTGGGAATTAAGAACTGAAAAGTTTGACCGAGCCATTACATAGCGAGAGAGAGAAGAAGGAGGGCCAACTTCTTGAAATTTTTTGTAAAGTCTTGATTTTAAGTTTTTTAAACTGGATAACTCTTTGGTAAACCAAGGGGGCTTCCCAGATCTAATAGAACAGGACAGTGGGACACAAGACTCAAAAAGTGAGTTAAGTCCATCGTAGAAAATGTTTGTGCTTATCGTAACATCAGTGCACAAATACAAAGCGGACCACTCAAAATCCTTAATGAGGTTATTAAGCTTCACAAATTAGGCTTTATGAAAGCAGCGGACACATCGAGGTGCCTACCCGACCGATTCAATGCGGTTGGTCCTATATCGAGCGACACTTCAAATGTAGGATGGTAGGCTTCAGGTATAGTGAGCGGAGGGACTAGGGTTAACAACGCTATGGTCGGATCTGTTACAAAGCACAGATCAAGCAATCGACCCAGGGAATTTTTCACATGGTTGACTTGAGACAGGGATAAGTCAAGTAAGCCGTCTATAAAGTCATATCGTGACATGGGCACTAGGTTATTAGACTTGGTAACCGAAGACCAAACAGTTCCTGGCAAATTGAAATCCCCAAGAACTATCATATGATCTTTATCAGATAGCGAGGAAGAAACAGTGCTTAAGGTTCAGTGTCCTACTTGCTAAAGTCGTTATTTACTTTCAAGATGCTAAATTGAATGCTATTTCTAATGTAGATACCTACCCCACCCTATACGTCATCCCTGGGCTTGCAGAAGAAATTATAGTCTAGGATGCTACAGTCTGCGTTGTTGAGCACCCAAATCTCCGAGAGGATGGCGACGTCTATGTCATTGTTTACCAGAAACATGTTCAGGAGTTGTTTGTTGTTGTTGTATGTTTAATTGCAGGATCTTCATTAATTAGTGATTCGTGACTCCTCTTCCATCCCTAGGGCAATTTACCGCCTATCTGCATTTGTTGTATTGACAAACTCTCTGATTTCCTCTATAACGTGCTCCCCCTTGCAGTTGGCACAGGCTAGCCCCGAGCAGACTATTTCGCTGTTGTGCTCCTGTCCACATTTGTGACATTTCGCCCCACTCTTACAATGTTGTGCCCTATGGCCGAAACAGTAGCGCCTGAAACATTAAACGCTCTGCGAGCCGTTCCTCCGAGCAGTGTCCGGAGACCCAAAAATTAGACCAGCTTTTTGAATTAGATGCCGGAAAATGCGGTTTGAATACCCATGAGCCGCGAAGCCACTGTTCTCCACTATTCCATTTGCACTTTCCGCCGTCCTGCAAACAATCTTGCAACTACCGTAGCCCACTCTAGCAACCTCCTCGATGTCGCTGGTTCCCCGTTTGAACAACAGATCAGCTCGAACTGGTTAATAGCCTTTCTGTTGTTGTTTGCACTCATTTTATCGATATGGGCCTTTATGCCCCTCATAATACTTGTTGACGGTGTTTTTCATGTGATTGTCACTTTTCGTACTCACTGAGATCATACGTTCTGTTCACTCACGTTCACGTTCTCACTCGCTTTCGTCTTGAATATGTTCCTCGACGTGATCGTCGGCATGTTCGCACCATTTTGGTATTCTTCCTTGGTAGCTTAGGTGCCGAATGATCTGACGGTTTTGCCGCTTTTTTTATGCCTACCGGAATGGCTGACTTGGCTTCTCCTTTCTTATTTTTCCTCGTCCCCATGAGGATTTTTGTGCCCGTCGCCTTCTCGGTGGCCATCCTTGTCTTCCCTATATTCGCCATTTCTCAGAATTCCACCGACGCTCCCGGCACTATTAGCTCGACTTTAGCGGGCCGCCATGCGGCAGACTCGTTACTTGAAAAGTTCACAAATGCAGATATTCCTTGAAGATTTGACAACGCCGTCTACATCGGCATGTGCGGCAACCAAAAAAGCTAAGGAAAATAGCTTTTTCCACGTTGGATTAAGCGAATTTTCAGAAATAATTGAATTTTTCTTTTTTTAACAGAAATTTGAGATGTCTTCCCATCCAGTGTTGTAAAGCGAATGAAAAAGAATTTGTATTTTAGAAAAGAAGAAAAAAAAAATTAAGTTGAACCTTTTCGGAGATTTTTATATATTAGATGTTTCCATTTTTTTTTACATACGTTTTTTACATCTGTCTTTTCTACATGTCTACATTTACTTCCTTCAAATACATACATTGCTGTGTGCCAGAGAGAGAGGGAATGAGTCTACACTTGGAAGGCCACTGAAATTTAATTTGCTCGTTCTGGCTAGCTTTTTAGATTTCTCGTATCTTTAAAATTGTGCATTCCACAGATTTTTGTCCTTTGTGTAGGCGAAATTTTGAAATACACTTGTAAAAGTGTGATAGGACAGGAGTCTGGACACAAAATTGTGTTCCTCTAGCTTTTATATTCTCTGAGCTATAGGCGCTAATGAAGACGAACGGACGGACAGACGGACGGACAGTCGGATGGACAGACATACATAGCTCAAATGACTCGTCTATTGATGCTGATCAAGAATATATATACTCTATGGGGTCGGAAACGCTTCCATCTGGGTGTTACATACATCCACTTTTACAACGAATCTAAAATTTATTTATTTGAAAATTAACAATTGTTCTGCTAATAAAGTTGAATAATTAAAAATAATTTAATATAGAGAAGAATTAAGAGGAAAAATAATAATAATAAAATTAAAGATTAGCTGTATTCAGGTAGTGGTAAATATTGAGTACTATACTATTAAAGGATAATTCAGGGGATAAAATATGGTAAAGTGTATTAAAGTTATGGCATACAACCCTAAAAGGTTCATGCTGGGCATAGTTTGACCTACATAAAGAAAGCCTGATAGGCCGAAAGGTACGGGTAGGTCGAGAGGGAACTTATAAGTCAATTTGACTCAGGAGTGTTTGGGAATTGACCATCCCAAGAAGGAGCTTGTGTATGAACAATATCCAATATCGGACGCACCAATGAAATGTAGAGTTGTTTGGTCACATATGGGTCGTCAAACTCCTTGGACCGACGCTTGATGAAGGCTAAAATACCCTTGGCTTTATTTACAGTTGCGGATATATGGATATTAACACACAATTTGTGGTCAAAAAGGACTCCAAGGTCAGTTGAGCTCGATATTCGATCCAGGGTATGAGATCCAAGAGAATATGACACAAAATGTGGTGCGCGACGATCAAATCATAAGTTTGCATTTCGAAAAGTTCATAAAAAACAAATTGTGTGAGCACCACATTGGGAGTTCATTCAGATCCAGCTGAAGGTGTGTGTGCAAATACCAATCAGAGTACGGCAGACAGATTTTTACTTCGTCCGCATACATTAGCGTATGAGAGAATGTTATAACTTGGGGTAGGTCATTCACAAAAAGGATGAAGAGAATCGGACCCAAATGACTTCTTTGTGGAACTCCAGAAGGGACACTAACAATATCAGACAACACATTAGAAAATAAAACCCGTTGTGTGCGATTTGAAAGATACGACGAATCAAGTTTAGAAGATTTGTAGGGAAACCTAGTAAAGACAACTTCTGAATTAACAGGGTATAGTTTACGGAATCAAAAGCCTTGCTAAAATCCGTAAAAATAACGTCAGCTTGCAGACCACTTCGAAAACCGCGGTTGATTATGGACGAGAACTCGAGAAGGTTAGTCGATGTTGATCGAATATTTATAAAAACCGTGTTGTGACGGAGATATTAAACTTGAGCAAAGGTGTTGCAATTGCCGGGTTACCAAGAACACAGGGAGCTTAGTAATGGCGGAAAGCTTTGCAATACCTCGGTAATTCTCGATATTGGATCTTGAACCTTTCTTATAAAATGGAATTATGAAGGACTCGTTCTAAATCATTGGGAGACAAGATTTTTACAAATATAGGTTGAAAAGAAAGGTCAGAGGTTGGCAAAGGGATTCGGCACAATGTTTCAGAATACAACTTGGCACTCTATCAGGACCCGCAGAGAAAGAAGTGCCCAACGATTTCAAGGCTGTAAAGACAACTACTGAATTAACAGGGTATAGTTTACGGAATCAAAAGCCTTGCTAAAATCCGTAAAAATAACGTCAGCTTGCAGACCACTTCGAAAACCGCGGTTGATTATGGACGAGAACTCGAGAAGGTTAGTCGATGTTGATCGATGTTTATAAAAACCGTGTTGTGACGGAGATATTAAACTTGAGCAAAGGTGTTGCAATTGCCGGGTTACCAAGAACACAGGGAGCTTAGTAATGGCGGAAAGCTTTGCAATACCTCGGTAATTCTCGATATTGGATCTTGAACCTTTCTTATAAAATGGAATTATGAAGGACTCGTTCTAAATCATTGGGAGACAAGATTTTTACAAATATAGGTTGAAAAGAAAGGTCAGAGGTTGGCAAAGGGATTCGGCACAATGTTTCAGAATACAACTTGGCACTCTATCAGGACCCGCAGAGAAAGAAGTGCCCAACGATTTCAAGGCTGCCTGAACATCGCTTTCCCTCGAATATGGAAGCAGGTAGATTGGTATGGAGGTAGATTGTAGGGGTACGGAGTGGGTGAGCTGTATGAATGAGAAGAGTATGTAAATAAATAAAATAAATAAAATAAAAAAATAATAAACAAAATAAGCAATACCAGAAGAAGAAGATTCAGAATTATTAAGATAATAAAGGGAAGGAGGAAACGCATTGGACTTACGCTTAGAGCTGACGAAGGAAAAGAATGTTTTAGGATCACTACGAAAGTTTCTACAAAAACGGGAAAGGTATTGATTATAATACTGACTATTGACAGATAGGAATTGGGAACGAGCAGAGGAGTATTGTGCGAAAAAAAACATGGAGCCTGTTTTCTTGTACATTTTATAAAGTCTAGATTTCTTATTCGTTAAGTACGACAAATTTTTAGAGAACCAAGGAGGCTTGGACGATACTGGGACCGTGAACTCAGGAACATATGTGCTTAGGGCAGAATTTATAATTTCATAGAACGAGTTGACCGATTCGTCAATACTCAATAGAGATCGAGATATCTGTAGACAAATTGAAAAGAGAATACGAAAACAATACAGTCAAGGCATACTGAGTTTACGTTGAGTTCGTGTATGTGTGTGAGTGATGCGATGAAAAGGGGATAAGACAAGTAGACGGAGACCGGCGAGTTTCAGTTTTGAGTTGGAACTCAAAGACAATAGACATGCCGCGCGCCACGAAATATTTTCCTCATGTGTTAGCACCACAAGAAGAAATGAAGAGTATAGTATATGTCATATACATGACAATTGTACATAACGCCGAATCAGATTCTAACTTTCGTGAAAATTTTCATTTCGTTTTGTTGGTGCGAATTGCTAAATTCTACTTATTTTTGCAGATTTTGGAAAATTTATAAAGGTAAGTCATTGTAGCATCGAGCTGCCAATTTTGTTGGAGAGTGTAATGGATTAAGGAAGCGCAGAAAGCTCTCTCTCGCTCTTGGCGAATTCTCCCGCTTCGCCACACTAGATAAGTTAGGTCTAAGATCGCATTGTAAGGAAGCCATACAAGAATTCGTTAAAATACTGGAAATCGCTAGCACGTACGCCCATCGTTCGTCTCTTTTTTTGCTATTAAATATATAAATAAATTTCACCACCAAAACTTCATTTAATCCAATTGGAAAAACTATTCAAAAATTTCAAGGCGCCCCCGCGTGGACTCGCAAATTAAAGTACATACATATATAGTGGACAGTGACACATAAATATACAAATTAAATTATTAATGTTTGTAGGAGGGCGGATCGGGTGCGAGATTCCAACGAAACCAAAATAAAGCAGAGCGTCGATGTTTTTCACACAATATTTGTTTAGGAAGACGGCTCGGTTCCTTTGAACGGGGCTTAAACGGAGAAAGCGGTGGCATGTCCGTAGCGGATGCACTCCTGGGCAGACTCGGCACTGGTAGGAGTTGAGACCTCGAGCCCGTCGGCGCAGGAACGAGTATCCAGTTCTGGATGCGGAGAGCTAGGGTGAAATGAAGCAGTCGAAGAAGCATTAGAAAGGAGCTTGGAACGCGTTACGGGCACACGTAGGACATTGGAAACGGGTCCACTACGACTACTGATGAGGTCACGTTGGTCTAAAGAAGAATTTAAGTTATTTTGGAAATGTTCTTTTCGGTCAAGCGTAGGACAGAGAAGTTCGAGAAATTCTGCGGAGTGAGCTGGAAGGAAATTGCTTTCGTAGCAGAAATCCGAGTCTCCTACCATGTTGATAGGTCCTCTGGAAACTTGGCTCAAAAAGAATGCAATGTTATGGCTGTGTTATGGTGTATTGGACACTGGGCCGGTGAATACCCCTGCAGTGAAAACTGTTTCTTGCCCGACGAGAGAGCCACAAATGTTAGTCTGTAAGCCGCTCAACAGTACGGATGGTAGGATGTCAGCTCCACTCAGAACATCGATGGGTGAGATCTCGAAAAATGTAGGGTCCGCGAATGGAAGGCTCGGCAAGTCTCTCAAAAAACCTTGCGAGATCAGATACGATGGAATATTCTGTGCCAATTCCGGAATAACGTATGCTGTGGCGAATAATTGTAAGCCCGGCCTGGTCGGAGAGCGGATGGAAAAATTACAGAGCTTCTTGGACGAAGCGGATATGGTATTATTGATGCCGGAGACCTGTGCCTGGATGCGTTGGAATGGCAATTTGATCATGTTGACCAGACGTTCCGTAATGAACGTTGCCTCGGAGCCAGAGTCGATCAAAGCGCCCGCGCCGAAATTTGTTCCCAGGTGGCAAATATTAATCAGCGGACGTAATCCCCAGTGAACACTTCGATGTCACATGGGGGCAATCGACAGCCGCCATGAGAGTTTGGCTGTTTAGAAGGAAGGACTGTTGGACCGGCAGCTTGGACATTGATGTCAGCTATGTATCGCTCATAGCCCTCATAACAATCGCCGTAAATATTCTGAATTTACTTCTTAGCCTCTGGATCCTCATCGACCATTGCGGCGGAACAGTCCTCGAACTCATCCTCCACCTTTGCCCACATGCTCCGTAATTGGTCACAACGGACTTGACAAATATTGGAGGATGTTGGGCTGGTATAGTGAGTGGTAAAACGCGCTTCCGAATTTGTCAGCCTGTCGATTGCTGCCACGAACTTCGCCCGTGCGGCGATGAAGTCAGATTGGGCCATTGTAAGGGTGCGTTGAGGGCCGATGCGACTACTTTGAGTAAGTGCTGGCACCTTGAGCGTGATCGGCGAAGGGAACAGAACCGATTGAGTCTTCGCAACAGGGGATCTGGTGGGCTTTGTAGAACCTGGTGACCGTACTTTTTGAAACGCCGAGGTAGGTGTTTCCGTGGTTTAAGAACTCCTGGGCCCTTTAGCACCTGGAGCGGGCAGCGGCAAAGGTTTCTTGCTATCCCTGTCACCAGTGGGCATATTCGGGCATCACACGCCGAGGAAAGAGAAATCGGATATGGGAGTGTAGGCCTGATGGATACGGAGTGAGTTGCACGTCTGAGATGATTGTGGATTATGATGGAAATCGGGCAGTAATATAAGACGCAGGCACGAAGTTTCGATACCAGCGGAATATAGGGTAGCGCGTCAATTGGCAAGTCACAGCCGAAAACGATATACCCGCGGAATACAGGGTAGCGCGTCATTTGGCAAGTCACAGCCGAAAACGATATACCCGCGGAATATAGGGTAGCGCGTCACTTGGCGCTCCGTTAT